>OU898276.1:174094828-174116635 GCA_918026665.1 Diabrotica balteata
ATTCTATAGGAAATTCAAATCTTTTCCAGTCACAGTTGCTTTATATATCACACCCACAAATTTTATCATCAAACATTTGTCTTGTCACTTAATGATTGTATTTTTGGACAGCAGCAAAAATAAGTAGTTGTAGGAGTGCATGCAATTTGTCAATATTCACTTTCGAGTTTGTAAGTTTTTCGACTTTATATTCTTGTGCGACTGTGCGTGCCCTAACAGAATATCAGCATTTGTATACCATACAATTTTTGCCAAAAACTTGTTCCGAAGCTCTATAAAATATTAAACATCATCTAAGGGAGTTTGTGCTTCCTTGGTTTTCACACAGGAACCTTAAAAAAATGTACGAAGTTTCTAGTTTTCGTAGCGGCCTTTGGTTACGAGGACCACCTGTGTCCATTGATAACTTTTAGACTCGATGACAACTGAGTTTGTTTCTCTTTAGCTGTAATTTCTGGAGATTTTTTTTTCGTTTGATGGAGTTTGCTGAGCAGGTAATTTTTTTCCTTGTCGATTTTAGAGCCATTACTTTCTTTTCTTGAAAACACTAAAGTAAACTGTTTTTCAACTTATTACTCGTTTTAGAACTTCTTTTTCTTTTCTTACCACTGAATGGCAAGTCATAGTCGGAATCTGACTCATTTTCGCTTGATGGTTCGAATTCTGATTCAGATGAACTGAATGCTTCTAAAACAGCATCTTCTGTTTTTTAGATCCACTTTCTGATTTAACAAAATTGTTATCTGATTTATCTGGCCAAAGTTCTTCCAGACACAATTGCAACTCAGCTTTCAATTACCGCTGCGTGAGAGGACTGTGGGTTTTTCACTAAAACAAAAGAAAACTGATAATACCGTTGTTGTTGTTTTTGAGATTTTTAAGAAAATCCGTCGTTACGAATAAAATTACACTTAAAAACAATATAGGACCAGAGGTACAAACAAGTCGAAGAAGCACCGATGGGGTTCATTACTATCACCCATAATAGCCAACCTTTTTATGCAAGATGTGCAATCAAAAGCAACAGAAACAGCAGAGGATAAACCCAAACTGTGGCTTAGTTATGTTGACGAAACATTTATTATTTGGACGCATAAAAAAAGAAACCTAATAAATTCATACAATACATTAATAATATCCATCCAAAAAACAGTTTACCATGGAACGGGAGAATAATCAACAACTTCTAGATGTGTTAGTTATTAAGAAAGAAGATGGAAGCATAGGACATACAGTATAACGAGAACCAATCAATACTAAGAGGTACTTACACGCAGACTCAAAGCATCATCCTGCAAAATTAAATTCGGTAATAAAAACCTTAATAACAAGATTTGAGAGACTGGCAGATGAGGACCATAAGAACGAAGAAATGTACAAAGTCCAAACAGCTCTAAGAAAATATTGCTTCCCCATGTCTACGATTGAAAAGGCACAAAAATCTCGAAACAAAAGAAAATATTCAGAATCGAATGTTTTTTAATACAAATTGTTAAAACTTAAATCACTACAAAAGTCCACTCTTCTTTGAAATATAAATTCTTATGTTTACATATATATTATATACAGAGCATTGAAAATGTATAAGAAAATTATTTTATTTTTAAATTAATTTTAAACTACCTACAACAATAAAATCTTAAAAAATTTACCTTTCAGCAAATTATGATAATAATTTTTTTATTATTACATTTTTGTATTTATTTTATAGCCTCTATGATGACTGCCGAAATCAATTTTCTTCAGTACCACTTAGAGACTGTTTGTTCAGACCTCAAATTACTAAAGAACAATTTCAACCATTACTTATGGGATCAGTTACAGAAAGAGCACACAAGATGAGTCCGGAATATGACCCTGAGGTATTATATAATTTATTTTTGTTAAATAATTTTGAATAAATGCTTAGTATTGATAAATAAATCTGTTTTATTTAGGTTACGAACAGACTATTTCTACGACTACTGAAATGTGGACTAGATTTAATTGCAATTGATATTCAGAGAGGCAGAGATCATCTTGTACCAACCTACAATAATCTGAGAGTTCACTGCGGTTTGCCTAGGGCTAGGACTTTCGGCGATCTTAAAGACGTTATGAGTGATGCGGTAAGTATTACTGTCGAGTAATTGTATCAACAATCACGCAAACCCTGTGCTTATTTGTGATTTTTTATTTAACAACATGAAAAAAATCAAAAATTTTTGCTTTTTGTGCTCATACTTTCGCCTATAACTCCGAGATATTTTTCGTACAATAAAAACATATAGAAGGCAGAAATTTTATTTTTCAATTCTACATAATATTTGACTAGTAAGAAATTAAAAATTTGATAAATCCGTAAACTAATTTTTCAAAACCAATTCAGATTTGTGCTTTAATCTTTGCCTTCTAAGAATTGTAAGGCAAAACAGACGTTGATAAAAGATGTTATCAGAGCCATGGGGAATCTAAAATTGCGTTCAACATAATATCTCCTCAACTAAGCAAAAATCCTTAGCGAATTGGTTTCTAGTACTCGTAAAGAGTATACCGGAATAAAAGGAAAAGACAGTTAAGATTTGATTTCACGTATAGTTCGTCTGTGTATCCGCATATACGTATTTCGCCCTAAAAGGGCTCTTCAGAATGACTATTCACAGTCGCTCTGAACGTGAAATAAAATAAAAATAAAATAAAAACGTTTATTGCCTTAAAAATATATGTACATGTCAAACTTAAATAAAATTTCAGCCTTCTTTCTTCGGCGTACCGTTTTTGCACCGCCAGCATTTGTTGCTTCTTCCTCTCGGCTCCTGGATTTTCCTTGGTGGTGTCGTCGTCTGCTTTTGTAGGTACTTGTATCGGCAAACGTACCTACTTCCCTGCATGCCTGGTTTTCTAGACCCTGATCAGGTGGTCGATCAGTCTATGGGTGGATCTAAATATCCTCAGGATCCTGTTCTTCTCGAGGATATCCCTTGTCTTACGTAGTCTTCGTGTGGCCTGGTTGAAGAACCACCTTGTTCTATTCTCGGCCACCTCCCTCAGTGGCGTGTATCCTAGTCTGTTCTTGATTGTCGCGTTGGTAACTCTATCCTCCAATGATGCTCCGTCGATGATTCGGTAGCATGATGTTTCAGTTGCTAACTTTTTCCAGTGTGATTCCGCAATGGAGCTCCACACTGGTACAGCACACAGAATCACCGACCTAACATATGCTTGGTGGAGTTGAATTTTCTTGGCCTTCGAAAGTGGACTGGACCTAAAAATGAAAGGAAGTATTAGTTTTTTAGCTGCATTAGCTTTTACCTTTGTTTTTTGTGTATGCACCCGGAAGTTGAGTCTTCTGTCGAGGTGGACTCATAAGTATTTGACCGTCTCTGATTCCTGAATTCTGTTGCCTCCTACTGTGATCTCGTTCAGTGGTGGTCGTTTGTCCTGGGTAAATATGATGAACTGCGTCTTTTCTGCGTTTATCTTGATTTTCCATTATTCCATGTAGTCCGTGATTTTTTCCAGGTGGTTCTCCATGTCATCTATGATTCTTCTTTCGTCTTTTCCGGATGCATATACTGCTGTGTCGTCTGCATACAGGGCTGTAGAAGTCCTTGATCTGTTGGAAGGTCTGAAACAAAATGTTATATAATATAGGTGATAAAATGCTGCCCTGAGGCATTCCTTCCTGGATTTCTTGGATCGTCGACATCTTTTGGTCAGCTGAAACTTGAAATGTTTTATTGAATAGATACATGTCGCAGATGTTGATGAGGTAGTGTGGAAGTCTAGCCTTGTCCATCTTGAAGATTAGGGCCTTCTTCCAAACCGTGTAGTATGCTTTTTCTATGTCCAGTATGGCTAATCCTGTCTTCTGTTTCCTGTTGAATTTTATCTTCGTGTCGCTGATTATCCTTGCTAGTTGAAGTTCGCAGCTTCTTCCTTTTCTGAATCCGAACTGGTCTTCTTGAATAATTCTTCTTCTTTCTGTGTGCTTCGCCAGTCTCTTGTAGATGATTTTTTCCAAAATTTTTCCCATCGATTCCAGGAGTGATATGGGCCTGTAGCTTTCTGGTCTTCTTCCATCTTTCCTTGGCTTCAGAAGAGGTATGATCTTGGCGTGTTTCCAGTTGTTCAGAATATTGTCCTTTTTCCAGGCAGTATTTGAAGATATAGTACAGCTGTACTATGATCTTCTTCGGAAGTTCCATGAGCGTGATGTTATGGATTCCTTCTTGTCATGGTGCTCTGCTTCCTTTCAGCTTCCTGATGATTTTCGCAACTTCGCTTGGGCTGGTATGGTCTTCCTCGTCTATTTGGAACTCGTTCCTTCTTCTGATCCTGTTCGACTTGCTTTGTTCTTGCATCCGACATATCCTGGTTTTGTCTGTGTGTGGCTGCCATCTTCCTTGATATTGCATCTACTTTTCCTTGGGTGTCGTAGTATGTTCCTTCGTTGTCCATGATTTGTGGCATCTTTTGTTTTCCTCTTCTTCTTGCTTTAGCATTTTCCAAACGTTTCCATGGTTTTCTTCAGCTCTTCTGATGTTGTTGTGCCACTGGTTTTCAGTAAGACTTCTCAGTCTTACTCTTATTTCTTCAGATAGGACGTCTCCGTAATCCTTGAATTCCTGTCTTCTAGTCCTTTGGAATGCTCTTCTGGCCTTGTTTCTGTCCTTGATGATGCCCTGTAGTTCTGTTGGGATGACCAGTCCTCTGTTGTTCGTCATGGATTTTGGAATGTTGGCTTCCATGGCACGTTGAATTCTTCTTGTGATTTCTTCGATTTACTTCTACTTCTTCTGTTGATTGAAACCCTCTTTTCATTTCCATTTGGTTGAGCTATCTTCTGTAGTAAGGCCAGTTAGCATCTTTGCATCTCCATCTTTCCACTGGTTCTATCCTTGGCAAGTCGACTCTTGATGTCATCCTTTCTATTACTGGTTTGTGATCCGAACTGCATTCGAAGTAGGCCATGACATCTTCTATTATTACTTCTTTGGTGATGAAAAGATCCAGTGTTGAGTTGTTGTGTCCTCTTATTGGGCTGATCCTTGTTGATTCGTCGGGAGCGAATAACATTCTATCTCTGTCTTCACAGTATCTTAGTAGAGTTGTTCCTGGTGCTGTATCCGTCATACATCCCCATGCTGTGTGTTTGGCGTTGAAGTCTCCTGCTACGAACACGGTTGGTGCTGAGTTGAGTAAGGCATCTAATTCTTCTATGGCTAGATCTGACTGCTTCCTGTAAATTGAAAAGATATTAGTTATACCTACTTTAATTCCAACACTTTCAAATTGGCGTGTTTCCATCAAAACTTGGTTCCATTCTATGTTGTTTTTAACATAAATGGCTACTCCTCTGTCGTTTGTTCTGAACGTGAAAATAAATCTTTTCTGTCTTAGTAGAAGCAACTCTAACATGGCTTCGTATGGACGTAAATAGCGACATCTGATTATAAATCCATAAACTAGTTTCGAATAATAAATTATGGACTGTATGTAAGGTGGGACTATGTTTATCTGAAAAAATTAATTGTTTTTTAGAAAATAATAAAAAATAAAGTGAACTTACCTCCCTTATGAATATTTATTATCATGTTATAAAAATTGAGATAGTACTAATCAGTCCCAGTGGGGACCATGGAAACCACCTCCAAACTAAAACACTCCTTATATAAAAAACTTAAAACTTGTAATAACTTTAAAGTTTTTTATTTAATACTTAATTTGGACCGTTTGTAATATAAAACATTAAATTCTGCGTTTTTTATACATATTTCAAATGCCTCATATTTGTTACCATAACTTAAAATTTAAATTTTCATGTTATAGGTTTTAAAGATTAATCTCTAACTATCGAAATTTTACTACAACTTGTCAATAAAAGTGGTCAGTTTTATTGATCTCACGAGAATCGTAAAAAATGGTAAAACGTTAGTTTATTTAACACCTTTATAAAAATTTAGTTAGTCTCAATTGAGACATTGAACGTTGATTTCGCGCGCGTAACTGACCTGCAAAATCGAGCGTCACTTAAGGCGTTGTTTTCAAGAGAACGGTTTATTCTACACAAAAAACGCTTATTCGTTGTGAGTTTCGCTCTCACTAGCGCTCTCTCGCGGTTTGAAACTTGTACTTTTCCAGTATTAGCCAAACAGGCGCTAATTTCAAAAATATTACAAAAAATGTGTATCTGGGGTACAGCTGTACCCCACCCGGGAAGACGAAGGTTAATAAAAACATGAGAAATACGCAGCATATATTTGCATATGTATTTTGCATATAATTCAGTTTCTAGTTATAATGCAAAATAGCCTCAACCACGTTCCTACGAAAGAATCTGAAGGAATTTAAGTCGCCTGTAACTTAACCCGCGATCGGTCCCGTGGTGAGAAAAAATCTCACTTTTTACTATTTTATGCTATAATTTTGATAATAATTTTTTTAACGTCTTGGGCCTTCAGCAATGCCTCAGGTACGTCTCTGGGATTCGGCTTGTAACATATACGTAAATTTGTTCAGTAAACGATTTGTCACAAAAAGCTGATTGAAGAGAAAAATAGGTAAGATTTTAAGTAATATTTCTAAGAATGCCTAATATTAACAATTATTATTATATTTAACATACTTTTTATTTATTTATTTGTTGTTTTATGGATCTGTTATTTGTTTTCAATATAATATTTGCTTCTAGATAAATAAATTTATTTTTTTTTTCAGAATGGATATTTTCGACATTAAAACCAGGAATCAACTTTTAAAGTGGTACGAAGAAGTAGAAGCAGAACCGATATCAGAATATTCTGACTCAGAAAATGACGCTTCTTCTGCACATAGCATTCATGAGACGGACACGGAGCAGTCAGAAAACGATGAGAATTTTAAATTATGTGACGCAATTGACGAACCTATAGCAATAACTACAGTTCCCTCAAAATTTCCTCAATTTATTGGCAAAGATGGAACAGTTTGGTTAAAACATAAAATGACAAAACCTGTAACAAAAACAAAAAGACAAAATAGTGTTATTCAACTTTCAGGTGTAAAATCAGTGGCATCAAAGTGTTATACTATACTGGACTGTTGGAAACTTTTTTTTCCTGATAGTACTCTAGAAAATATCGTACGACATACAAATAAACAACTTGCGGTTATGCGGAAATCGTATAAACTGGAAAAAGATTGTCCGGCAACAGATTTCCATGAATTATGTGCGTTTATTGGGCTTCTATATTTGGCTGGAATAAAAAAGGGGCAGCATTTGAGCACTCATGAATTGTGAACGAACGATGGAACAGCACCTGTATATTTTGCTGCCACTATGACACAGAAGCGCTTCCATGTCCTTGTGAGAGGTATTCGTTTTGATGATCGTCAAACCAGGCCAGAAAGGAGAGCTGTTGATAATTTAGCTCCTATTAGGGAGCTATTTGAAACTTTGAAAATAAATGTTCTCAATATTATACTCCAGGTTCATACGTCACAATCGACGAGATATTGGAAGGTTTTCGTGGTAAGTGCCGTTTTCGTCAATATATAGCAAATAAACCTCAGAAGTATGGCATTAAAATCTATGCGCTGGTTGATGCACGAAAATTTTATGTCAAGAGTATGGAGATCTACGCTAGAAAACAACCAGAAGGCCTCTACGTACTGTCAAATGATGCATCGAGCGTTGTAAAAGACTAATAAAACCATTGATAATACTGGTCGAAATATTACAATGGACAATTATTTTACATCTATTCCTTTGGCAAATGATCTGTTTGTAAACCACAGACTTACTGTTGTAGGCACAATAAGAAAAAATAAAAGGGGTTTACCTTTAGACTTGCTCACTGTAAAAGGTCGACCAGTTCATAGCAGCATGTTTGCATATGGCCAGAATGAAAATCACTGCACTATAGTCTCATATACCCCCAAAAAAAAATAAAAATGTACTAATGTTATCAACGATGCACGATGACGATTCAATTGATATAGAGTCTAGTGAGAACAAGCCAGAGATGATAACATTTTATAATTTAACTAAAGGAGGCGTGGATGTTGTAGATAGGATAAAATCAGAATACAATGTAACCAGAATTAGTAACAGATGGCCATTTACTCTATTTTTTACACTTCTCAACATAGCTACTGTAAATGGCCAAATAATTTATAGGAGTAATACTAACACCTTGTTAGAAAGAAGAACTTTTATTTCAAACTTAGCAAAACAGTTGATAAAACCACATTTAGAAAAACGGTCTTCAATTTCAACTTTTTCCATTAGCCTAAAGCAAAAAATTCGGGATATTCTACAGATCAGGATCAATCCAGTTTCACAACCGACAACTTCAAAGAACAAAATAAAGTGCTCATATTGTCCTGCCAAGAAAAATAGATACACACAACACTCTTGTAGTTCTTGCACAAAAGCAATATGCAAAGAACACACTGGCAAAATAACATTAGTGTGTAGTGATTGCATTCTGATTCCTGAGAGTGATGCATCTGAATAAATAATTAATTTGTAAAATCTAAATTACTGTAAAATCTAAATTACTGTTACTTATATTACAACTCTAATACATTGTGCTTAATATAATATTGTTTATTTTTGACTTAACCCTCGAAAACTAGCCTACATAGTTCAATTTTATAAGGCCATTATTGATTTTATACTTATTTTATTTTATACTTATACTTATTTGTCTGTCAAACGTGGTTCGAATTAGCTGTATGGTTTACATTTTGTAATCAGATAATTTTAATTATAAAGAAAAAAAATATATTTAGTTAGACCTGAAAATAGCATTTTTATGCTGACTGTAATTTTTTTTACAAAGTGAAAAAAAATCTCTACACGGGACCTATGGCGTAACGTATCTTAACGGGACCTATCCCGGGTTAAAGTTGATACTGTCTTTTTCTCAAATTCTGTTTATTTTTAGCTAATAATAATTTTAGATATCAATAGTTTAATAACGCAACATACTAAACATTCAGTTTTATATTTTTTTAATAATTTTTTGCTTTATACACAATGCAGTAGTTGATTAATTTTGTAAATTTTGTAGAATATTGCTAAATTGGCCTCCGTGTACGATTCGGTGCACGACATAGATGCAATAGTGGGAATACATCTTGAAATATTTAAACCTGGTGCACAGGTGGGTCCCACGGGCTTTTGTATAATCGTAGAGCAGATGTTGCGAATCCGCAGATGCGACAGGTTTTTCTTCGAACGCCCTTACGTCTTCACAAATTATCAGCTATCGGAAATCAGAAAAACTTCGTTTGCTGGATTGGTCTGTTTACTGAGCAATAATATAGATACGATGCAAGTAGACGCATTTAAACCACCGGAAGGAATGTAAGTATTACTTAATAGCAATACCAAGAATCTTAGTTTTTATCATTTTATATAAAACTTACTAAAGCTTGGCTAAACTAAAAACAATGACTTCCCGCCAAATTCATTATTTATAATTTCATGATTTTATCTATCATGTCTTAGTACGTGTAGAACCACATAATTCTTTTTAGTTGCTTATTTACTAAACCTAACTTTTTAAGACACCTTTTACCTTTTTTTGTTTCGTTTTAATTCGATTAGATTTCTTAAGGCCGGTTTTCACGCTACATCTTATTGTACGTTTTGTTGGATAGGACAAATCCTATACATTAAAATGTGGCATGTAAACAGCAAAATGCACGTCTTGTCGAATCCAAATGAAATCCAAGGTCAGATCGCAGAAATGATGGAAGAAGCATATTTTTGCGAGAACTGACAGAACAAAATGTACGTGAAAATACATGTTCAGACAAATCGTCCAATCTTGACACAATTGAGGACAAGCTTCATTGCAGTTGGTATGTAAGTATTATGGTTAAGTAGGGCACGCTTCTACTTTTCGTTAAAAGTAGATTCCAGAATCTCGAATAAATCACAAATTAAAGCAAGTAAAAGAGATATTCAAAGTATCAAAAGTATCAAAGATATTCAATAGAAAGTATCAAAGATATTCAATTCCTTATAGATCGAGTCACTAGAGAATACTCTAATAACGGACTAATAACGGACTAAGCATAAATATAACAAAGACAGAGTTACTTGTGGTTAGTAAACAAGACCTCGGCGCTATACAACTAATTCTTCGGCTTAGTGACACAAAAATGTATCTCAAAAATGACTACTTTTCAGGAGAGCATATTTAAGGTTTTTAAAAAGATGATTTGCATTTTGTAATGACCTGTAGTTTATTCTCAACTTTTTTGTTCCGAATTATTAATCTTAGGAATGTTTTCATTGCCGTAATACAATCATACGCAACAATGAATAAATTGTGTTCTCAAAATATCAACAAGTAGATAAAGTAGCGGAGATACATTTTTGTGTCCCTACCTGAAAAGTCTATTGAGACTTACATGGGTACCATTTAATTTTAGGAAAGCTTAATCTTAATCCTATTAGTCATTTGTATTGGAGTGTTATCGATAAATTTCGAGAGATAAACAAACTGAGTGGCAGGTATAATAAATAAAAGTACAATAGATTAAAATTTATTAATCTCTACCTGGTCCGAAAAACTTAACCACGCCATTTAAATACAAATGATTTTTAATAGGATTCAGACTAAGCTTTTCTAAAATGAAATGGTACCTACTTGTAATTTGTTGCTATAGCATTATAACCAATATTATGATATATAACAATTTACTAATAATAAAATAAAACTAATAATCGTAATTCATTTTATAACTTTTTATTGTTCTGACGATATTTTCTTGTGGCATTAAATACTATTTAAAAGTCTCGATGGAAATAACCACAATATTATTTATTAAAAAAAGAAACTTTATAAAATGTTTAGATAACGATTTCTGAATTAGATGGAGAAACGTCAATAAAGTTTTTTTTTTATAAATAGATTGTGGTTATTTCCATTGAGACGTTTATACCATTATTTAAATCATAAAATATTTTTTTTAATTAAACATAAATTTTAAAAACATTTTCAAACAATAATTTTAATTATGTTAATCACTTTGCACATCTGATTGATTGTCCATATTGTTGGTGACCAACGACTTAAAGAAGAGATGATACTGGGAAGGAATAATGCCTTTATTACACAACTCTTGTTCATATCCTGATCCATTAGGTTCACTGGTAGAATATGCGAGGCACTATTTGAATGTATCACTTATGATAAGAACGGTAAATTATGAATGTGTTTAATCAGAATCGACATCAAAAAATATATTCTCACTTTGTTCATACCCTGATAAATTAGGTTCACTGGTAGAAACATGAGAGGCACTATCTAAATATGTCACTTGTTGTGATGAAAGCGCTAAATTATGACTATGCGTTTCATCATCTCGTACCGATTTGTTAAGAGCTAACAAAACTAACTTCTTCCCTCTTGAATCCATTATTGTGTAATAATAAAATTATAAAACAGTATTATAACGATAATTATAACAATCTCTACCACCCTGATAAATATAATATGTTTAATATGTATATTAATGATAAATATAATAAACAAATTATAAACTGATTCACGTGTTTCACAGCTATAACAAAACTACAAATACAACAGGCCCCCCTGCTAAACATAATAAACAAATTATCAAATCCACAGTTACTACCTGCAATCACCATTCAGTGCAATAAAATTTATGCCACAAAAAGGTAACTCAATATCAGCTTATTTATAGTACGAAAACTTACGAAAACGAAAACAGAAATGTAACAGCACTTAGATTTCTGTGACACTAAAAGATTACTAAAAAATGTAGTTACGAAAACTCCTAATTGGGGTTTTAAGTGCCTGGAGAGATATAATTTTGTGTCACTCAATAGAACTCACTAAGGTAAGTTCAGTGGTGTAGATATCTCAAAACGGAAAAAAATGTAGTTACATTTTTGTGTCACTAAGGCGACGAATTGTCAATAAAGAACCGATAAAAAGAGTTATCCACTTTAAATATCTAGGATGTTAAATAAGGGAGACACTAAATTCGGATGAAGAAATTAAAACTCGTACAGAAATTGCAAGTACGTTTATGAAACTTAGATATATCCTGAACAATTCTCAGCTGAACTTACAGCTGAGAATTAAGTTCCTAAAATGTTATGTGTATCCTGTATTAGATACTGTATGGATGTGAAACCTGGATTATGAAGGTTAACATGATAAACAAATTAGAAGCCTTCGAGATGTGGTTATATCGTAAAATGCTCAGAATATCATAGGTTCAATACATTTTACACAGAGAAGTCTTGAGCAGAGTAGGTCCAGGTGAAGGTGACTTAATAAAGACGATAAAGAAGAGAAAACTCTAATATCTGGGACATATAATGGGAGAAAGCAGATACAGGATAATGCAGTTGATACTCAACGGAAAGATCAGTGGAAGAAGAGGAATTGGTAGAAAGAAATACTCATTGCTTCGAAACCTTCATTAATGGACTGGCTTATCAGCAGATGAATTATTACATGCCGCGCAATATCGAGAACGATATCGGCAAATCGTCATGGAAGCTACCCACACCTAAAACTTGGGCACGGTACTCAAAGAAGAAGAAGATAACTGGAGCAAATCTGTATGTAAACCAAATGAGAATTAAACGTATCTCACAATACAACTACTTGGGAACTAGATTCAATGAGTCATTGGATAATACCCAAGATGTTAAATGTCGCATAGGAAAGGCAAAAGTGCATTATTAACTATAAGTTCTGTGTTAAAGAGTCATGACCTCACCCTAAAAACAAAAATAAGGCTCCTTAAATGTTATGTGTACTCATTGCTTTATATGGAGTAGAAACGTGGACATACAGAAGGATCCTGAAGATATCATGGACAGACAAAGTCACCAATGAAGAAGTAATACGAAAGATGAACACAACTGCGGATTTGGTCAATATCGTGAAGGGCCGTAAGGTGCAGTGCAGTACTTGCGAAATATAATGAGAAATCAAGGCAGATACGAGCTACTTCAATGCATTTTGCAAAGTAATAAAAAAAAGGGCTCCAGGACAAAGAAGAATATCCTGGCTAATCTAAGAGTAAATTATTAATTTAAATCTCTTTATAGAAAGACCTCAACACAGCTATTTCGTATAGCAACCAACAAAGTCATCATATACAGAATAATCACCAACGTTCGAAATGGACAGGCACCCTAAGAAGAAGATAACTAGAAAACTTCTAGTTATCTTTGTTGAAACTAGTTTAAAAAAAAATGTAATAAAAATGTCCGGTACAAAAAAAAATATTGTTACAATTTGTTTAAAAAAGGTCTAGCTGACTTCTTGAAACGTATTTTGGAGTATCTCATAAGAGTGATTATGGAAAAAAAATGGGAATATTTTTCCGGAAGAACCCAAACTTATCGCCCGACTACAAGATTTTCTAGATGTTTCTCTAACAACTAGGTCTTCCAACCTTTTTTTAGGCTTTTCCTTTAGTTACTTTGTTTTTTATTTTAAAGGCATTTTTTGCTATTTCAAATAGTAGCTTACAGTAAAATATTATTATTAGTTTTACTTTTTCTGCAAAATTATTTAGAAACATATTTATAACTTTCAATATATTTTACCGTTTTTAAATAAAAAGAGCGTTCGAATTTTTATAAATATATTTATTTATAAGTTTACAGTTCGGTAATACCTTATCAACTAAACTTAACTTATAGAAGGTCTACTTATATATAAAAGTTTTGGATGTACTAGATTATTCGGGAGTTGCCCACCTCTAATTCGTTCGAAGCGTCTCGAAGGCAGGCGCTATTAAAAATGCCATCGATTGTGTATTCAAGAATCATTCTTCCAAAACTTGTGATGCATACCACGCATCGGTGATGGGCTATTTCATTACACCGTTTCCCTCTTAGATCTGAGCGTTCCGATCAGCAACTCCAGATGTAGGCCCAGGATGGCGAAATCTACAGAACTGTCCGGCTCTGCATAAACCCCTCAAGAAAAAAACAACAGTCTACAGACTTTGAAGGACATGATCTCTTCGAGATAATACAACACACAGTAATTCGTACGCCGGTTTCTCGGAAGATCACTTCAAGTATGCCTCTGAGAATTTTCCAATTCAGATTTTCTAGTGCCTGCCTACCTTGGGTAAGGCCAAATTCTTGATGTCATAATTGCACACGATTTTCTTCAAATTTAATAAAGCACCCCATATATCCTCGTAGCTTCCCCTGTCTGTATACGACTTCCTGGTCACTATATACGGCAAATATCGAGGACCATCTTCTAATCTCAGTACTCTTCCAACTTTAGGCTGCTGATTTTTTAATTCGTCCAAACGACCTAACTTCTTATAAAATACGGATGAGATTCCTTTAGTCATATCAAGATCTTGGGCGACACAGTGGGCTAGAGAGTCGTTATGCGGAACACTAAAAAGATCCTGCTGAACTTCTGTGCTGACTCCGAATCAAGCGTGAATTTATTAGATTTGCTCATTAGTTATGAATATTTTAATAGAAAATAACAATAATTTGCAAAATAAAGATACTGTAAAATTTTGTTAAAGTAGAATGACTTAACTCCTTAGGCCATTAACTACATTTGTGCATTGAGTTCAAAATCAATGCAGATGTCAAAAAATATACCTGTCAGAAATCTATTTTAAGCATTACCAGAAAATACGAAAAGCTTTGTGTTAGATTACTCTACTGAATGTCTAAAATAATATGAAAGGTTATAAATCGTGAAAATTTTTTAACAAATCTTTTTATTTTTTAGATACTTTCCAATTTCATGTGCATTTATCCCCCAAATGAACTTGTACTACTGGTTGGACCTCGCAGCTCAATAATTATTATAACATAGTACATAACACAAATACAATAGCAAGATATTTTATAATTTTTTGTATATTCACAATTTATTGATAATTGGACAAAACTATTGTATTCTAATTTAATAAATCTTTACCAAATTTTTCAACGTATCCTTTAAAATCCAAGACTACTATTATCTAAACAATAAAACGGACTAACAAACAGTGTAAATTCGTAAAATAAATTTATACTGAATTAATAGAATCTAGCAACAATCCGAAGCAAGAACAGTGGAGGCAAACTACGGACAGTCTTGACTATCAAAACGGTTTAAAATTCTGGACAAATTTAAAATCCTAATCAAACAAAAAAACCTAACTCCAATATCATTTTAAAGTCAATAACACCATCATCAATAAACCACAAGGGAGCTCGGCTACATAAGGATGGAGCCCCATACTCATCCGACAGTGGCACCTATGCCAGGCACCGTTGTAGAAGTGGATGCGCAAATATCGACACTCCACGGTTCGAACTGTTAAACGATCAGAACGTAGTTACAAGTCTTGATTCCAAAACTAGGGAAACTTCCAACCAGCATTGACTTCTACAAACCTATCTTTTTACTCAGCACCCTAGGTAAAGTCTGCATGAGGGTCTTAAAGAAGAGACTCGTAGAATTCCTAGACGCATATCCCCCAAGTGTCAATTCGGGTTCAGATCGGAACAATTACACAAAATGCATTGATTAAAGCAGCAGCCTTTATATCACAAGAACTTAATGAAACAAATAGATACGCCATAGGCATTTTCCTTAATGTTCAGAAGGCCTTCAATCAGGTTTGGCACACAGGCCTCTCGAAAAGCTCTTTCGCCTGCCTATCCCTTCGTTAAAATAATTTACTTCCACTTACCAATCGGACAATTTGTCTTAAAGCGCTATCACTCTATTAATACCATTTAGTTCACAAGCTTTAGCTCCCCAGTGGTCAACTGTAGCATCCATATTATATAAAACATTGATCTTTCATTGAACATATAGAGGGGCACTGAGGCAACCGTCTGTGTTTGATATAGCACAGGGCCAGATGAACAGAATTGTCGAGTGGTACAACAAATGTGGTATTACACGTTGGGCTGACGACATCAGACGTATCACCAAAAATTGGTAGCAAGAAGCACAAAATTGTGTAAAGAGTCGAGGAGTTTAAGGGACGCCTATGTTCAGCACTGGACGTGATAAATAAGGGCTACATGATGATGACAATAATTGGAGAATCACACTCAATCATTACAAAACCCAATTAATTTAACGAGAAGCTCTTAATTGTACAAACTTGGTGTCCTACTTGGGAGTTCATTTAAGCAGGACTTTCAACTGGAACATTGACATCAAAGACACCTTAGAGAGGGTGAGAATGAGAGCTAGCCTCATGGGAGCGCTATCTGGAAAACTCGGAAATCTTGACATCTACAGGACTTGCATCAAGCCTATTGTCAAATACAAGGCGTTTGTCTACGCGTCACTTAATTCTCGTCAAACCAACGCGATAATGGCAACTGGAAGACAAACTCTTAGAAAATGCATTAGAAAAACGTAAAAATTTATTCGTCAGCACTAATTCAAGCAAATTGTAAATGTAACATCAATAAAGGACAAAGTCCGATCTCTTAGCAAAATATACGTGCCCTGCCACAGCCACCTTTACTTCCAAGCCATGAAGTAAAAAAGGCAACACCGCATTCTTTGACGTCGGTAGTCCGATAATCAGCTGTAAGGTCTACCAGAATATTAAACTAATTTGAATTTTAGGAAACTGATATTTTGAAAACTTCAATTCATTACAGAAATATTTTTAGGGAAATTAAATTAATAAAACCTTATATATACCTAGTAAATATATATAAAGTTTTATTATTATTTAGGTTATATTATCAATAAAATAATCACTAGAGTAAAATTTATTGCACTTAAAATACAGTGTCAAACAGTTAATCTTACAATCAAATGCAGTCAAGAATCTCTAGAAAATTTAAATATTAAGTACCTAAGCATATAAAATAACACAATACATTAACACGACATTTAAAAAGATTATTAAAAATACAAAAGATATAAAATTTGTGCTAAGTAAAAACTTAGTGTAACTATTATGATTAAAAAATTAATCCTAAGAAATCAGACACAATATAAAAATGGTTCTAAATTAATCTAATTGAAAATTAAATATTTTACTATTTACTTATAACTTTTGTTGAATTTTCATACTTAGATATACAAAAGTAGCAATTTTAAATATGAATAGGTTTGTTGTCATATAGACCAAGTTAAAAGAGGTATACATGAAAAATGTGTTGAATGTAACATACCATTTATAACTTGTATATCGATTTAAAATAGCCTATATTCTCAACAGATTTTTGAATGTAATACTCAAATTTGTTATCACTTATCTAAAAAGCAGATCTAAATGAGAAAGTAAGTTCTCTAATTGTGACCATCTTGTTAATTTAATATATTGTAAAATCCATTTCAAATCATTACCACTTAATCTATTCTTACCTACATTAACGATTACACTAAAATTACTGCTAACTATTACACTACATATTACACAAATATTATCACACTTGTGTTCCAACTGATTAATGTTTAATACATAGAAATATACACAGTCACTTGTAATTTTACTTGTCCAGTTTTTCAATGGGATATTATTGTCTAAGTCTAATTGACATAATTATGTTATCTCTTGTTCCCTCTTCTTATGCAAAAAGTTTCTTCTGTCTTCGGATTCCTTCTTTCTTTAGTACGATGAACAGTTACATATGATGGTACTTCAGGAAATATATTAGGAACTGCATTGCCTTTTAATTTGGGAAATATTAACTTTTCAATGTTCATGAAAATGTTTGGCACATACTACGGAAGATTTGGTAATTGTACAGCCTTCTCTATGAATAGAGCATAAGCCAGGATACCTTCTTTGGGGATCTTTTGGAAACAAAAACATACTTTCTGCCTGTTTCGTTTTTAAAGTACTGGCATAATTGGTTTTGCAACCAGGTACACAACAATGCCAGAGCATCTGTAACAAAAACAAAAGTATTATTATTGTTGTTTTTAGTTTACATATTTTGTAACAAGAAGCAAAAGTATTATTATTTTCAGTTTGTTTTGTAGGTTATATTTATACTTTCCTTTTAAATTGTCGTTAAGAATCTTCTAAAAGTTCTAAATTTAATGAAATTTTACTTATATTAATATTTTCTAATTGATTTAAACACAATTTACAAATAAAACATTCGAATAAAGTTTAAAAAACAATAAATTCAACAAACTTTACAAGCCTTTCTATATGAAATGTTAAACCAAAACAAACCACAGTCGAACTACCACGCATTGTTGCCAAATTTCTACTTCATGGCTTGGAAGTAAAGGTGACTGTGGCCCTGCACAATAGCTGGCTAAAACAATAAAGCTAAGTAAACTTAAAGTACTCTCTGTCACTGTCGAGAGCACATATTCACTAGGCTTCCACTAACAAAAGTTTTATTCCCTTCAGCCAAGCTTCTGCACTTTACTGGCAATGAACTTTCTGATGAGTACTACGACATCCTTAAAGCAACTCCCCTTAAATATCGCTGATAAATTACCTGCACGCCAAAAACTCTAATTCGGAGCCGTTGCTAGTATGGCTGGTAACACCGAAGGTACCTACTGCGTATGTCTTGGTTGGTTAGTCTCAATTCTCCTTTATGGTGCTCCTTTTTTACATCACTACCATCTACGCCCCCACTCTATAAGCGTTGCTCGCTCCCCTCAAAAATTCCCACAAAAAAGGGAACAGCCCCTCCTTAAAGAAGCGTAATCTTAAACAAGGTACTAACGTTTAGATTTAATTCGATGAAATTTAAATCATCACGTTTGATTGTCTCCTTTAATATCCATCAAATAATATGGATAGTCAAATAATATGGATTCGAAGTAATCGTTTCACTCATGGTTGGCAAATGCTTTACTAACTTAAACACTTCTACAGACAACCCCATCAACATAAATATCATTTAAATTTATGTTCTCGCTGCCAACAAAGAGAAAGAAGAAGCAATTGAGTTATATTAAGAAATCAACAGAATCATATGGAAATGCCAGGATACAGTACATCGGATAAAGACACAGTACATCGGAGCTCATGAACTTAGAATCAGAAATGGGAAACAAGACTAGACTTGACTAGATACAGGGTATATTGTAAACCTATGTAGACCTCAAACTTACATAAAAAAAACGAAAGAACTTACAGACAACACCAGACAAAGAAAAACACACATAACAAGAGATAATAATGAACGAATACTTACTGAAGAGAGCAAAATAAAGGAAGTATGGGAACAATTTATAATCCATCTGTTTCATGACGAGAGGGAAAATAAACAAGATATAGGTGAAAAAGAACAATACTTACAAATTTTACCCTCAGAAGTAAAGCATGACCTACAGAATGCAAAACAAGGAAAAGCACCGGGTCCTGATCAAATTCCAGTTGAACTGTTAAAAGCCTTAGATGACGGTAATATAAAGAGACTCACCCAAATTCTCAACCACATATATGTAGACTGTAGACTGTAGGCAATATCTCTGAGAAACAGCTTAAATTGATATGTATACCTATATCAAAAAACAACAATCCCAAATTATGTAATGACCAATATTGATAAGCCTAATGTGCCACTATTTAAAGATTCTCTTGAAAATTGTTCAAAAACGAATTTATAAGAAATGTGTGGAGCAGATAGATGTCGGGAATATACCAAGGGTGCGTATGTATGCTTGATAGACTTTAGGAAGGCCTTTGACCAAGTGCAGCATATGAATGTAATAGATGATATAGAAACAAATAACATACCGATTGCGAGAGGGATCAGGCAAGGATGAGTCTTGTCTCTGATGCTTTTCAACTTGTACTCACAGCTCATATTCAGAAAAGCCTTATAGAAAAGAAAAGGGGGAATAAGAATTGGTGGAGAAATCGTAAGCACCATGAGATTTGCGGATGACACCGTAATTATGGCTTAGAGTATAGAAGAACTACAAACATCACTAGATGCAATAAATAATGAATGCATTTAAATGGGACTTGACATCAACATAGCTAAGACCAAATTTATGATAGTATCAAGGAGTCCAATAAATATTGAACAACTAACCCTTGGTGGACAGCAAATAGAGAGAGTGACAAAATATGAATATCTCTAGGATCTTACATTAACACAGGATTAGATCTAGACCAAGAGATCAGGGTACGAATAGAAATGGTAAGGGTAGCGTTCTTAAAATTAAAGCAATTGTTCTGTGACAAAACTCTGAATACTGCGCTGAGACTTAGCTTTGTTGAATGTTTCGTCTGATTTCAACTATTGTACGAGGTAGAAACGTGGACGTTAAAAACGTAAATAGTTAAGAAACTTGAATACTTTGAACTTTGGATATACCGGAGAATGTTGAAAATTCCATGGTCTGCCAGGGTCACCAATGAGGAAGTGCTGAGAAGGATGGGTCGAGACAAAAAATTGTTGAGAACAATAAAAGTACGCAAGACTGCATACCTTGAAGAACACATACTAAGAAATGATAAATATAGTCTTCTGTAGGTCATCATACAGGGTAGAGTCGATGGCAAAAAGGTAGAAAGAGAAAGTCATAGATGCGAAATATTCTAGACTGGACAAGCATGACTGTAGACGAATGATTCCACGATGCAAAAGACAGAGATAAGCAATCTCCGTTGAGATGGACGGCATAGAAAGAAGAAGAATGTAAACCAAAAAAAAAAAATCCTCAGTATGTCTGTCTTTTTTTTCTTTTTTTTAGTTCTTCTTCACTTTCCTTATTGTTTGTCCCCACAGTTTGATCTCAGGTTGAACGTAAAGACTATCTAAAGAAGAAGAAAAGTGTTATGTCTTACGTGTAATAATGAAAGTTGGTAAATACGGAGAATGTGGAATTTCTTCACCAACAAGATATTGGACAAACAATGCAAGATGTAATATGTATACGGATAAGGAGTTTGCTGTAGCAAACTTTGCTGGTTCGATGGAAGATTTTTTCGTAGCTTCTGAGGTACTTCCCAGCTAAAGAATCCAGCACCTGAAAGGTTGTTCCCTTGACAAGGGATAGGAGAAATATCAGTTATGTTTATTGTTTATCGATAAAAACAGTAAAGGTCTATGTGATATTCAAACCGTTGTTGGATCGGCAAATTGTTTTCTATGCAGTCGCGACACGTGATGGCAACACCGCGACTTAGAACAATTGAGAGGTTGAATAGGTAGATATAAGTTTGATTATTACTTACAATAGGGATAGCATCTAATTTTTTTAGTACACTCACTTACTGCCATCAATACTGACCACAAACTAGGTAATAGAGAAATAGTGTATATTAAGAAATGAACTGACTGATCGCAAGCTCTTGCTTGTCGGACCTTTTCTTACGAAGGTTGCTTGACGACTGTATTCTTTTTGAGAAACTTGTTGTTTGTCTTTCGTTGTTAATTGTTCAGAGCCGAGAATGAAATGGTTTTGAGAACCTAGTCCAAGTTTAGAAATAAGGGAAATATTTAAATGAAAATAAGAAGTATTTACAATGTACAGATTTATGGTAAATTTGTACAATAGATCATTAAGCCGCTGTATTTTTAACTTATTGTTTGTACAAAGTTTTAGTTATTTCAGAATATAAATCGAAGAATATATATGGAAAATCGAATTCAGAATTCAGCCTAAATCTGTGTTTTTATAAACGTTGCAAAACAAGCTGACGACAAATGCGCCGGAATAGGGATTTATAAATGTATCCACGTCATGCCAATTTGTCTATAAAGAAATCCCTTCGTAAGAACGATTTTGTAATATCCCATACTGGAGAAAAATAATTAAATAATGTAGATGGTTAAGGTTTGATTTCGTTACAGCGTACCACCATTCGCATTCGATATGCATATTACTGCCTCTTGGCTTCATC
>OU898276.1:175317135-175684635 GCA_918026665.1 Diabrotica balteata
GCACAGCTAAAAATAGACAATTCTATATCTAAGCCCATACATATAAGAAGAGGCGTTCGACAGGGATGTGTGCTTTCCCCTCTTTTATTCAACATTTATTCAGAAGCCATATTTCAAGAGTCTTTGGAGGATGCAGAGATGGGAATCAAGGTGAATGGAGTATTGATCAACAACATACGATATGCTGATGATGGTGTCTTAATTTGTGACAACATAGTCGATCTTCAACAACTTGTCACTATAATCCGAGAATACAGTGAGCGAATGGGACTAGAGATTAATACCAAAAAGACCAAATTCATGATCATCTCCAGAAACTTGGATGCATTTGAAAACTCCACCATAACACTGAATAGTAAATCCATAGAAAGAGTGAGTAAATTTAAATACCTGGGATCGTGGCTTTTTGAAGACTGGGCATCGGACAGGGAAGTAAAATGTCGCATTGAGCAAGCTCGACAAGCTTTCGTAAAATTCAAGAAGGTACTGACTTGTTCTGAGTTCGATCTTCAACTGAGACTAAGGTTTACTAAGTGCTACGTATGGTCAGTGCTGCTATATGGCGTAGAGGGCTGGACACTCAAAACGAGAGATATGAACAGATTGGAAGCTTTCGAAATGTGGCTTTATCGCCGTATCCTAAAAATACCATGGACAGCGAAAATCACAAATATAGATGTCCTTAAAAGAATAAACCAAGAACGCCAACTTTTCGAAACCATCAAGAAAAGGAAAACGGCGTATCTAGGTCACATCATGCGAAATGAAAAATACCAGTTCCTCCAACTTATAATCGAGGGTAAAATTGAAGGCAAGAGAGGAATGGGACGCAAGAAAATGTCCTGGCTCCGAAACATAAGGCAGTGGACAGGGATTAACGACATACAATCTCTGATACATATTGCAAGAAATAGAGAGTTAATGGAAAATGTGATCGCTAACATCCATTAGTGGATTTGCATCTGAAGAAGAAGAAGATCTATCATATTGTGAGCCAATTAAGCACTGCTGTACCAGTTGTCAATGATTACTGTTCTTTCCTTGTATACAATATCAGTTGTAAGAGTCATAACTACGCCCAATGGGGTTGTCTTTGTTACTTTGTCTTCTTGTAGAGCCGTCGTAAAAAAACAATTGTAATAAATAAAAACAAGGCCTTACTGACCGTGTAACAAACCAAATTTAAAAATGGGATTACTCGTTGAAAGCAAATAAAAAATTTAAATGTAAATAAAAACTAAATAAGAAATAAAATTTATCTCTTATACAATAAGCAAGAATAACAGTTCCTTTTCCTCACACATACCTAATACAAATCTACATCACTTTCATACTTAAGAACTTCCTTTCGGCATTATTAAAATTTCTCGTCCCGATTCTACACCAACCATCACGGCATACGTGGATTAAAACAAATATATGCGAGTAATCTTTTGTATTGCAAATTTCCGAGAGAAAAATTGCATTTTCTCATGTCTAGTTCCCCTGAAGGATGTAAAACATATTCAGCCCGCCCGCATCGCCTAGCACGAAGTCATTTATTTTAGTCAGAAGCTGAGACAAACCGATGAATGCGAAATTATTGCGCTCTGGGTTTACTGTAACCTATAAGTGTCACATAATATTTTCTTTGATTTTATTTTAATTAAAAATATAATCGAAAACGGGATTAAAAGTATACAGTGCGATTTTTTATACTATATCGTTATGTACTGGCGTTGTAATATTCTCTTACAGTAAAATACTGAAGCGAGCATCAGGGAACTAGCGCCAAAAGTTGACATCATTACGGGTAGCGTCATAATATAGCGGTTTTTGACAGCTAATCAGTACTCTCGATCACTTCATTTCTAGTCATCAAAAATATTAGAACTCAACCCTAAGTAACCAAACGTGTATGCTTCATTGCGAAAAATATAAAATCAATTTTGACATTTAATCAAAAATAGTCGTAAGTTGCATTTACTGCATGCTATAATAGTAAATTCCGATGTACAATATATGCACTTACCCTTGGTGATATGTTTGGGCCAATGAGCAACTGAATCCTGTGTAGTGGCTTTATCTGGTCTTAGTGCAAGAGGGGATTTAATTTTATTTTTATGCTGCAAGAAAGGTTTACGTCTTTTTTCGGAAAAAAAAGAAGTTTCTTCTTCACTAAACACGCCAACTCGAACAAACATGTATCACCACTTATGTTCCTTATTTTGAATATATTACCTGAGATTTCCTGAACGAGTTCTGATTTTGAATCAGACCATCGTGAAATTGTATACAGCATTTTTTGGGACACCTACAAGAACAGAAGAAAATACTTAGTTGGTTATAACGGACTAGATAGTAGCATAGTTGTGGTATAGAGGTTAGTGATTGATCTAAAATTGTACAAACACTTTCTTCGAATAAACAATAAGCTCTGACAACTTTGATAACATTGAATATTAAATTGTAAAGAATTTTACCTGAAAGGTGATCTGGCCCCTTTTCGTTTGTTTTGGTTTTCCACCATAATCAATGTATTCTTGTCCAGAAATACGAGCACGTTATATAACGTTTGGTTTATATTATTCTACATTAACAACACCTTTTCTTCGTTTCTATTTCAGGCATCGTGAATGCCTGTCATTGACACTATCACCCATTCTTAAAAAAAATTAAATGTTTTCAAGTCAACGAATATCCCCTCTAATTAACAATAATTAACTTCCTAATAGTTCCCAAGATTATTCCACACTGCAGCATAATATCAAACAACAGAAATATCAGGTGGAGTAGACAGGATGTAGGTTTGCCACCAATAGCACACGTACGTCCAGTGGACGTCCATAGTACGTGCCTCACGGACTTTAAGGACGTCCCTCAAACGTCCGCTTTAGTCCTATTTACGTCCGTTCTACGTCCTATATTGGTCCGAATGTCGCTGCGCCAAACGTCCTATGGACGTCCATTTTACGTCCCGAGCGGACGTAAAATGGACGTACCGGGACGTTAACTGGACCTTATTCGAACGTCCATAATACGTCCAGAGGACTTACTTGACGGACTTTTGTGATGTTTTCGGACGTCTATTTTAGCGCTGAGGATGTAAATTAGACGTCAACGCCATTGTATGAGGTACTAAAAGTGGTGTCATCCTGTGCATATTAAGAATGTATGTTGGAAAATAGAACGTAAATGTTTAAAGAAACTTACATTTATTATTACATTTATTTATATTTATTTATTATTAACAAACGGGATAAATTCACTGTCAAAATTATACAACAATGCTACATTATCGCAATTATAGCATCAAAACATTTATTATTACATATTATATTGATTTATTAACAACAAATGGAACAAATTCACTGTCAAAATTAAACAAAAATTTAACATTATAGAAATATACACAAAATTACAGATAAAATAAAATACACGTGAATAAAAAAAATAAGGACACATTTATAAAAAGTTTCATTTTGCATTTTAGTGCTTTAAATAGTACCTACAGCTATTGATACAAAAGCTTCAGACCATATCTATGTGTGAAACATAATTAGTTCTGCGGTAAGGAACATGCAAATGTAAATTCTGACGCAGTGAATGGGGAAGAATATGAAAACAAACTAGCTGAAGCAATTCATGAGATTTCTTATTTTGTGAAAAAGTTTAAAAATAAAGATTAAAAGGTAACACTTTTGATAAGGAAATCCAGATTCAAGAAATTGGTCATACCAGAATAAGAATATAGTCTACACAATTTACAAGAACAGTAGATGCTTGTAGACAAGTCAGTATAAATCTAATCGACATAAAAAATGCTTTTTTAATTCAACTATAATATAATCAGTGAAAATTAGTAGAAGTTGAACGAATGGACAGTAAGCAAACCATGCTGACCAGTATGAAGCTGATACTTCAGATTTACTGTGAAAAAATCAGTCAGTAAAGCCTCGAACATTTTAGGAATAGCAGAAAGAATTATAATGGAACCACAATTAGAATCAATAAGTTAAGAATAAAATCAATTAATAAATTGTGATAAAAAGTGACCCTCAGTCAGAGATTTATAAAAAAATAAGCCATAGAGGCCTACATAAAAAGAATGCACAATTCCTTAAAAATAGGTAAGATATTCTGTCTGGACCAAGAACTTTATTGGTATTAAGACACTATAAGCATGCTAAAATGTCACAAATTCAATAGTAAAGAGTGAATATGGCTGTGACTGATCTTTGACTACACTTGTCTACGCAAGAAAAAGAAGAATTGTAAATACTGCTAAAGAAATTGGCAAAATTGTTGAAACTGTGGCTCACTAAAAACAGAATCACTCAACTTCCCTTATCCCTTTCCATTCTGATTTCCCCTACAATTGTCTGGTAAGCAATTAAAAGCAGCAAAGTTGAAATCATAAGTACGAAAACGATCAATACTTAATATAGAACTTTGTCTGTTTTCTTTCAACAGTAGATTAATTTGTAGGTATCTATTTTTAATATATAAAACAGTCTCAAAAAATGACTGTTCCTTTCTGTCCACGAACCACACAATTTAATCATTATAAAATAAATCATATTTGCTAATGCAACATGTAAATTATATTTTATTTGCCCTCTCTTTAGATCCCCTCAGATATTTCATTATCAAGTTTCAACTTCCTTCCCCATGGCAACACTGATTTGGGAGTTTTTTCAAGCAAAATCTGAAAACAAAATTAATGTACAATTATAAATTGAACAAACTCATTTCAGATTTAGTACATTATACTTTGCTTGTTATAAATAAATCATCATTCAAAGGCGTAAAATTAAACACATGAATTTCAAGTGCTGTAGTTTGAATGAATCTCAACTAAACTAGAAAAGTACCAACCCAACCATTGGTATTTATTTCTAATGACCAATTGAGCAGTAATTAGACTTTGATACTTAAAAAACAAAAATAACAGTGCATAAGTAAAATATACGGCCAAACGGTAGTTCTTAAAGCAATCTCATAGCCAGACCTGAACAATTGTGAGTTGGTAAAATTTGCCATCTAAATCACATATAAGACACAGTTAACGATATGCTTCATCGGCTGTATTATCCACATAAGTAATAGTGTAAATTCTTAAATGTACCTTACAGTAATTTATGTTTACAAGTTACAAACCTTTTAAAATCAGAGCTATGTGTGAGTCTTCAAGAGCTTTATATTGCTTTTCCCCTAGCCAACTTTATTTTCCTTAAATTTTATTGCAGATCAGCTTCTTATGACTTCTCTTAACAAATTCGTTTATCATCTCCTCACCAATTTTGAAAAGCTCGTTATCCTATAGTGATTAAACTTGAGAAGTCGCTGGTTTAAATTATATTGAATAAATAATTATAACGAAAAAATGCGATATTGTTGATACATAAAATTGGTGAAAATAGCAATTATAAATTGTAAAAGTAGAAATAAATTGGAAATAAACTGGTTTACTCATTATCAATGTTTTATACAAGAATAGACTTACCCTTTGGTTCTATTGATGAATTCGTACCAAGCTGTAGAGTTGGTCACTGGGCATGAGGAGTTGGTCGTGATACCGACGCTAGCGTAGCCGTCCCGAGGCTTAGCACGAGAACCGTCCGGATCTAGATGCGTGTCGATCGATCGTTGTCTGACGAAGAAGTGGCAAAAAGTCCGTCTTGAGATCGCTACCAGGGCAAAACAGCCCTCTAATCGTTGGGTGGTCAACAGATGCAAGTGCCATAAATCAACCACTTGTTTCAATCTTTTTTGACATAGAATACAAAGAAAAAGCCCAATTCTGCCTACGTTAACATGATAAATGAGAGCCAGTTTGAGTTTTACGAACTCACAGGAAATAATATATTTTAAAAGATTGAAATACAGTACCCAAATTAGGTCATATTACAGTACCGTAACAGAAAAAATATTAACTGTAAAAATATAAAATGAATGCGCGCCTACTTTCTCAAACACTAAAATATAAATCAACATTGAACAGTAATCTAACTATCCCACAAACTTGATCATCCATGCTTAATTATTTTAGCTTAAACTATCTAATAAAAAAACAGCCTCTGTTACAAAATCAATCAAACATTCATTTGAAAATTTTGGTTTCTCATAACCATGGTAAATGCCTATTAAATCTACAATTTTAGGATATATAAACAAATTACACATACTAGGATAAAACTGACTACTAACATTCTTTTTTAGTGGAATTCCATCGAATTTTACACAAATTTTGAAGATAAAAATACCTTTGAAATTTGAATCATGTGGATCAGAGTATTTGTTATCTGGGTGAAGCAAGAAGGGGTCTAGCATCTGAAGGCAAATGAGAAAGATCAGAAACTTCTTTATAAATTTTTAATAAATCACCTAGAATTAGCGTAACTTAGCATACTAGTATAACTTATTAGAAAAATTAAAAACATCTCAATAAGGTTCTCCAGAATTCTCGTTACAACCATGTTTAGACCCTTCTTAAGTTTCATTGAAAGAAGAGCTTTATAAAGGGTCACCAGAATGGTCGTCCACGTGGTAATTTGGATTATTTTAGGTACTTAACATGTTAATAAAAAGTTTAAATTGGAAGTATTGTAACCTGAACTATTTGAACTGAAACTCTCATCAAAATGATCAGTTAGGGATTCTGAAGAAAGGTTTGAAGAAGATGGAACATCGGGATTGTTAATATTTTCAAGAATATTCTCTAGGTTTTCGTAACTATCATCTGTTTATGACGCTTAGAAACAAATTGTTTTCTTTTAAACATAACTAATTTTACGAAAAATTACACTTACTTTTTATAATTAAATAAAATTTAAACTGGGAAGTAACTAACCTAACAAATATGATAAAAAAACTTTTAACAATATATTATAACCAAAGCAAGCATCAAAAAAACCAATACACTGTATACTGCTAAACATTAATAATATTATAATTTTTTTTTATTGAGTTTAATGCGTCGACAACTAATGGTCATTGGCATGGTACAGTGAATTTTTACAGTCAGGTACCTAGTGTAGTGTGTGTGTGTAGACGTAGAGTAATTGTCTTGATACTTAGCAAAGTCGACGTCATTGTCTTTGATAAGAGACGCTAATTGTATCCGAATATAATTAAATTGTGCCATATGTTTAAATAGGTATGACATGATAATGACAATAATTAATATCATCATTATATTGTCCAGCCAGAGTATATACCACCATTTGTTCATCTTTGAAAAGAATCTTCAAGATTCATCTTGTTGATAGAAATCATATTTTTACTTACTAGAATTAGCAAACATTATATAACTAGCATCATAAAACAATTGTAACGAATTATCTAGAAATAAAAGATTTTTACCCTTTACCTAAAAGCAAAAACATGTTTTGGATATATTAAACTCGGTATAATTTTTCGCTTTTAATTATTTTATTAACGTAAATAATTTTTTATTTTATTGAAATATTTGCTATTCGATCCCACAATTGGTAAATCTCGGATGTCCACAAAACGTCCGAGTTCGGACGTCCAGGGAACGTCCAAGTACGGACGTCCAGAGAACGTCCATATATGGTCCAACTTTCTACTGCTTCCTACTGCTTTGCTTCCTACTATTTGGTCCTACTTCGTACGTCCTAAGTACGTCCATTTTACGTCCAAGGACGTCCGTACCAAAACTGGTTGTATATTTGACGTCTATAGGACGTCGTGACTAGGGGCCAACTTGCTACTTTAGTGCATAAAAGTACCTCAGTCACTGACTTTTTCTGTAGTTGTCAAAAAGTACGCTTTACGGTTTCCCTATAATAAAAAAAATCGGCTCCCTTTATACTATAAAAGATGTATGTATCTATCATCATAGTGAATGAATCCACTCTTAACACAAAATCACAAAAAAGTTACTTAGGTCCCTTTTTAAAATAAGCTGTTTATAGTTTTTTAATATTTACAATTGCAAATTTAATGTACCAATTACACAAATAGAATCAATGTTAATTAGGCAATTATAACAATATTATTTCGGCCAGCTTGTAAACACAAATACCTCCTATACCATTAGCATAATTAAATCAATATTGTATTATTGACGGGAATCATATTAAATATAATAAAAAAAATAATCGAAATTTAACTTTGATACCTGATTTCTACATCCATTCAACGTAAATTGAATCATTTAACTCGATTAAACACAAAGAGAATTCTATTAGTGTAATTGAATGCTGGGCAAACATCCTGCGAGGTTGATCAATTTCAAAATTAACCAAAAACAAAGCATCCGAGTTCGAAGCACCACCGGGGGCAGGAGCACCGTCATTCAAGATGTTGATTAAGATATTTACGTCACGCAGCCAGGAAAGGTAAGAAAACTGAGGGCGGTAGAAACGCAGAAGGGGGCCGCATCAAGTACATACCTACCGAAATTCTCGTTGGAAGTCACGCACAACTTCAGGTCAACATTCAACGTTTAGAGGAGTTCTACTTGAAGTTTGATTGAAACTAATTGGGGAGTATAAAAGTAATTATTGCTCAGCCTGTAATGAGATGCGAGCGCTTTGTGACCAGCGATTGGCAAAAACAGATCCGTCTCCTTCAGATTTTTCCATATAAATTTATTTTTTGCAATTACATATATATGTTTAAAAATGTAAAAATCCTAATATATTTGCGAATAATTATTGATAGTATTTTATTAAAAAAACTTTATACCGTAGTCTGTAATAAGTTTAACCGTAGATACAGGTTGTTCTAAGCTAGTGCTTAGGTTGTTGAGAATTATTGATATTGCCAGTACGCACTTAGTTTTTCTGTATATTGCCGCTATTTTCGTCGAGGTAATTTTGAGACGTATAAAAGCTTAAATAGCTCAAGTTCTTTCAGTTATCCAGTTGCATCAGCATAGGCTATTATTTGTAGATCTCGGATGTTCTCGTTTATGATGTTATTTAAATTTATTGTTAAATAGCTTATGACTCTTTATAACGTTAAGTTAAACATCTAACATCATAGCGCATCTCGCTTGCGCAATCCCTTAGTTTTCTCACATACATATATATGTACCGGGTGGTCCAATAATTCGATCTCTCGGCTATATATCAGAAACTATTCATGTTATAACTTTAGGAGAAAAAATTTCTTAGTAAAAATGGCCAAGAGAAATCGCTGGAAATAACTTTCAAGTTTCTATCAATTATACTAAGTGTTGAATAAGTAAACAAGAAAAAGGCCTTAATTCTTAACAAAGTTGATCAAGTACTTTTTTTTATTTTTTAAATAAAGGGTGGAGGAGAGTGGGGAAGTATTTGTGGATAAATACCTATAACTTTGGATTGGATTAACCGATTTTAACGAAATTAGTGTCATTAGAAAGAGTGTAGATAAATTAATTTACATCTACTATAAAATAATTGCATTTAGTTTTAATTGTCATAGGTAGAGGGTACTTTCGAATAGAAAAAATTAAAATTCGTTTTTCTGTAAAATATTTAATATAAACCTATTTATTGTAAACTATAATGGAACAGGATTAAATTCGCAACAAAATGGTGCAAACCGCATGTTAATAGCTTCTGTCGTACTCGAGATATGAATAAACACGCATAAACGTAAGTAAGTATAGTATTGACTCACCCTGTATTATAAATTAAATTAAAAAATAAGTCAGTAGGTACTTTTAAATTTTTTTAGCAATAGAGTTCTTATTGTTGATACCTATTTTGACCATTGTTATTTTATATGATTAAAAATAGTTTTTTCGAAAGTGTTATATTATAATCCGAATTGAAAATTGCACTTTTTTCAATAGATATTAATATTGGTAATATAAGCAATAAATTATGAGTACTAATGACTCAAATCCAAACAATTTTTAATCTATGTCTGCATAGTGAAAATATTCCAAGTAAATGGAAGAATTCGGTTACAATCCTTCTCCACAACAAAAGGGGATAAATCAGATCTCGAATACTATAGGCCAATGAGTTGGCTGAACCACCTATACAAGCTCTTTACTCAAATACTGACAAACAGATTAGAAGCAAAACTCGATTTCTATCAATCAGAAGAACAGGCAGGATTTCGAGCGGGACACGGAGCAAACGACCATTTGCAATGCCTTAAAACTTTAGTTGAAAAGTCTATCGAATATATCAGACCCCTTCTTCTTATCTTTGTTGTAGCAAACAGTGGCTATTTTAAAAGCACTATCAGAATGCAGAATAGATCACAGGTATGCAAATATTATTTTAAATATATACGAAAATGCGACAACAACCGTTTACCTCCATTTCATGACTGAGGAGATAAAAATTGGCAGAGGGGTGCGGCAGGGAGATACCTTGTCGCTAAAACTATTTATAACAGTTAAGGAGTACGCATTTAAACGGCTAGAGTGGGAATCAAAGGGTATTAGCATCGATGGAAATATATTTAATCATCTCAGATAAGCTGATGATATTGTTCTCACAACAGACAACTTAGAAGAAGCCAGAGTTATGCTACAACAACTACATCAAGTAACCCAGAAAGTCGGTTTGAAAATAAACTATAGAAAAACAAAAATGACGACCAATCTCGTTCCCAATAAGCTAATAGTAATCGAAAAGTCGCCCATAGAACTTGTGGAAAAATATTTTTATTAGGGTCACGAAATAAGGATAACGCGAGATAACCAAACATGCGAGCTACTCAGAAGAATAACTTTGGCTTGGGCTGCATTGGGAAAAACGAGAGACGTATTTAAGACAAATATACCGATCCATTTAAAAAGAAAAGCTTTTAACCAGTGCGTTCTACCAGTCCTCACATACGGAGCAGAAACCTTAACTCTCACAAAAACATCAGCCGAAAAATTTAGAGAAGGACACAACGAAAGATGGAGAGATCAATGCTTGGAATAAGCTTAAGAAATAGAATAAGAAACGAAGAAGTTCGTAGACGAACCGGAGTGGAAGACATTATCAAACATATTACAAGGCAAAAATGGAGACGGGCAGGACATGTTGGACAAAAAAATTGCTTGAGTAGAGACAACAGGCTGACAAGCGAAGCCGAGGAAGACCCACAATGCGATGGACCGACGACCTCAAAAGTATCGTGACCAATTGGATAGCAGAGGCGCAGAACAGAAGCAGATGGAAAAGTCTAGAGGAGACCTATGTTCAACAATGGACAACTCAGGAAAGATGTGATAAAGTAGTAGTATTAAAACAATTGTCAACAAAAAGAAACAACTGTATAAGAAATCATTGGCTACAAGCATTACAGATGACTGAAAAGAATACCTTAGGGTCAGAAATGAGGTAAAAAAATTAACAAATGAAGCGAATAACAAATGAAAAACGGAGAGGCGACCGGACACGATTACATTCCGATACAGCTAATGAAGGCATTCCCTGGAAAAGTATCTGAAATACTAGCAACTATATTTACGCGACAATTAAAAGGAGAAAATGTCACAAATAAATAAAAGCAAGCAGATATACAAAAAAGCAGTAGACCAGAGTGTAGGAATTACACAGGTATCAGTATTTTGTACTTTCTTGGACGTCTATATGAAAGAATTGTTAAAACTTAAATAGACGATAAGATAAGCTTAGTTTTAACACAGTTTATTAAAAGACAATCTGAAAAGAACAGACTCATTGACCTAACTTGTAGACCATTCGTGTACCACACTTGCGACTGTGGCCAGCTTTGAAAAATCGGTATTTAAAAAATTTAGCTGTGCAAAAGACTCGGCAAGTTATATAAAGATGGATGTAAAATTAAGAAATTAAACATAAAAATAGAATACTTAAGTGCTATGTTTGCTTCACGTTGCTCTATGGTGTTGAAGCCTGGACAATGACAGAAGCAACAAAAAAAAGAATCCAATCATTCGAACTCTGGTGTTACCGTAAAATGCTCAGAATATCCTACATGAGCCATACGACAAATGCGGAAGTCTTGCGGAGGATGAATAAGGAAAGAGAGCTTATGCTTATAATAAAAGAGCGGAAAACACAATATTTTGGTCACATCATAAGAAATCAAAAGTATGAACTGCTCCAACTTATAATCGAAGGCAAAGTCAATAGCAAAAGCGGACCAGGAAGAAGACGCAACTCTTGGCTTAAAAACCTACGGCAATGGACGAACATGACCTCCATAAAACTATTCAGGGCTGCTACAAATAAGATTAAATGGGCAAATGTAATGGCCAACGTTCTTAAAGATAAGGCACCGTAAGAAGAAGAAGGATGTAAAATTAACTTTACGGGGAACTAAAAGAACTAAGAGAATGGTGTTATACGGCTCTTACTGTGTTTAACGTATTTACGAATGAATCCTTAACAAGCTTGAAAGGAAAATGCAGCGGGATTGGAATACCAAAGGAGACACGATACTGTATACTTTTCTATTTGCTGATGATTAGGTTACGGTAGCAGCTGATCTGAATGATGCATCATATTTGATGCAAAAACTAGAAGCTTAGTAGGCTGAATATGGCCTGGAGACTAATCTAAGGAAAACATGGCATATGGATACCAATGATTCTGAAGAAGAACTAAGACTTAAAAATAATGTAAATTATAATTGTAAGAATTAAAAAAATTAAAGGCCATGCAGATAAATTACTGAAGAACAAGTTGTAGGATCTCTAATGTCGAACACATCAAAAAATAAGATCAGATGGAGGATCCAAGTAGAAGGCAAAATTTTTCATACAATTGATAGAAATCAGCATAAGCTTGTTTTGCACACCTTCAGAGAATTGAAAGAAGTAGATGACCGAAAAGAGTGTGACAGTGGGCTTCTATTGAAAGGAAGAAACGAGGACGGCCAAAGACAACTTGTTAACGGTCGAGAAGCAGGTTAAAATGAATTACCTAATTAGAAGACAATGGCCGAGGGTGAATTAGGTTAAAATTACTGGATTGACAGAAATCGCTTGGGCAAAGAGAGCGAGAAACGGTTTGCGCTGTAATAAACTTGCTGTGTGTGTATCTTCTTCTTCAAGTGCCGTCTTCGTTCCGAAGTTTGGTTATCATCAAAGCTATGCGTATTTTTGATGCTGCAGATCTAAACAGTTGGTAATTGGTGCAATTGTACCAATATGTGTGTCTATAATACACAGATATTTTGTATTTACTAAATTAGGAAAGTGAATGACATGATACTTAATGTTTTTCCATATTGTTCTAAATTTAATAAAAAAATCTGGAATTTAATAAGAAATCTGGTATATGACAACTACGTAAAATAAAAAATTACATAAATTTAGATTAAAGTTCCATTCTCTTCTAAACCTAAAAAGTTAGATTTTAAAGTGAACTTTTTTTCCCTTTTAGGATAAACGTAATTCATTGCGGTTTAATAAAAAATAAAACAGTTTTAAAATTTGGTTCTTTATTGAACATCATTTTACAAAGGATGTTATTGTACAGCTTATAGTAAATGTTTTACGAGAACGAACAAATATTTGATTCTGCCAGAAACCAATACTGAAATATTTATCCTTTATTTGTCGTTAGAATGCATTTTTTTCACATATTTACTATATCGACCAATATATAGGAATTGTTTTGTCTCAAATCTAAAATCTGTTCCAACAAATGTTTATTATTACTTCATTCCTTTACGATAAGAAACAAGGTGTTTCTTATACTTTTAATACTTCTTTTAATTTCAGCATTTTGATTTGGTTTTCCTAGTTTGATGACATGAACTATTAGATATACATAATGTTCAACGTTTGCTATGGTATTATTTTGTATTGTTATATTTGTCTGATCTCGGCTTAGTATTTTTGTTTTACTGTGGTTCATTTTTAAGCCTACAGCTCCTAAAACTGCATTTTTACGTAGATACACAAAATAATTTCAAAAGTAAAAAAATCATTCTAAAAGTAAAAAAAATTGTACTGAAAATACTTGTGATACTATTTGTATGAAGTGGAACTTTCGATTTAACAAATTATACCGAAAGTTTATACACTAACAAAAGTATCAATGGTGTTGGCTTCTGGGTTTCAAAATCTCTTTCTCCTTATATACTGGGATATCAAGCTATCAGTGATCGTATAATTTCCTTAAAACTAAATGGATCTCCCTCTATTGTACATTTGATTCAGGTCTATGCGCCTACCTCAACTGCTGATGATGATACAACTGAATCTTTTTTGAACGAGCTGGAATCATATCTGCAAAATATCCCAAATAAAGAAATCGCTATCATCATGGGTAATTTAAACTCAAAAATCGGTGTTACTATGGCTGACGAACATATACGAAATATTGTGGGTAGATATGGAATAGGTGAACGCAATTCAAGGGGAGACCGCCTTATCCAGTTCTGCGTTGACAATGACTTGACAATAATGAACGCTATGTATAGGCACCACCCCAGAAGATTGTACACTTGGATCTCACCTAACGGACGACACCGAAATCAGATCGATTACATAATGATTAAACATCGCTGGAAAACATCTATTAGCCAATGTAAAACACGACCTAGCGCTGACTGCGGCTCTGACCACCAACTTCTTGTTGCAACGCAAAAGCTAGGATCCGAAACAAGAGGATATCAAAAATAAAAGATACACAACAATTTAAAATCCAATGTAATGAAAGATTCGAAAATATTTTACCAATTATCGTCACTCATGATTCCGAAAAGATTTGGTTATCTTTTAAAAATACCTTGATACAGACCTTGACTGACTGCGAGGCACAGTCTAATGCCGTCTCAACCGGACCAAAAAAAGTGTGGATGTCTGCAGATACTTTTGACCTCGTTGAAAAACGTAGAAAACTTAAAATTGCTGGAATCGAGAACTCTCTCAGGAATTCCCAGTACCGACAGCTATCTAGAGCTATTCAGGCTGCTTGTAGACGACACAAAAACAAGCATATAGAGAAAATTATAGAAAGATTATACAAAGGCCTTTGATAATGTTAGATGGGACAAACTATGGAACATATTGACGACAATGGGTGTACCTAAACACTTGACTCACCTTATTAGCAAACTGTATCAAGATAACCTGGCATATATTCGAATGGACGGTTATCTGTCTGACAAATGCACTTTGGAGAGGGGAGTACGCCAAGGATGCGTTTTATCTCCCTTATTATTTAACGTCTATTCGGAGTTCATAATGCGCAGAGTTTTGGATGGTTGGGAGGGAGGAGTAAACCTAGGTGGTGTTAAGATATCTAACTTGCGTTTCGCAGACGACACTACACTTCTAGCCTCTACTCCAGAAGAAATTATTAAATTATTAAAAAAACTCGAGGTAGAAAGTGCTAAATTTGGACTCATGTTTAACTACAACAAAACCAAAATCATGGTTATTGATCGCCAACAACAGTTTCCTGAAATCCAAACTATTGCGGGATGCGAGGTAGTCTCATCTATGATATATCTTGGAGCTCTAGTTAACAACACAGGCAGTTGTGAATCCGAAATTAGAAGACGCATTCAACTAGCAAGAGCAGCAATGAGGGAACTAAACGGGGTCTGGCGTGATCGTCACATTACTATGACAAACAAAAAGAGACTCGTTTCAACTCTGGTCTTTCCCATATTTTACTATGCATGCTAGACATGGACAGTCAAAGAATCAGATCGACGACGTATAGACGCTTTTGAAATGTGGACATGGAGACGCCTGCTTCGAATTCCATGGACGGCTCGCCGTACAAATATCTCGGTTCTGGATAAAATTAAACCGGATCAGCGACTCTCCAGTACCGTTTACTCTAGAATTTTAAAGTTCTTTGGCCATATCCATCGAAGTGATCACAAAATGGAGCGGTTGGTGGTCCAAGGAAGGCCTCAGACTCAACGCCAACGCGGAAGATCTCCACAGCGATGGGCGGACATTACTAAAAAGCTTCTCTATAAACAGTATACTGAGGCAATACATATAACTTATGACCGCGACCAGTGGAGAAATATTATCAATCAAACTGTCCGAGCTGCTGAAGCCCAATTATGAACCACAACACATCTACTAAGATGTTAATGACTGTGATGATGACCGAAAGTGTAGTTTTTGGGACAATTACAGAAAAAAAAATATTGTGTATAGTTTACATTTATTTATAGTTTACGATATATTAGATAACTTAGTTTATACTTATTTATTTATTGCGGCCTTTTGAGATTACTTTTTGCCAAGAATGTACAAAAATATAAACCAAAAAACATTACTACCAAAACTTACACATTTTTGTATAAAATAGTTGTATATTTTCATATAATTTACAGAAATATCTTGATATTAAATAAGTAATAATAAAAAACCGCTGTAAAATTCCATGTTATTCTTATTATAAAAGTTTCAGCTGATGATAGGACAAAAATTCCCGGTTTAAACTTAATAACTGTGCTGTTACTCTGTAGTTTCGACATACAATACCTCAGAGCTTTGCGAGTTGAGGAACTTCGTCGAGTTTCCTATATTTTACCTAATTATCCGTAAATTAATATACTTGTAGGAAGGTTTCGGTAAGCACTCAAAGCATTGAGATTGATGCTTTAACACCGTGTTTCTTCATTATCCTTTAGCCCTTAATTTACTTAAATTTCCTCTACGTTTATGAATTGACCATAAATTTAACTTTTCTTGGTATAATAATATTGATATAATAGAATTATTATGGAATATATATGAACATTTGCAGTTAGTATTTTGTAATATTATATTATATTTGAGATTTATGAACTGGGTTGAAATTGGGGGGAGGGTGTCCAAAACTCTCCTGACAAACAAAAACCAGAGATTTCTCAGATAACTTTAAGGCAATTTAACTCAATTCACCTAGTCCGAAAATGCCTCCTAATTGAGCCATAGCTCTTCGATGATGTCGCCTTGTAATTAGTTTTTTTTAAATACCTTCAGAACGCGTCTATTTAGAAAAATGAAAACTGGTACGATTAATTATCCTCTAGAGTTGAATCGATTTCATAAACTGCTAATTTCTAGTACCGAACATAGGCGTCCGTTTTGGGTATGTCAACGGTTATTTTAACGCAAGCCTATTTTATCTTTACCTTTTACGCATTCGTGATACTAGAATAATAAATTTTTAGTTATTCTAGTATTAGAAGGTACTTTCACTTTCGTCGATGGGGTACAATGTTGTCCAAATAAATCATTTTGAAAAATTTTTATTTTTTATACAAGACACACACACACACACACACACACACACACACACACACACACATACACACACACACATAGGTTCATCCCAACCCCTAGGAATATAAGTGTACCACTGCTAGTCAGTGGGACCCCCATGTCCGAAGATCAGACTGATCTCGTTCCAAAAGAACAAGTCATTTAGGCTCGGTACCTATCTGACCCATAGGTTTTTCCACCACCCCTCCTCTACGTCTGACAAACGCAGAGGAGGCTATGAACTATTACGTCGGGCGATTTTGGGAAAAGAAAACACCCTCCGTTTTCATTGACTTGTGGTTAGGCCACGTGACTGTAGGGGTAGCTTAATCTAGCTTTTCTCCCTATTAACTTTACTGAGTTTAATTATTGCATGACTTGGGCTCTGTGTCCCTGAAGATGTGTGTCCAATCAGGGGGTTGGCAGCAGGCTGCCGACCCTCTGTTCGGAAGTTGTGTGCTCGATCAGACAGTCGCCAAATTGGCAAAACAAGTTTTGGTCTCCTTGCCGGCTGAGTGATCGATAGGTCTGGCCATGGAGCCCGTATTTGTCGCACACGGCCTCGAAGCTCAGGTTTCGCGGTTGCCTCTAAGGCAGTTTGGTCCTGAAGGGCTGTTGCCTGAAGGGTCTTTGCCTGATGGGCGTGCCTGAGGAGCCTTAGCTTGCGTGCTATAGTGAATTAGACAGTGTCCAGTTATGTTTTGTTCTTTTTATTTATTTTTAATATTTGTTTATTAAACTTTACTTTTAACACTTTGTTGGTTAATGTAGGTTTTGGGTGAAAATAATAGGGGTTGGGTTTAAGGGTGGGTGGGTAGGTTGTGCATTCCCAATTGTATAATGTTCTTACACACCCCGTGTATATGTTTTTTAGTTTTTTTTTGTTTTTGTTTAAGTTTAATTGGTTAGTAAAAATAAAAATAACTAAAATAAGATAAATCAAAGTAAAAAATGGGGAGTGGGTTGGGAGTTTGGGGTATTTTTTTTTGGTGAGCGTGTGCTCGTTTTTGGTTTTTTGATTTTTTTGTATTTTGTGTTTTTTTGGGTCAAACTGTTAAGCAATCAGGGAGTTTTCTATGCGAATATCTTTACTTTGCTTATACTTTGCTTATTATCAAGGTTGCCATACATATCCAGCTAGCTTTTGTTTAGGCCGTCTATGTACTGTCGTTGGATTTGGATCGTAGTTTGTCAGATTTCTTAGCAAATGGTTCGGATGGTTTCTGAGGTTTTCGAATAGCACATATGCGTGTTCGTCCATCATTGCTGCGAATCTCTATATACGTATCTTAGAGGTACATATCTAGGGATTTTAAGAGCTTCTCTGATCATGAAGTTTTGTGCAGTTTGTATTTTCTTTCTGTTGGACTTGCATGTATGTCCCTATGCTGCTGAGGCATATGTGAGAGTTGGCAAAATGATGGCATTTGCCATTCTTATTTTTGTCTTGAACCTCAGATTACTTCTCCTTCCTATTAGCGAAGCGAGCTGACTTCTAAGGATCCTTGTTTTATGTACCGTTTGTTTGATGTGCTCGGTAAAGGTGAGACGTTTATCTAGTATTACTCCCAGATATTTGGCGCTGTCTGCCCATTCGACCGGAGTATTTAAGATAAATAATTCCCTGTCTGGGAGTCCTTGACGTCTTTTGTACATGACGGCCAGTATTTTGTCCGGGTTAACGGCAATTTTCCACATAATGCACTAAGATTGCAGTCGGTTTAGGGCCTCCTGTAGGTATGTAGTGGCCTGATTTGGATTTACACTGCTAACAGCTATAGCAGTGTCGTCGGCGTATAGACTGAGCATCGTTCGGTGATCAATGGGGGTGTCTGAAGTGTATATGGTATACAGGTATGGCGACAGCACAGCTCCCTGTGGTACTCCAGCCTAGATAGTTCCGACTTCAGATAGGGTGGACCATATCATCCAACACAACATAAACTGGCAGCATATCATAGTATGTTAAAGAACATACAGTTACATAAATTAACAGAAATTCCGATGTCAAAATACAACTTTGAGACAGAATTAAATATATTTAAACAAATATCAGTAAACAACGGATACAATGAACAAACAATTAATAAAATGTTAAATCAAAAACTACAAAAGAAAGCCCTGAAATTAGTATTTCCACCACCAGAGAAAAAACCCAGTACCTTCTGTTCGATTACATGTACTGGCAAATTTACAAGAAAAATAGTCAAACACATAAAAAAGAAAGGAATAACACCAGCTTCCCGAACAAATAACAACCTAGGCAACTATATCAAAAACAACAAGAGCCAAAATAAAAAATACTTACACAGTGGTGTGTACAAACTTAAATCTGTCGACTGCCAAAAACCTTACATCGGTCAAACTGGTAGAAACTTTAACAAACGAATAGCAGAACATAGAAGAGCTATCAATAATAGAAAAACAGATTCTACATCCGCACTTCACCTTTTCAGATCACAATCATTCTTTTAACGACAAATTTAAAATTCTTTACATTCAAAATAAAGGTCTTAAGCTATCCTTGTTAGAATCTATGGAAATCAACAAATTAAAAAACACAGATATAATTCTGAATGACCAACTCGAGACAAACGGTTCTCTCCTTCTCAACCTATTTCATTAGAGACTATAAAGTGTAAACCCATGCCAAAAAAGGATCACTTGAGAAAGGCAATCAGCCGAAACAGCTGTAGTGATAAGAGTTAAAATAAATTTTTGTGGAAGTTTGAAAACAAAGTTTTCAGTGTTTTATTGTTACATAAAATGAATTTCCATCAAGTAACGGTCGAATCCATTAATAATTATTATCTTAGGCATTTAGCACCACAGTTGGTGAATCCGCAATTAAAAAAGAGATTAGAAATACCAACTTTGTCCAGATTTTTGCGCTCCATGATTGTTTATGTTCTTGGTCAAGGGGATCAGCTCAGAAATCAAGAAAATCAACTTTCAACCCATAAAAGATGTCAAGTGTGCCCTCGATCTGCTCACAGAAAAGGTAAAAACCTGTGCGTCCGCTCTAAAGCTTGCCTATGTGGCGAACATAAAAGACCAAAAAGACCAATCAGTCTTTTTTATACCTTTGCACAAAAAAAAATTGTAAAAAAATTAGTGGTACTGTGGTGTCATATAAGACAGCACAGTACTACTAATTACCTAAAAAATATCGATACCATTCTAGGGGTGTATACGAGTATATATAAACATGACACCATATGGAACTTTATTACATATTACTATAATTAACATTGTACCTGTAATGGTAAAACCGGCTGAAATAGTATTAAATTTTATATGAAGTCTGTAAACTTTAAAGCATTGTTTTGTGTTAACAAATAAACTACCCTTTAGAACGTTTCGTGCAATAAGAAAATATAGGGTAAACTAGGTCACTATCTGACATTATTTGCATACACAGTGGAATTCATGCATTACTAGACGGCATGCTTCTATAAGCTGTTTGTTTTTATTAATTATCAGGTCTGTTCGTGTTTATTAACTTTGCTATCTTGCAGCGATGCCAGATGTTTTAACTAAACAGTATAATGTTGGCTCAGTTATAATCTGTATTATTCATATTAATGTTCATCAAGATCTTCATTAATCTCAGAGGGATATAAAATACAATGGCATATATACTATTAATAAAGAGCATATTGTTCTGAAGCTATTTTTTTGAGGCATCTTAATACAGTTTAATATTTTTAGTGGAAGTAAGCCACAATTTTACTTTAAAAAAAGTTTATTTTGACTTTTCATTATTTTATTATTCATTTGACTCTTTAAGTGCATAGACATATTGAGCTCTGCATCTAATCAGTGGTAATTAAGTTGTAATAAGGATATCATTAGTCGTGAGTGACATCAATGGCCATGGCTGTAAGCTATCACGATAAATTCAAATAGATTTCATCATCATCAATTATCCTATATTTGTCCACTGCTGAAAGTAGGCCTCCCGCAAAATTTTTCACCTATTTCTATATTGAGCTTCTTGCATCCAGTTTTTGGTGATGCGCTAAATATCATCCGTCCATCTAGTCGGTGGTTGTCCTCTGCTTCGATATGCATCTTGCCTTGGTCGCCATTCCAGAATCTTTCTGGAACAAATTAAGGTAAGCGAAATATTTAAATATTTATAAAGTTTTCTACTCACAACGAAACGGACACACTGGTCCAACCAAAGGTCCAACAGTCGCTTTATAATGCATGGTGTCAGTCAGAAGAAAATGTTAAGAGACTTAATATGGATAATTAACGGTTGAGATAAATAAACGCCGATATGGAAAAGAGATAAGCAAGGTTGAATAAAGCAGAATAATATACAGGGTAAGCCGCAAGTGTTACTACATCACAAAATAAATTCAAATAAGACAAACTTGAATACTGCACCGATGAAGAAGATTTACCGTATGAAACTGGCTGGATAAGAAACGAAAACATGAAAACTAACAAAAAACGTAAAATAATACCTTACTATCTTCTTCTTCTGTGCAGAAACACAAATTGAAAAACCAATCAAAAAACCAAAACCACCTCCTCTGGTTTTCGTTTTCGAGAACGTTTTCAAAATATTGTTGACCTGAGCAAGCTCCTAACTGAAGCTGGGATTACGTTTACAGCCAATACAGCCAATAGCGACCATTCCAGAGTTTTAATAGAGAAATTAAATACGAAAAATATTTCGTACCAAACTTAGGAAAATAAGGAAGACAAGCCAATTACAGTTTTCGTTAAGAAATCACATCGAATATGGCCACCAGAGGAAATAGTAAAATACCTACAAAAACCACAATAGAAAGTCATTAAAGCTGACCATAAATGAAAATGGAAAACTAAAAAACAACTAGATGTTCATCTTAACATTTAGACAGGATAAAGATATAAATAGAATTTACGGCTTAATAGACATAAGTACTTAGTACGAGAGTTGAAATCGAGCCATTAAGGAGTTCCAAATTAGTCCCGCAATATAAAAGATGCCACTCTTATGGACACCCGTAGAAATACTGTAAAAGAGGAGCCAAGATTTATAAAATGTGTTGCTAAACACCTTACTAAAGACTGCCAAAACCACCAGAAGATAAAACAAAATGTGTTTGCATCATCCTGCAAACTACCGCGGATGTTATTTAGCTAAAAAATTACAAACAATGAGAAACGAGAAAATAAAGACAATGTTATAAACGCGCCCCACATAGTTATTGAAAGCAAAAAACTAAAAAGGTCAGTTAAAATAGAAGCGATGTAACAAAGAATGCACATGCAAAGGAGATAAAAGAGAATATATATCCTAAGAAAACTTCACGATAGCCGAAGTCGTTATGATCGCCAAATCAGCTAAACTTCCTAATAAAGTGACATTCTATCGACCAATATCACTCCTTCCGGTGATGTCACAACTATTTACAAACTTCTATTGAAAAAGTTAACACCAATAATAGAAAGAAAAATCTTACATTAAATTATCAAGTTGGTTTTAAAAATAAACATTGCACTATAATCACAGAATATCGAATATAATAAAAAAAAGAGAAAATCAAGAACCATAAAAACTATAAAAGAGGAAAATTATTAAAAACTGTTTAAAAAAATCCTGCTTAGTTATTTTAAAGTCAGCTCTAAAGAATGCTGAAGACAAATAATATGTTGCAGAAAGAATAATATAGTCTAAATAAATTATTTAAAAAAATAAAAATGAATCTATAAAGAAGTTCTTTTTGTTACACCCTAAGTAGATTTTATTCTTTAATAAAAATTTTGTTCATTATTTCAAAATATTTATTGGAATTACATAGTTGGCATCACTGTTTAAAAATAATGGACGCGGACTAACTTAATCCTTATCTGAGCTTATAAAGGAAAATATTTGTAAACTTTGCATAGAAAACTGTAATAAAAATTCCTAACTTACAAATTATACATGTGAATCTCATTACGAGAAATAACCAGAAAAATATACTTTTATACTACAATTTCATTTCAAACTACAATTTTTTGCTTAATATGATTGATTTGGATTTTTTAAGTAAAATGCTTAAACCTGTCTCGTGACATCATTGGTTAAATCGAAGAAAGAACTGTTTGAAAAAGCAGCAACAGGTTCAAAATCGCAATTGTCTATGTAGATACATATGCTTTCAGCATTTTGCAGTATCTTAACGTTGCTGAGTCTCGTTGACAGTTTTCTAGGACAAAAAGTTCACTACTTTGGGGTTATTTAGGATTTGTAGTTCCAGTATCTAAAATTTTCTTTGCTGCCAGTGACTACAAAATTGTTTAAAAAACTCTGAATTAAAATATTATTAATTTAGGAATAATCACGGAACGCTAGACCAGACCCACAGAATCACTAATCAAATAGAAAAACTCTAAAGGAAAAGTATGGAAAGGAGAGGTATGTTCGGCAGTTTTTCTGGATTTTGCCCAGGCTTTCCATAAATTCTAACATGGTGGGCTACAATACAAACTGAAGTTACTTGTACCTAAAGAACATAGTCAATTACTAAAATCATATCTTGCTGAAAAATTATTTGGAAAAAAATATGAAGACTATTACTCTAACTTGAGAAAAATGAGTGATGGAGTATCCCAAAGCAGTGTTGTAGGTTTATTAGTTTATCTGCTGTACATCTAGAATACACCAGTATCAAAAACAACCACAACTGCTACATTCGCTATTGATACAAATATATAAGCAGTCGATGATGATAAAATGGAAGCAAAAGTAAAACTGCAAGAGGCACTTAATGAGGTTAATTCATGGACCAAAAAATGGCGTATCAAACTCAATGAAACTAAATTAATACGTGTGTATTTCACCAACAAAAATATAAATAAACCACCAACAGTATTAAATAAATGGCACTATTTTATCAAAGGCTAATACAGCAAAATATGTGAGCATTTTTTTAGATGTCAGGATAAAACGAAAATAAAAGAAAAAAAAAAGAAAAAATATAATTGAACATCAAATATATAAAACTGTGCTGGCTCCTGGCTGAAAGGAAATAAAGAGCTGTCAGAACGTAATAAGCTCATGATAATATATATAAAAAAGTACTGAAGTCGTTATCGACATATGGTATACACCTTTGAGTATGTGCCAATGTGAGTAACATTAAAATTATTCAAAGTTTTCAAAATAAAGCAATGAGGGACATTGTAAACGCTCCCTGATACATAATAAGTAGCGACCTACACAAAGTTTCAGGTGAGGAAATGGTCGCAGAGGTAATTACAATATTTGCAAAAAAACATGAGAAGCTTTGATGATTTGATAAAACGAAATATTTTCTATTGTGGAATGAGGTTTTTTAAATCCAAACTGAGTTTGCCCTTCCTCATGTTTTAACAGAAAATTAAGGACTGTAATATTTACAGCCAGTTAAAGTTTAGTAAAAACAATACGTTTAACAAGTAAATTCAAGCAATTAACCCATCTTGAATTACAAATTTTAAGATTGTATTACCATATTTTAAGTTAGGCGAAGTTATTATTGTTTAGATCCATCGAATGCCATTCCGAGATAGAGGGTAACATAATAGCAGATGCCTTGGGCAAAAATGTATTATTAAGCGGATAAAACATAAACAACAATATTCTACCAGTATCAGGTATAGATGTCTATATAGTAAATATTGTGTTAAAATAACAAATAAATTATACAGAATCCAAAAGAAAGTCATTCTTTAAACAATGGAAGTCCAAACTTCTTCAAAAAGATGGTTTTATTCAGATTCTTCTGTTTCTACTTCTTCTTCTTCTCTTCTTCTTCTGCTTCTTCTTCTTATTTTTATAAAGAGATGGTTTTGTCTGTTTTTCAATGTGCCTCTATTTAATTGTCTTTCGATCGTTTTCTTGGTCTTTCTACTGATCGTCTTTCTATTGAAGAACCGTCTCTTACCGTCTTTACTAATTTATTTGTTGTTATTCTGCTTATATGATCGTTAAATTATATTCTTCTATTTATTATCCAGTCCTTAATGTTCTTCACCTTGCATCTTCGCCGTATCTCTGTATTGCTAGCTTTGTCCAATAGTGTTTTACCATATTTTTTTAAATGTATTTATCATTGCTGTTTCTCCTTTTTCTCAAAACATCGTTTGTGTCCTCTCTATGTCGGGTTGTGTTTCTGCTGCATATGCCATCGTTGTTCTGATGACGGTTTTGTAAATTCTACCTTTCATTTGCTGCCCGATATTTTTGTTTCTTCATAATGTTTTATTCAGGCAACCTGCGGCTCTGTTTGCTCTATTTACTTGAACTTTCACTTGTATTTCCAGCTTTTCGTAGCTTGATAAAGCCCAGATATTTAAACTCAATTTATTGTTCTATTATCTGAACTCCCAGTTTCAATTTACATAGTAAATTTGATGTTATAGGGATAATGCAACGGTCTCGTTCCTACTTTGCCGGTACATGCATCATTGTAGACAACAATATACTTAAATTGAGATGCGTGTGTTTCAATGTGCTTAAATGTACACCATTTTCGCAAACCTCGAGAGGCAAGCGTCTCATTCCACCTATATCTAAATAAACCCTAAAACTGTTAAAAGTTCGGTACAGCCAAAGTTGTAAACGTACATAGTGCGATTATAGTACGCTGTAGATGTACTGATCTTATAAAAAGCTTAATTTCTAGATCAAACATGAAAGAGTTATAAGATTCAGCATTCTGAGATTTCTCTTTATCAGAATTAATTAAAGTCGCACGCTCTCTGCTTACCGTAGATGTAGTTCATGTTAACCAAATTACGTTATTATAAATCATTGGTCAAGATAGGTTTTCTAGTTTTATAGCTATCACATTTACTAGAGGAAATCACTAGAAGAGCAAGACTGGCATGGGCAGGATTTGGAAAACTTAGTTGGATACTGAAGAACCGCAAAATACCTTAACGTTTTAGAAGCAAAGTATTTAACCATTGCGCCCTTTCTATCATGGCATCTAGATGTCAAGCTTAGACCCCAAACAAGACAAATATAAATAAACTAGCCACAATAGAAAGAAGAATTAAAAAAGTAGTGTTAGGTGTACCACTGTGAGATAAAAAGAGAAACGTCTGGAACAAATGGAGCTGCGCAGATCACATTGTTGACCAATATGCAAGCCCAACAATTGGAACGACACAATACAACATTGGAGATCTTACAAAAGTAGACGACGAAGAGAAAGACTAAAGATGAGATTGGTGGACGAAAATGGACATAAAAAGAGGAAAGAAAAATAAGTCTGTATGTAATACATGGAAATAAAGACAAGATTTATTGTTAAATTTTCTGCGATACATGTCGATAGAAACAGGAATGTTCTGTCTGCGCAGGATTCCTTTTACAAATTATACATAATAGTAACATTAAGTAGTGGTGATAAATATTTACAGTGAATTTTAGCTCTCGTGTAATGTGGCTGGTATGCTCTGGGGTGCTATTTATGTATTTTAGAACTATGTTCATACGCTCCAAAGCAATTTTTTTAACAGAAACGCGACGACTTCTGTAATCAGATCCAGGTTGGTTTTCATTTAGCAATTTTTAATAGCCCTCGACATGCGAACATTAGATATCGTAAATGTCTAAAGAAAAAACTTTTTACTGTCATCGAGGGTTTGCCCTTATACTTGTTTATATTATTGATTACTAACCGACTTGTAGGATATAATTGATTTTTGAGGCGTCTTTCTTGAGGAATGCTTTGTTTTATTTGACATTTTGTGCACTACAGGAACCTAACTTTCAAAATTATTTACTGATAATTAATATCTTGTAAAAGTAAATACAAACCACCACAATTTTGCATAAAACCAATGCGTGTACTTCTTCTTCTTCTTCCTTCTAGTATATAGGCTTTAAAGCCTGTTTCTTCTTCAATATTAGCCTCCTAAATGGTTTAAATTGTCGCAGCATCTTTTTCTTGGTCTGCCAATACTTCTTTGTCCATTTGGTGACTTATCTCGTGCTATTCGTACTATTCTATCTTCTGCCATTTTACTGTTATGTTAGTTTCACTCCTGTTTTCGTTTTGTGTCCCATCCATTTATGTCTTCTATATTGACTGCTCTTCTTATGTTTTCGCTTCTTTCTCTATCCAACAAACTTCTCCCTGATATTCGTCGGAGTATTTTCATCTCTGTTGTTTCTAGCAGTCGTCTCGTTTAGGATGTGTCAGATCTTGTCTCCGCCGTGAATATTATAGGTCTAATTGCTGCTTTATAGATCCTTACTTTTGTGTCTTGTTAGGTGTTTGTTCTTCCAGATTATGTCATTAAGAGAACCCGCCGCTTTACTTGCTTTTAAGCTTTGTTGCCGTGCTTCTTCTTCAACATCTTCGTAACTATCTATATCTATTCCCAGATATCTAAACCTTGCTTCCTGCTTTATTATTTTCCCATCAATTTCGATTTTACACCGTAGTGGGTATTTAGATGTCATACATTGGGTTTTTTCTGCTGAAATTATTGTATTTTTTAGCTGTTACATTGAAGATATGTGTTTATCTTTGCAGCTCGTCTTCTGTTTCGACAATTAATGCGGCGTCGTTAGCATAACATAATATTTGGATTTCTTTGTTCCCCATTCTGTAGCCATGACCTTTACGTACTGCTTGTATTATTTCGCCACGTACACGCAAATGCTTGTACTAACCGGACAAACTTAAAAATTAAAGTTTAAATACAACTTTTGTAGTTATGTTAAACTATTTATCAGTACATGTAAATATAATGCCACTTATTACCGGTATTTTCCGAAATACGGGTATTTCGAGGTAGCCATTCGTGAGATCCTGAATAAGCATAAATACCAAAGCGCATTTCGCAGTCACTTTGAAGTAGGAGCAGCATAAAACTATGTAAATATCTTATTGAATCTTATTGTATCTGTATCTTATTGTGTCTTATCTTATTGAATATCTTATCTATGTTTATTAATATAAACAAATCTTATTGAAATTTGGAGCTCAGTATTGCCGATTTTAAACAGGAGAAAACAATGAAAGTTCGTCCAAATAGAATATTCCAGAAGTCCCAAGCACCTTGATTTAAAAATATTTGTTTGACTTTTATTATTTTTAAATTATTAGTATATGGCATAAAAGGTTTTTATATGATCCTAATGATATAAGTAGCATTCGAATATAATAATGCTGTGATTATTATTTAACTTAATATCCATTTTCTAATATTCTTTGGTATTTCACGTAAATTACTCTGATAATTTTTCGACTAACAACCATTCATATTTCGTCATTTTGTGTCATGTGGAACAATTTCACCCAATCATGTCAACATTAGACTGATAATTGCATTCAGTGCAATTTTCAGTCCCTATGACAACACAATCGAGTTTGATAACTTCATCCAAATAAATTTCAAAATGACTCTAATGTTAACTTAAATTTTAATAATTGTACTTTCACTAACTGTACTTTTAATAAATAAATGTTTCGTTATGTTGAGTTATGATTTTTTTTTTTCGAAAAATTATCCGCCGAATATCCCTCGGACATTGATGAATGCCTCATAATTTCATGACAAATTTCTCAAGCTCGTTGCTTGGTAACAGTTACCAAGGAACGAGCTTTCGATTGTCATGAAATTATCTCGTCTGTTATCAATGTCCTAGGGATATTACTACTGATAACTAGTACAATTTAAGTGCATGCGATATTTTTCCCTAAATTGGTGTAAATTATTACTACTATTAGTGTAATTACGTTAAGACAGTCTAATGTTTATCGGAGAGAATATTAGTTAGTGAGGACAACAAAAATTTAAAAGAGTCACGTTTAGAAAATTTTTATTTCGTATTTATTAGTGTATACTTTTAAATTGTTATTCAACTATTGTCATTGTGATATTTTTGTTATTTTGCTATTTTGATTTTTTTTTGCTATTTTATTTTTGTTATTATGAAAAATATAATAAAGCATTCGCAGAAAGAAGCAAACAAACCAAGGAAATCATTCACTTTAAACAGTTGTAACGATGTGCTCAACTTTCAACATTTCGAACCGTATGAGTGTCGATAATCACGCATCCATTTCCACGACGAGACGACGAGGTGGGGTCCGGAGCGTCTATTTAAAGCGAGCGACTGGCGGAATTAAATAAGTCTTGTGGCTAACGCTCTAGGCTCCCTGGCTCGCTAATGCAATCAATCTGCGAGCCAACCCGGACAGAGAGACTTCGTCGGGATCCAGGCGGGGATATAGAATATATTTTATTTTGATTTTTGTACATATGTTGGAATTAATAGATTTATTTTTATTTTAACCTGTGTTGTACTGAGTCTGTCGATTCGAAAGAACTACCCGTCACACAGTAATCAAACAGATATCCAAAGAAACAGGTTTTAGATATATAGGAACAATTTATGCTGTATGGAAAGAACATTCTTCGGCTATTACATTGCAATCAGCAAAGCAGCGAACAAATGGTAACGAGCTGTCTACAGCGCGAAATAAAACCTAAGACAAAGGAAACAGAAGCACTGCTCGCAAAAAAATTCACGGTTTTTCGTGAAAAACTCACGGTTATCTACTATTATAGCTACAGAAAATAAGGATATACTCAATTTTTTAAATAACAACGCTGTGTTAATTGATAAAGAATATAGAATTTAAAATGAAAAAGACAGCAAATATTTGATTTCAAGCAAACAACCCCTATGTATCTGTTGATACGTATTTCGACCTAATAGATCTCATCAAAACAGCTATTCATGGGTGTTCTCAACGTAAAAAATCAAAAATTCCACGAGGAAGCTAAGTTCCTGTAGCTGGCTGTATACCATATATCACAAAAAAATTTTGTTAAAATCCTTTATAAAAGGTATATAAAAATGCCTTAAACGGGCTATCACAAACACATTGCAAAACGTTTTCGGATTAAACAATCCATCATCAGTGCAAACGGTTGTACATGCTAGTAGCCACCAAAATATATGGGTAAAAACCCTTTAAATGTTATAAATTTGAATTTGTTTTACATTATCAGTATTTCTAATTTGTGATGGTTAAATTAAAAAATCAATATTTTCTGTCTTTTAAGAAGCAACAATAAAATGGCTTCAATACGGACGCGATAGCGACATCTAATTAAAAAATCCGTAAAATAGTTTCGAACCACAATTCAGATTTCTGCTTATAATCTGATCCTTCTAAAAATTGCAAGGCAAACAGACGTTGATAAATGATGTTAAAAGGGACATGGGGAATCTAAAATTTGCATTCCACCACATGTCTTTTACAACTAAGCAGTAATCCTTAGCGAATTGTGCTTCTAGTACTCACACAGAGTATATCCGAAATAAAATGAAAAAGACAGCCAATATTTGATTTCACTCAAACAACTCCTATGTATCTGTTGATACGTATTTCGACCTAATAGGTCTCATCAGAACAGCTATTCATAGGTGTTCTCAACGTGAAAAATCAATATTTTCTGTCTTTTAAGAAGCAACAATAAAATGGCTTCAATACGGACGCGATAGCGACATCTAATTACAAAATCTGTAAACTAGTTTCGAAACACAATTCAGATTTCTGCTTATAATCTGAGCCTTCTAAAAATTGCAAGGCAAACAGACGTTGATAAAAGATGTTAAAAGGGACATGGGGAATCTAAAATTTGCATTTCACGAGATTTCTTTTACAACTAAGCAGAAATCCTTAGCGAATTGTGCTTCTAGTACTCACTGAATTGTGAGAATTTTACAGATTTTGTAATTAGATATCGTTATCGCGTCCGTATTAAAGCCATTTTATTGTTGCTTCTTAAAAGACAGAAAATATTGATTTTTCACATTGAGAACACCTATGAATAGCTGTTCTGATGAGACCTATTAGGTCGAAATACGTATCAACAGATATATAGTGGTTGTTTGCGTGAAATCAAATATTTGCTGTCTTTTTCATTTTATTTCGGATATACTCTGTAGAGAAGTTTTGTGGAACCTGACGTTCTAAAATGTATTAAATTAGCACGCCTTTGATAAATAGGACATGTAATTAGGCGAAATTAAGATGCAACGATTAGAAAAATTTTTGACCGAAGAGGACCAGTGGGAAGACGAGCCAGAGGAAGACCAAAATTTAGATATCAAGATAACATAGAGGATTATCCAAAATCAAAGCATGGAGAAGAGTTGCCAGAGAGATGGGCAAATGGAAGATTGTTCTGAAGAAGGCTTTGGCTCATAACGAGCTGTAATGCCACTGACGATGATGATAAGTACCTACAATATTATTATTTTTCGTACCATTTCGAAAACTTATTGAGCCGCGCTGATTGACACAATAGTCACTTCCTTACTTGGTCCTCTAGTAATAAAGTTATCAGAATTAAATGGGAAAACGGTCCTTATACATTGCCTTTACTATACAATATAAATGGTTTATGTCGCCGAATAAACTGATGCTGCTATATTTAAGACAAAAGAAGACTTTTGACGTACACCATTTTTCTTTTTTATATTTGAATATAGGGAAAACGAATATGAGGATAACCCAGTAATGAAAAATAATTGACTTACACACATTTTATTTTAACCCCCTCACATAATTAAAATAGTAAAAAAAAACATCAAAAATACTTTAAAATCCTTTTAGATAGAAATCTTAAATAGGAACCTTGAAATTTACTGGGAATATACATTTGAGACCTTGGAATTAAAATTGACAAATAAAAACACAACTTCGATTGTCAGGTTTATAAAGTAGTAATGAAGAGGCACTTATGTGTCTAAATATGATTATGTAAAATATACGTAAATTAAAATTGTCATTTAGCTACTGGTAGGGCCTCCCTTGCCGGACAGATCTAGGATGAAAAAGGAGACTAAGAGAGATACGCCGGTCCTCCTAAGAGGGGGGTTGTGCAGTAGGCCAGCAACCTACTCATGTAAAAATTGAAAGATACGCTAAAACCCCTAGAAATAGGCCTCAGATGTTAGATCAGATTTTTGGACAACGAAAATTGCAAAGAAAGAGGTACATGAATATTGGAACATGGAATGTTCAAGGCATCAGAAATAAGCAACAAGAAGTGTTACTTGAAATCGAAGAAAGAAAGCTGGACGTAACAATACTCTCGGAAACCAAAAAGAAGGGCAACGGATGTGAAAAGTTGAAAAGGTATATCCACTGCTACAGCTGGGTAGATAAGTCATCCCACGCAAAATCAGGAGTATCGATAATTATTCACGAAAAACTGAAACAACAAATAAAGTCATGGGAGAGTATTAATGAACGTATAATCAAAATGACCCTTCAAATTAAAGGACGAACTATAGTGGTTATAGGAATTTATGCTCCAAATGAAGACGAAACAGTAGTGGTAAAAGACAATTTTGACGCAATTTTAAGAGATGTGTTAGATCAAATCTCTAACCGATGCGAAATCATTATGGCAGGTGACTTTAACAGTAGAGTAGGCCAAGAAGAAAACAGTGCAGTAGTAGGACGACATGGAAAACCTACAATAAATAATAATGGCGAAAGACTGATAGATCTGTGCGAACAATACAATCCAAGAATCACAAACACCTTCTATGCACACAAAGATATACACAAATATACTTGGAAACACCGCTCTAGAGACCAGAAATCCATCATCGACTATATTATAATGAGACAAAAACCAACAATAACAGTTTTAGACGTTAGGGTAAAGAGAGGAGTTGACTGTGGAAGTGATCATTACCTAGTAATCGGAAATATGACCATACCGAGATTGGGAAAATACGAAACAGTAAATGTAAATAAGAACGTAACAACAAATAAAGAGCACTATAATCTACAAATTCTAGAAGATAACAGCGTGCAGTATTTATACCAAAGAAGGTTAGATGGAAAACTGGTAATAGAAAATAGAACAATAGAAGAAGAATACAAGCACATAGTACACAGTATTAAAGAAGCAGCAGAAGAGGCAATAGGCACTCAAAGACGCGCAAAACAAAAACCGTATTGGTGGGATGAGGGAATAGATGAAATGATAAAGAAGAAAAAAGAAGCATACCTAACATATCTAAATAAAAAAGACGACCCCTCTAAAGAAATATATAAAACCTAAATAAACTGGTGAAGACGGAAGTAACAAAAAGCAAAAATAGATCTTGGAAAAAGAAAAGCGAATACATACAACAAATGATTGGAGGATCGAAAAGTTCAGAAGCCTAGAGAACGCTTAAATCTATGAAAAGTAACATAACAGAAAAAGACTGGGTAAAGTACTTTAAACAGTTACTACAAAATGGACGACAAAATTTTCAATACGAAAATGCAAACAGAGATATACGCTCAGAATTCATTGAATTTAACATGACAAATATCGTAGAAGCGATAAGATCTTTTAAACTTAAAAAGCGCCAGGACCAGGAAACATCACACCAGAATTTATTAAATACGGCTCAGCTAAACTGTGAGAAATGCTCAAAGATCTGTTTTAACGATTCCTGAATGGAGAAGAGACCCCGTTAGAATGGCGTGACGCCTATATAACCCCAATATACAAAAAAGGAGCACGAAACAATGTCAGAAACTATAGAGGAATTGCTGTCATCCCCACTATAGGACGACTGTACTCCCGAATACTTAGAAACCTCATAGAAGAAGACATTCGTATGAAACAACCAGAAGAACAATGCGTATTCAGAGCTGAAAGATTGACTATAGATAATCTATTTGCACTTAAAATATTAATCAAAAGCGACAACAACGAAACAAAGAAACACATATAGCCCTGATAGATCTTGAAAAGGCATATGATAACGTGCCGATAAATAATTTATGGAGTGAAATGCAAAACATGGAAATAAAACCTTTGTTAATAATAGCAACTCAAAAGTGGTATGTAAACAACATCGCATCAATTAAAATAGGTGGCAAACTTAGTGAGAAATTCAACACTACGAAAGGAAACTACAAACAGCGTACGAAGAATGTGGACTGACAATGAACCTACAAAAATGCGAATATCTTTCAGTGGGGAAAAAATACAGTCGAGGACCTGACATTGGAGAGTGACAAAATCAAAGGAACAAACAGAGTAAAATACCTAGGAGTAGTGTTTACAAAAGACGAAAATAGCCATGAAGAAATAAATACAAGAATAAACAAAGGCAGAAACATTATCAAATGCCTAAACTCCATTCTCTGGGATAAAAAAATCACAAGAACGACAAAAAACGAATATATAAGACGATAGTTGAGCAATTGAGCGGTGGTAACATACGGAGCAGAGATATGGGACACTAGTAAAAGAAACAGGAAAAAATTACAAGCTACCGAGATGGATTTTATGAGAAGAAGCTGTAGATTGACAAGAATGGACAGAATCCGCAATGAAGAAATAAAACATAGAATGCAGCAAGAAAAGACATTATAGATGAAGTCCAGAAAAAACAACTAACTTGGTTCGGTCATGTAAACAGAATGACAGACGAGAGGTGGCCAAAGAAAATATTAAAATGGATCCCAACCGAAAGAAAGAAAAAGGGCGTCCAAGAAGAAGCTGGCGAGATGACGTGAATGAAGCCATGGAAGGAAGACAGCTAAATGAAGCCGACACCAGAGATAGGAAACGATGGAAACTAGGGACAGGAAAACAACGACAGTTGTAAACAACGTGTACTATATATATAAAATTGTCATATAAAAATATATGAGCTACCTCTACTACCTTATTCATGGCAAAAAATTAATTATTATTTTGACTTTATGCTAGCCGCAAACAAAAAATAAATTTCTAGAACGCTTCATCAAATATTTAATCTTCGTTTAAAATGTAATGAGTTCGTAAAAGGAAAGCTTGTAAAACACATTTTGAGCGCTACTATGATAAGCCCGACTGAAAGATTCGACACAACGGCATAGTTCGGGATAATAGAGTCATCTGAGTGTTTATAGAGGACCTGGCAATATTTGTTGATTAGTTTAACCACGTCGAGCCCTATTTGAATATATAACAGTAATAATATTAATAGAAATTCCTCAGAATGGCAATCCTCACGGAAATATATATGCAAAACGGTTAAACCTAAATAGTTTTCTGTACTACAACAAACGGGATTTGCATATTCAAATTAGAAACATTGCATCCAGTTAAGAAGATTTTGTAATTTATCTTTAATATCTAATTAATTTAAGTTAGTCAAGTAAGGATTTCGTTTTGCTGCGATCTCCGCTCTAATTTCTCGAGATATTTTAGAATGTCGAGCAAACAAGTGCAACATTAATTAACTTTTATTATTTGAAGGACCGCTTCGTTGTTTTAACAAAGCATTCTATTCTCTTTGGCTCTCTGTAATTCCCCTTTTATTCATCTTCTTAGTTTTATTTTGTTGTACACAGCGACATATAAAGGTACGTCAACTGAGACTTTGCAAATTTTGCATCTTTGTGTGATGGTTTTTATGTCTATTCTACTGTTTAGTATATTCGAACAAAGGATTATGCTTTGTAAAAAATGTTAGGATAAAAATAAATAAAAATCACAAAAGGCTTTTGATACACATGTTATAGATGTAGGTGTTTATTTTCTCGTAACAGTTGAAGTGATTAATGTTTGCCTTTATACAATATTGTCAGTCAAAGTTCTATATTAATATTGGCATTTTTATCTTTTTTATTTTAATAAAATATAATAACAAAAAATTATTTCGACACATTTTTGTCTTTTATTTAAACAGTATAATGGCTCCTCTACACATCGGCAGACGCATCCGCGGACGACATCTACGTATGCATCTGGAGATGCATGGAGATGTGTACGGGGTAGACCAATAAATAAGTGATCGAACCTCTGAATTTCAAAGGACGAGCTCGTCTTCGTTTAACTATTATTTAAGTGTACATCGAAATAAAATAATTAAAAAAAATGGAAAAGAAGTATGTGGTGGATGCTGAATATACATAAAAACAGAACAAAGTAAGTGGAATATAGATTCAACTAATAAAATTTTTAATTTACATTTTAATGATATAATTATATTGGTAGGTAATAACTTGTACATTACATATATTTTTAAAGGTATAGCATGGAAAAGCAACTTGCTGAGCTTTACTCGGAGCCAACTGGAGAATTTAGTAATTTTGTCCGAATGTCTTACAGCGATTTTGAATACCTTATACAAAAGATATCTCCAATGGTTGCTAAAAAGGTTACTTATTGGAAGGATGCAATTCCAGTGAAAGTTCGCCTGGCCGTAACATTAAGATACTTAGCTACTGGAGATAGCTATAGAAGCTTACATTATCTATTTAAAATTTCAAGCCAAGATATATCCATTATCGTCCCTGAAGTATATTTGGCGCTCAATGACGTGTTAAAGGATTTAGTGAAGGTTAATGACATTTTTAGTGAATGAATCTTTTTAGTCGGTCAGATAGCTCAGCGGGCTGTGCGGCTGCCTCTCATTCGCTTCACTGTCGAATGGTTCAGTGGATGTGGGATCGAGCCCCAGCTCGGTGTACAGAAAACAAAAAGTCTAACGCAGCAGTTTGAAATTCTTGATGAATCTGCGGCTTAGACTAGGATATGCTGGGGTCTGATTGGCCTATGGTGGAGCAGTACGGCAAGAGATAAGGGCTTGCGGCTCGGTGATACTCCTCCATAGATCCATAACGCCTAAAAAACCGGATATATATATAATGACATTTTTATGCTTAAATATTTATTTATTTGTTATAAAAATTAACAGTTGGGATATAAAATATATAAAAAATCAACAGTAAACTAATATTTCTGTGAATTATTCATAACACTTCCAGAGATCTTTCATAATACCTTCTAATGTCTGATTCTGGAGTTACTTCAGATTGTTGGTTGTTTGATTGCCCTGCACATAAAGGGTTACTTAAATAACTCGGTGTCTGTCTATGTGATCCAAATGCACTGTTGCTGGAGCTAGGTCGCCTGGATCCAACTTGTAAAGGAGAAGAAACATTACTTGGTATACCCTGCATCATTTTGGTCAACATAATGCCGTGTAGTTCATACGTTATTTCTTCTCTTTCAAATATTGGATACGCTCTTATTTGCTTTGCAACATTCTACATTCTCCATTCAACATTTTACAAAATCAGTCACATTCATCTTCTTTTCTTTTTTCTTTTCTGGCCAACACGGTATTTAATGCAGTAAAAGCAGTACTCATACTTCTGCTCGCTTCCTGCAATTCAGGCGGATTCAGAGCACGACGTTTTTGGGATTGAATATTTGGGTTCTTTTTAGGGTTAGGAGGAACGTCGTCTGGATCATTATCCGATGTGTTGGCTTGAGAAATAGTAACATCAATTGGTATGATGTACATCAATAAGATTAATATCTTGTCAAGAACTAATCGCTAGTTAAAAATATATTAGTTGTTAAAATAAAATTTAAAATATCCAAAATATTTTTTTAAATTTTTAGATGCCTAACACTACGAATGAATGGCTTTCGAAGGCAAAAGGGTTTAGTTTTCCTCATTGTATCAGCGCTTTGGATGGGAAACATGTTATGATACTACCACCATCCCATACCGCAACGGAGTATTTCAATTATAAAAGACATTTCAGTATTGTACTTCTAGCACTAGTTGATAGTGACTACTGTTTTATGTTTGCAGATATAGGTTGCCCAGGATGGATTAGTGATGGTGGAGTGTATAATGGAAGCGTTTTAAAGCAAAAAATTGACACAATCGTTATCAACTTGTCATCTCCTAATTGCTTACCCAATAGTAACATTAACTTACCATATGTCTTTTTTGTACTATTGGTACTCCAGAAAGATTATTCAATCAAAAACTATCTAGTTCACGTGTAGCAGTCAAAAATACTTTTGGAATACTGTCTAGCGTTTTCAGAATGTTTAAGAAGCCTTTACCACTGAATGCCGTCAAAGCATATATCAATAAAATGACATGTGTCTTGTTGCACAATTTCTTAAGAAAAAGTGAAACATTTCGACATATATAAACTCCACCAAATTCAATAGATAAGTATGTCAATGGAGAATTAACCCAACCAGGATCTTGGAGACCTAATAACACAGGAACATTTGATCCCCTTCAATATGTACCTCGAAGGGCTCCTATATCTGCATCTGGATCAAGATTAAATTATATGAAATATATTTACGATAATAATACCTAGTTATGAAATAATTAAAATATATTCTAAAATAAATAAGATTATAGATTTTTACTTTTACTTACATTTTCCTCTGAGTTTATTTGGCTTGCGTATGTATAGACATCTGCCAAAAATGCTTCCATAGCATCATAAAACGGCCAGATGGGCTAATACTTCCTTCTACGCCAGCTCCCGACCTTAAAGAAGACTTTTTATTTTTTAAATTAACCCTAAAGGTAGCAAGCAGATTCTCTTTTTTCTTATTTAATTCCATTATGGGAATACCCATCTTGTCCGCAATGCGTTTCCACGAATTATGATTAATTCTTTACTTCTTTTTTATTATATTAGTTAAACGTATACTTACAATATTTTTGTTTTTGTGGCATATCTGTTTTGGGTTCCAAAGACAGTTTTCTGCGTGGTATAGCTCTATAAATTTGACCGTTTCTTCAGAACTCATGGCCATTTTAGCGAAATATTTATAATAAAATACAAAACTCAATAAGCAATCGTTTATAATACAACGAATTCACTGTAAAACCAGAGTCCCCTTGATCTGTGCTAAAAAAACTGACAACAATTGGATATCTAGCAGACGCAGCCGCGGACGTGATATGTAAATAACAGATGATCAAATTACCCTCAGTGTTTACTTTAGAAAAGTGGTACTTCTGGTTTGATAATAGTTCAGATGCCGATCCGTGCAGACACGATGACAAAAGACGAGCTCGTCCTTTGAAATTCAGGCGTTCGATCACTTATTCATTGACCTACCTCGTACACATCTCCAGATGCATACGTAGGTGTCGTCCGCGGATGCGTCTGTCGATGTGTACAGAAGACATAAGAGACATAATATTGGGCAGATGTTCTTCTTTTTTTTTAAGTGTATTTGCCTCTAAGAACATTGACGTCCAATTGTACGATCTTTAATTTGTCCGTAAAGAATATAAATAATCCTGTGATGATAACTTCATACTGACTTCTAAGACTCTAGGTTTGTTCCAACCAGAATCGGAAACAAGCTGCAGATGTCAGGATTCTGCGCAATAACATAAAAGCGTTCCAACCGAGATCACAAACACTCCGCAAGCAAATAGTTTGCTGTTCCAACCAAACCAAAAACTTGTTTGATGACAGTCAAAATAGTTTGCGGATTCTCTTATTTTGTGACATGCGTAGTACCCTTGAATAGTAGAGAGATTTGTCAACGGTTTAAAATATGATACATACAAGTCCTCTGTTTTTGTCTCACTATGACGACATGCGCAAAGTCAATTAAAATTAGAACAGCAAGTGAGCATCGTGTTGTTATAGTATCAGGTTTATTCACAAATTGTTCTCTGCCTTATAACCCTACTTTTTATGTTTAAAGCTAACAACCATTTGTTTACCACTTTATCAGTGTTTAAATATTTGAGTTTTACAGTAAACATAGCAGTGATGATGTCCGACCAAGAGTACAGTGATATCAGTGATATGTCTTCTATGGAAAGCAGTGACGAGGATGACCTAGAATTATTACTAGACGAACCAAGGGTTAAGAACCAAAACGATTTAGGTAAATTAAATATAATTATTAATAAGTAACACAAAATTAAATAAATAATAACTGATTTATTACTTTCAGAACAAACCGTGACACAGTACTTTGAAGAAGAATTTTTTAAACATTTTAGATTGTCAAGGGACACTGTAAATGGTTTGGTTGAAAGATTTGAGGCTAGTCAATATTATAATTCGTTAAAGTTAATATATTAAAGTTAATATTAATAAATCGAAGTACATGAAGATCTCGAGCAAAAAAGGAATAAACACCAGGGGATCCTTTAAATTGAAGGTGGAGGATGGATCAGTTGTAGAATTCGAGAAGGTGGATGAATATATGTACTTAGGTACTCTTATTAATCAGACATGTAAGGAAGAAACTGAAATCAACCTGAGACTGACCAAGAGCAACAGGTGTGCTGGAGCCACCATGAGCAAAATAATTAAGGCCAAAGATATATCTCGTAATACAAAAATAAGAGTACACAAAACTATAATTAGACTCACAATGATATACGCTGCCGAGATATGGACTATGAACAAAACCATACAGAATACATTGGAAGCATGTAAAAGAAAGATACTTTGCAGAATATTTGGTGGAAACTTAATAGAGGGAGAATGGAGAAGACGAACTAATGCAGAAGTGTATCATTTGTATGTTAACCCTATAATAACAAAAGTGGTGAAAAAACGTAGACTAGAATAGCTCGGTCATCTAGAAAGAATGCAAGGTGATAGATTAGTCAAGAATATTGCTTGAAGAGTACCTAAGGGCAAAAAAAAGAGAGGAAGACCAAGAAAGAAATGGAGAGATATAGTGATGGAAGATGTCAGAGAGATGGGCATCAGAGATTGGAAGCGGTTAGCTAAGAATAGAAAACGATGGAAATTATCTATCCCGCAATGGGCCTGAAAGGCTTGTTAACGCTGTACATACATACATACAATATTATAATTCACAGGAGGGACAGTATGCCAACATATCTGCTTAACATCAAGTAAGAAAATAATAAAGATTTCAGCTACACACATGATTTCTAAAATCAAAACAGAACTTTGCTGTTTCTTTTATTGTAAGAAACATTTGATTTTGGGTACTTATTTATCTGTGGAACATTGGACATGAGACTGCAAGTTTTAGAGATTTTGGAGATCGTTTCGATATAACAATTAGCTCTGTTCATATAATTATTTATCGATTGACATACTTTTTAAGTAATTGGAGTCCAGATGTAATAAAATGGCCTAATGAAAATAAGAAAGCTATAAGTGACCAATACTTTAGATTTAATGGATTTCCAAATGTAATAGGAGCAGTCAACTGTAGCCACATAAAAATTGATAAACCCTAAAATAAACCAAATTTATATACGTATAAATAGAAAAGTGTACTACTCAATTAAGGAAGGTTATTTGACACCAGGAAATATTTTAATCTATACATGTTTAATTTTTTAGTACTACCTAATAATATGACATTTTATAAAAGCACAATAATTGGTTTTTAAATTTATTTTTTATTATAAATGCAACTTGTATGTGACGACAGAAGAAAAGTAACTGAAATATTTATAGGATATCCAGGTTCAGTCCATGACAGCAGAGTCTTTAGAAATTCTCCATTAAACATAAATTTAGAGTATTGTTCTGAAGCTATTTTCTTGTGGCATTTTAAATTAATTACTATTTAACTGGGAATAAGCCACAATTAAAGATAAAAATACGTTTATTTTTTTTGTTACATAGTGAAAAATTCTTCTAATAATTTAATTTTATCTGACTCATTTATATTGACAATTTAGACATACATTATGCATTTTAAAGTAGTCGACTTTAAAATGATATTGCCAATATTGTTGAGTTGCGCTCCTGGGACGACTTTACTTATAAGATAGTTCATTCGATTACATGAAATCAACTTTAACTTGAGAATATCTGTCAGAAAAAATCATAGCATATAATTCGTCTTTAAAAAGACAAACACATGACATGATGACAGTAAAACTCTCCTGTTAGTGATTCCATGGTAAATTATGAGGGAAAAACCAGGAATAAACCTCATAATACTATCCATACATGGTAAGTATTTGTTCGTGCATTTAGTTTACCTTCAATAAACACCAAAATTCTGATTTTATATGTTTCGTTATTTAACAAACATAAATGAGGTATCCTCTATATGTTATTGCTAAATGAGGCCAATTGTGTAGCGAATTCCTCGGCAGAATGTAGTAGGATCTGGTTACCAATATTGAAAGAGGAAGTTATTAATAAGAAAATACCAGTATTAGTAAGTCAGTAACATATAGAGGATACATCATTTCGTCGTTCGGATACATCGTCATTGAAAATAAAACAAATATAATTTTTAATTAAAACGAAAAATGAATATTTTTAACTACTAACTAAAATGAATAACTTATACATATAACTAATGAAAAAAAAAAGAAAAAAAAAGAAAAATTACATTTATTACCTAAAGAAATAACCTAACTTATACAAATTAACCAAAGAAAATTAATTATGAAAATTATATATTATTTCGCCAATTCGAGCATTTCAATATTTTCTTTCGTTCTCTTATTTCAATTAATTTCTCTCTCTGAATATTGATTTTTTCTTCTTCAAGTTTTATCCTCTTGTCATAGTACCCCTTTCTGTCTTTTTGCAATTGCTAAAGTATTGAAAACCTGTTTACAATACTTCTTTTTCGAAACCGAACTCTTTGATTGCATTTACTGGGATTGGGATCACCGACAGCCTCTAGACTAACTGCAGGCACTTCTACAGTTTCGGAAGAAAGGACTACCACTGGCTTAATGTTACGTTTCGCTTAATATACGTTTCTCTTTTTTTTTCCTTTAAATATTTAGATTTGGTAGTTCATATTTAATACATTTAGTGGAAATTGGTTCTAGTGTCAATAAAGGGTCCAGTAAAAGAATGACGCTATATCAGAGTTATACACTTGAAGTAAGAAAAGAGGTAGAAAAAAATGAAATTTTAACGAAGCAATTTTTTTTACAGTAATATTTGTTATTACAGTTGTATTTAGAATAAAAAAAGAAAGAAATAAAACATATCATGTATATGAAACTTACATTTTTTATGAAAAAGTTCTCTAATACTGAAAAAAGTCATTTTCTTCTGCACAACTTTTTCCAAAAAAAAAAAAGTTTTTCTGGAGGGTCCTTAATAATCTGAGCTGCTTCTTTGGTAGTTGTGGATGCCTCATCAACATCCATTTTGACATTTTACACCTATTCTCGAAATGCAACTAAAAACTTCAAATGTTTCTACCTGATCGTTTACTAAAATGTAGGAGTCAAGATCAGTTCCAAACTGTCTCTAGTTCATATTAAATTTTTGTATCCACTCTGACCATGGCATTTCGTCATCTTCATTAACATCCTGAACATTGGGAAAAACTACAGTCAATTTAGCTTGACGAAAGCACTTACAACTTGTCACTGACGTAACTAAAAAACTAAACTGCATTAAAGATAGTATTGTTCATGGGTTTTCCATTGTCCATACAAAAAATCATTATTTTCAAAAGTTGTTTCCTATAATGACACTTTAAACTTCTTATGACGCCTTGGTCCATAGCCTGCAAGATACTCGTACAGTTGGCTGGTCAGAAAACTGGGTTTATATTGGTCAAATTAAGTTTGGGAAAGTTGACAAGTAAGAAAAGAATTTTTACTTTTTTTTGAAGAGAGTTCCTTGTCCCATTTTCTCAATTCTTTTTTAAAAATAGCAGAAGTTATCCACGGTTTTTTGTTGGCTGTGTAATTTACGGGCAGTGTTTTCATATTTTTAAAACATCAAGAATGTAAACTTTTCCCCATAACCAAAAGCTTTATTTTCTCTGTCCTGTCATGTTTGCACAAACAAAAGCTCTAACTCTTTGTTTTGAAAGCGTTTCACCGACACATTTTTGATTTTTAAAATTTAAAGTTTTTTCTGGCAGTAACTTATAAATGACACAAGTTCCATCGTCATTTAAGATATATTTCTCCTTGTATTTAAGACTGTTTAATATATGAATTAATGCGTGATATATATGTTCTCAAAAACAGAAAAAGTAAGTTTACAATTTTATACCCCGTACTTTCGTTGTTGTTTTTGTCTTTATAAAACTATGACACTCTTAAATTGTTGCCAATATGTTTTTTTAAAGAAGTGTATTTTTAGTGAAAAGACAGCAAATATTTGATTTCACGCAAACAGCGCCTTTGTATCTGTTGATACGTATTTCGACCTAATAGGTCTCATCAGAACAGTTATTCAAAGGTGTTCTCAACGTGAAAGATCAATATTTCCTGTCTTTTAAGAAGCAACAATAACATGGCTTCGAATACGGACGCACTAGCGACATCTAATTTAACAATCGTAAAATAGTTTCGAAACACAATTCAGATTTCTGCTTTTATCTGTGCTTTCTAAAAATTGCAAAGCAAAACAGACGTTGATAAAGGTGTTAAAAGAGACGTGGGGAATCTAAAATTTGCATTCCACGACACATCTTTTCAACTAAGCAGAAATCCTTAGCGAATTGGTTTCTTGTACTCGTACAGAGTAAATCCGAAAAAAGTGAAAACACAGCAAATATTTGATTTCACGCAAACAGCGCCTTTGTATCTGTTGATACGTATTTCGACCTAATAGGTCTCATCAGAACAGTTATTCAAAGGTGTTCTCAACGTGAAAGATCAATATTTCCTGTCTTTTAAGAAGCAACAATAACATGGCTTCGAATACGGACGCACTAGCGACATCTAATTTAACAATCGTAAAATAGTTTCGAAACACAATTCAGATTTCTGCTTTTATCTGTGCTTTCTAAAAATTGCAAAGCAAAACAGACGTTGATAAAGGTGTTAAAAGAGACGTGGGGAATCTAAAATTTGCATTCCACGACACATCTTTTCAACTAAGCAGAAATCCTTAGCGAATTGGTTTCTTGTACTCGTACAGAGTAAATCCGAAAAAAGTGAAAAGACAGCAAATATTTGATTTCACGCAAACAGCGCCTTTGTATCTGTTGATACGTATTTCGACCTAATAGGTCTCATCAGAACAGTTATTCAAAGGTGTTCTCAACGTGAAAGATCAATATTTCCTGTCTTTTAAGAAGCAACAATAACATGGCTTCGAATACGGACGCACTAGCGACATCTAATTTAACAATCGTAAAATAGTTTCGAAACACAATTCAGATTTCTGCTTTTATCTGTGCTTTCTAAAAATTGCAAAGCAAAACAGACGTTGATAAAGGTGTTAAAAGAGACGTGGGGAATCTAAAATTTGCATTCCACGACACATCTTTTCAACTAAGCAGAAATCCTTAGCGAATTGGTTTCTTGTACTCGTACAGAGTAAATCCGAAAAAAGTGAAAAGACAGCAAATATTTGATTTCACGCAAACAGCGCCTTTGTATCTGTTGATACGTATTTCGACCTAATAGGTCTCATCAGAACAGTTATTCAAAGGTGTTCTCAACGTGAAAGATCAATATTTCCTGTCTTTTAAGAAGCAACAATAACATGGCTTCGAATACGGACGCACTAGCGACATCTAATTTAACAATCGTAAAATAGTTTCGAAACACAATTCAGATTTCTGCTTTTATCTGTGCTTTCTAAAAATTGCAAAGCAAAACAGACGTTGATAAAGGTGTTAAAAGAGACGTGGGGAATCTAAAATTTGCATTCCACGACACATCTTTTCAACTAAGCAGAAATCCTTAGCGAATTGGTTTCTTGTACTCGTACAGAGTAAATCCGAAAAAAGTGAAAAGACAGCAAATATTTGATTTCACGCAAACAGCGCCTTTGTATCTGTTGATACGTATTTCGACCTAATAGGTCTCATCAGAACAGTTATTCAAAGGTGTTCTCAACGTGAAAGATCAATATTTCCTGTCTTTTAAGAAGCAACAATAACATGGCTTCGAATACGGACGCACTAGCGACATCTAATTTAACAATCGTAAAATAGTTTCGAAACACAATTCAGATTTCTGCTTTTATCTGTGCTTTCTAAAAATTGCAAAGCAAAACAGACGTTGATAAAGGTGTTAAAAGAGACGTGGGGAATCTAAAATTTGCATTCCACGACACATCTTTTCAACTAAGCAGAAATCCTTAGCGAATTGGTTTCTTGTACTCGTACAGAGTAAATCCGAAAAAAGTGAAAAGACAGCAAATATTTGATTTCACGCAAACAGCGCCTTTGTATCTGTTGATACGTATTTCGACCTAATAGGTCTCATCAGAACAGTTATTCAAAGGTGTTCTCAACGTGAAAGATCAATATTTCCTGTCTTTTAAGAAGCAACAATAACATGGCTTCGAATACGGACGCACTAGCGACATCTAATTTAACAATCGTAAAATAGTTTCGAAACACAATTCAGATTTCTGCTTTTATCTGTGCTTTCTAAAAATTGCAAAGCAAAACAGACGTTGATAAAGGTGTTAAAAGAGACGTGGGGAATCTAAAATTTGCATTCCACGACACATCTTTTCAACTAAGCAGAAATCCTTAGCGAATTGGTTTCTTGTACTCGTACAGAGTAAATCCGAAAAAAGTGAAAAGACAGCAAATATTTGATTTCACGCAAACAGCGCCTTTGTATCTGTTGATACGTATTTCGACCTAATAGGTCTCATCAGAACAGTTATTCAAAGGTGTTCTCAACGTGAAAGATCAATATTTCCTGTCTTTTAAGAAGCAACAATAACATGGCTTCGAATACGGACGCACTAGCGACATCTAATTTAACAATCGTAAAATAGTTTCGAAACACAATTCAGATTTCTGCTTTTATCTGTGCTTTCTAAAAATTGCAAAGCAAAACAGACGTTGATAAAGGTGTTAAAAGAGACGTGGGGAATCTAAAATTTGCATTCCACGACACATCTTTTCAACTAAGCAGAAATCCTTAGCGAATTGGTTTCTTGTACTCGTACAGAGTAAATCCGAAAAAAGTGAAAAAGACAGCAAATATTTGATTTCACGCAAACAGCGCCTTTGTATCTGTTGATACGTATTTCGACCTAATAGGTCTCATCAGAACAGTTATTCAAAGGTGTTCTCAACGTGAAAGATCAATATTTCCTGTCTTTTAAGAAGCAACAATAACATGGCTTCGAATACGGACGCACTAGCGACATCTAATTTAACAATCGTAAAATAGTTTCGAAACACAATTCAGATTTCTGCTTTTATCTGTGCTTTCTAAAAATTGCAAAGCAAAACAGACGTTGATAAAGGTGTTAAAAGAGACGTGGGGAATCTAAAATTTGCATTCCACGACACATCTTTTCAACTAAGCAGAAATCCTTAGCGAATTGGTTTCTTGTACTCGTACAGAGTAAATCCGAAAAAAGTGAAAAAGACAGCAAATATTTGATTTCACGCAAACAGCGCCTTTGTATCTGTTGATACGTATTTCGACCTAATAGGTCTCATCAGAACAGTTATTCAAAGGTGTTCTCAACGTGAAAGATCAATATTTCCTGTCTTTTAAGAAGCAACAATAACATGGCTTCGAATACGGACGCACTAGCGACATCTAATTTAACAATCGTAAAATAGTTTCGAAACACAATTCAGATTTCTGCTTTTATCTGTGCTTTCTAAAAATTGCAAAGCAAAACAGACGTTGATAAAGGTGTTAAAAGAGACGTGGGGAATCTAAAATTTGCATTCCACGACACATCTTTTCAACTAAGCAGAAATCCTTAGCGAATTGGTTTCTTGTACTCGTACAGAGTAAATCCGAAAAAAGTGAAAAGACAGCAAATATTTGATTTCACGCAAACAGCGCCTTTGTATCTGTTGATACGTATTTCGACCTAATAGGTCTCATCAGAACAGTTATTCAAAGGTGTTCTCAACGTGAAAGATCAATATTTCCTGTCTTTTAAGAAGCAACAATAACATGGCTTCGAATACGGACGCACTAGCGACATCTAATTTAACAATCGTAAAATAGTTTCGAAACACAATTCAGATTTCTGCTTTTATCTGTGCTTTCTAAAAATTGCAAAGCAAAACAGACGTTGATAAAGGTGTTAAAAGAGACGTGGGGAATCTAAAATTTGCATTCCACGACACATCTTTTCAACTAAGCAGAAATCCTTAGCGAATTGGTTTCTTGTACTCGTACAGAGTAAATCCGAAAAAAGTGAAAAGACAGCAAATATTTGATTTCACGCAAACAGCGCCTTTGTATCTGTTGATACGTATTTCGACCTAATAGGTCTCATCAGAACAGTTATTCAAAGGTGTTCTCAACGTGAAAGATCAATATTTCCTGTCTTTTAAGAAGCAACAATAACATGGCTTCGAATACGGACGCACTAGCGACATCTAATTTAACAATCGTAAAATAGTTTCGAAACACAATTCAGATTTCTGCTTTTATCTGTGCTTTCTAAAAATTGCAAAGCAAAACAGACGTTGATAAAGGTGTTAAAAGAGACGTGGGGAATCTAAAATTTGCATTCCACGACACATCTTTTCAACTAAGCAGAAATCCTTAGCGAATTGGTTTCTTGTACTCGTACAGAGTAAATCCGAAAAAAAGTGAAAAGACAGCAAATATTTGATTTCACGCAAACAGCGCCTTTGTATCTGTTGATACGTATTTCGACCTAATAGGTCTCATCAGAACAGTTATTCAAAGGTGTTCTCAACGTGAAAGATCAATATTTCCTGTCTTTTAAGAAGCAACAATAACATGGCTTCGAATACGGACGCACTAGCGACATCTAATTTAACAATCGTAAAATAGTTTCGAAACACAATTCAGATTTCTGCTTTTATCTGTGCTTTCTAAAAATTGCAAAGCAAAACAGACGTTGATAAAGGTGTTAAAAGAGACGTGGGGAATCTAAAATTTGCATTCCACGACACATCTTTTCAACTAAGCAGAAATCCTTAGCGAATTGGTTTCTTGTACTCGTACAGAGTAAATCCGAAAAAAGTGAAAAAGACAGCAAATATTTGATTTCACGCAAACAGCGCCTTTGTATCTGTTGATACGTATTTCGACCTAATAGGTCTCATCAGAACAGTTATTCAAAGGTGTTCTCAACGTGAAAGATCAATATTTCCTGTCTTTTAAGAAGCAACAATAACATGGCTTCGAATACGGACGCACTAGCGACATCTAATTTAACAATCGTAAAATAGTTTCGAAACACAATTCAGATTTCTGCTTTTATCTGTGCTTTCTAAAAATTGCAAAGCAAAACAGACGTTGATAAAGGTGTTAAAAGAGACGTGGGGAATCTAAAATTTGCATTCCACGACACATCTTTTCAACTAAGCAGAAATCCTTAGCGAATTGGTTTCTTGTACTCGTACAGAGTAAATCCGAAAAAAGTGAAAAAGACAGCAAATATTTGATTTCACGCAAACAGCGCCTTTGTATCTGTTGATACGTATTTCGACCTAATAGGTCTCATCAGAACAGTTATTCAAAGGTGTTCTCAACGTGAAAGATCAATATTTCCTGTCTTTTAAGAAGCAACAATAACATGGCTTCGAATACGGACGCACTAGCGACATCTAATTTAACAATCGTAAAATAGTTTCGAAACACAATTCAGATTTCTGCTTTTATCTGTGCTTTCTAAAAATTGCAAAGCAAAACAGACGTTGATAAAGGTGTTAAAAGAGACGTGGGGAATCTAAAATTTGCATTCCACGACACATCTTTTCAACTAAGCAGAAATCCTTAGCGAATTGGTTTCTTGTACTCGTACAGAGTAAATCCGAAAAAAGTGAAAAGACAGCAAATATTTGATTTCACGCAAACAGCGCCTTTGTATCTGTTGATACGTATTTCGACCTAATAGGTCTCATCAGAACAGTTATTCAAAGGTGTTCTCAACGTGAAAGATCAATATTTCCTGTCTTTTAAGAAGCAACAATAACATGGCTTCGAATACGGACGCACTAGCGACATCTAATTTAACAATCGTAAAATAGTTTCGAAACACAATTCAGATTTCTGCTTTTATCTGTGCTTTCTAAAAATTGCAAAGCAAAACAGACGTTGATAAAGGTGTTAAAAGAGACGTGGGGAATCTAAAATTTGCATTCCACGACACATCTTTTCAACTAAGCAGAAATCCTTAGCGAATTGGTTTCTTGTACTCGTACAGAGTAAATCCGAAAAAAGTGAAAAAGACAGCAAATATTTGATTTCACGCAAACAGCGCCTTTGTATCTGTTGATACGTATTTCGACCTAATAGGTCTCATCAGAACAGTTATTCAAAGGTGTTCTCAACGTGAAAGATCAATATTTCCTGTCTTTTAAGAAGCAACAATAACATGGCTTCGAATACGGACGCACTAGCGACATCTAATTTAACAATCGTAAAATAGTTTCGAAACACAATTCAGATTTCTGCTTTTATCTGTGCTTTCTAAAAATTGCAAAGCAAAACATTGTTGCTTCTTAAAAGACAGGAAATATTGATCTTTCACGTTGAGAACACCTTTGAATAACTGTTCTGATGAGACCTATTAGGTCGAAATACGTATCAACAGATACAAAGGCGCTGTTTGCGTGAAATCAAATATTTGCTGTCTTTTCACTTTTTTCGGATTTACTCTGTACGAGTACAAGAAACCAATTCGCTAAGGATTTCTGCTTAGTTGAAAAGATGTGTCGTGGAATGCAAATTTTAGATTCCCCACGTCTCTTTTAACACCTTTATCAACGTCTGTTTTGCTTTGCAATTTTTAGAAAGCACAGATAAAAGCAGAAATCTGAATTGTGTTTCGAAACTATTTTACGATTGTTAAATTAGATGTCGCTAGTGCGTCCGTATTCGAAGCCATGTTATTGTTGCTTCTTAAAAGACAGGAAATATTGATCTTTCACGTTGAGAACACCTTTGAATAACTGTTCTGATGAGACCTATTAGGTCGAAATACGTATCAACAGATACAAAGGCGCTGTTTGCGTGAAATCAAATATTTGCTGTCTTTTTCACTTTTTTCGGATTTACTCTGTACGAGTACAAGAAACCAATTCGCTAAGGATTTCTGCTTAGTTGAAAAGATGTGTCGTGGAATGCAAATTTTAGATTCCCCACGTCTCTTTTAACACCTTTATCAACGTCTGTTTTGCTTTGCAATTTTTAGAAAGCACAGAGAAAAGCAGAAATCTGAATTGTGTTTCGAAACTATTTTACGATTGTTAAATTAGATGTCGCTAGTGCGTCCGTATTCGAAGCCATGTTATTGTTGCTTCTTAAAAGACAGGAAATATTGATCTTTCACGTTGAGAACACCTTTGAATAACTGTTCTGATGAGACCTATTAGGTCGAAATACGTATCAACAGATACAAAGGCGCTGTTTGCGTGAAATCAAATATTTGCTGTCTTTTTCACTTTTTTCGGATTTACTCTGTACGAGTACAAGAAACCAATTCGCTAAGGATTTCTGCTTAGTTGAAAAGATGTGTCGTGGAATGCAAATTTTAGATTCCCCACGTCTCTTTTAACACCTTTATCAACGTCTGTTTTGCTTTGCAATTTTTAGAAAGCACAGATAAAAGCAGAAATCTGAATTGTGTTTCGAAACTATTTTACGATTGTTAAATTAGATGTCGCTAGTGCGTCCGTATTCGAAGCCATGTTATTGTTGCTTCTTAAAAGACAGGAAATATTGATCTTTCACGTTGAGAACACCTTTGAATAACTGTTCTGATGAGACCTATTAGGTCGAAATACGTATCAACAGATACAAAGGCGCTGTTTGCGTGAAATCAAATATTTGCTGTCTTTTTCACTTTTTTCGGATTTACTCTGTACGAGTACAAGAAACCAATTCGCTAAGGATTTCTGCTTAGTTGAAAAGATGTGTCGTGGAATGCAAATTTTAGATTCCCCACGTCTCTTTTAACACCTTTATCAACGTCTGTTTTGCTTTGCAATTTTTAGAAAGCACAGATAAAAGCAGAAATCTGAATTGTGTTTCGAAACTATTTTACGATTGTTAAATTAGATGTCGCTAGTGCGTCCGTATTCGAAGCCATGTTATTGTTGCTTCTTAAAAGACAGGAAATATTGATCTTTCACGTTGAGAACACCTTTGAATAACTGTTCTGATGAGACCTATTAGGTCGAAATACGTATCAACAGATACAAAGGCGCTGTTTGCGTGAAATCAAATATTTGCTGTCTTTTTCACTTTTTTCGGATTTACTCTGTACGAGTACAAGAAACCAATTCGCTAAGGATTTCTGCTTAGTTGAAAAGATGTGTCGTGGAATGCAAATTTTAGATTCCCCACGTCTCTTTTAACACCTTTATCAACGTCTGTTTTGCTTTGCAATTTTTAGAAAGCACAGATAAAAGCAGAAATCTGAATTGTGTTTCGAAACTATTTTACGATTGTTAAATTAGATGTCGCTAGTGCGTCCGTATTCGAAGCCATGTTATTGTTGCTTCTTAAAAGACAGGAAATATTGATCTTTCACGTTGAGAACACCTTTGAATAACTGTTCTGATGAGACCTATTAGGTCGAAATACGTATCAACAGATACAAAGGCGCTGTTTGCGTGAAATCAAATATTTGCTGTCTTTTTCACTTTTTTCGGATTTACTCTGTACGAGTACAAGAAACCAATTCGCTAAGGATTTCTGCTTAGTTGAAAAGATGTGTCGTGGAATGCAAATTTTAGATTCCCCACGTCTCTTTTAACACCTTTATCAACGTCTGTTTTGCTTTGCAATTTTTAGAAAGCACAGATAAAAGCAGAAATCTGAATTGTGTTTCGAAACTATTTTACGATTGTTAAATTAGATGTCGCTAGTGCGTCCGTATTCGAAGCCATGTTATTGTTGCTTCTTAAAAGACAGGAAATATTGATCTTTCACGTTGAGAACACCTTTGAATAACTGTTCTGATGAGACCTATTAGGTCGAAATACGTATCAACAGATACAAAGGCGCTGTTTGCGTGAAATCAAATATTTGCTGTCTTTTCACTTTTTTCGGATTTACTCTGTACGAGTACAAGAAACCAATTCGCTAAGGATTTCTGCTTAGTTGAAAGATGTGTCGTGGAATGCAAATTTTAGATTCCCCACGTCTCTTTTAACACCTTTATCAACGTCTGTTTTGCTTTGCAATTTTTAGAAAGCACAGATAAAAGCAGAAATCTGAATTGTGTTTCGAAACTATTTTACGATTGTTAAATTAGATGTCGCTAGTGCGTCCGTATTCGAAGCCATGTTATTGTTGCTTCTTAAAAGACAGGAAATATTGATCTTTCACGTTGAGAACACCTTTGAATAACTGTTCTGATGAGACCTATTAGGTCGAAATACGTATCAACAGATACAAAGGCGCTGTTTGCGTGAAATCAAATATTTGCTGTCTTTTCACTTTTTTCGGATTTACTCTGTACGAGTACAAGAAACCAATTCGCTAAGGATTTCTGCTTAGTTGAAAAGATGTGTCGTGGAATGCAAATTTTAGATTCCCCACGTCTCTTTTAACACCTTTATCAACGTCTGTTTTGCTTTGCAATTTTTAGAAAGCACAGATAAAAGCAGAAATCTGAATTGTGTTTCGAAACTATTTTACGATTGTTAAATTAGATGTCGCTAGTGCGTCCGTATTCGAAGCCATGTTATTGTTGCTTCTTAAAAGACAGGAAATATTGATCTTTCACGTTGAGAACACCTTTGAATAACTGTTCTGATGAGACCTATTAGGTCGAAATACGTATCAACAGATACAAAGGCGCTGTTTGCGTGAAATCAAATATTTGCTGTCTTTTCACTTTTTTCGGATTTACTCTGTACGAGTACAAGAAACCAATTCGCTAAGGATTTCTGCTTAGTTGAAAAGATGTGTCGTGGAATGCAAATTTCAGATTCCCCACGTCTCTTTTAACACCTTTATCAACGTCTGTTTTGCTTTGCAATTTTTAGAAAGCACAGATAAAAGCAGAAATCTGAATTGTGTTTCGAAACTATTTTACAAGTGTATTTTTATTTATTTTCAACACACAATTTCTTGTCTTCTGTACGGCTTAACTATTTTGTTCATCATGTCATTTACCGAAAAGTAGAACAAAGTAAATCCGCCATAAAAAAAATTGTAATGCCTAAAGTTGAGCTTCTGTTGCGCTCTTTCTGCATACTTTTTTTGCACAATGCATAGAGCTCTGGCAATGAAAGCAAACATAGACTGTTTTAATGTTTTTCTTGTAGTGACAAAATGAGCAATCTTCTCTTTTTTCTAGTCTTCAACTTGCGCTTCCAAGGGTTTTACGACATTTTCAACGTCAAAGGTTCCACATACGCTTAATCTGAGTTTCTTCAGTAAACATTGATTTTCCAATATTTTTTTATAAGGGTTTTACAAATTTAAATGACAATTTTTTTATAAATTTTAATATAGCCAAGAACGCCCTATATTTAAAATGTTTGGCATTTGTATTTACTTCTTAACTATTACTAACTGTTTTACTAACTGTTACTTTTACTTTAAATTTCTGAGGATGGTAACTGAAATTATACTCTCTGCCACACGAACAAATTCATCTCCACTGCGAATTATTCTGAAACCGCTTCTTAAAGACAATTGTATTGGGGTTGAAATGGGGGCACTTGACGTAAACAAATAGACACATTAGATTGAGTAAAAATCACTTTTTTCAACAAATATGCTGGTTTTTTCCGACTAAACTAAACACGTTTGCTTTCAATGGCTAATCTTTATAACCTGTAACTTAAATTTCTTCGACCTCGCTCTGTATATCGTACCGGCCGGCTTCTAGCCTTGCGTCCCACAACCTCTCATATGGGTCCTCGCAACGAAACAACCCAAAATTGTTGTCAAATATGCTTCTCGACGTATCGAAAAATGACTTTAAATCATTTTCAGCATTAAAACTAACACGTACAAATTAATCTAATCATATTTAACGCCGCAGTTATAACTGTAATTTGAAATTTTCCTTTACATCACAATATAAATCGGCGAAATATTTATACTTGGCCCAAGGGCGTACTAGAAATTTTTTATTACTTAAATATTAGTTCGTTTTTAAAAGGAATTTATTATGCTACCATCTCAATATCTCTGTATAAGACCCTGAACGCCTTTATTGTACAGAAACTAGATTTTAACCCAAACTGAGATTTTCCAATATTTTTTTTATTATTTGGTATTTATTTATTACTATTTTCTGAAAACACTTTACCTGGCTTTATGAGTTAACTGTTACGTGCTCTTTGAAATACTTGCTATTAGCCTTCTGGCATAAAGATGAACCAAATATGCCGTGTGAGGAACTTGCTCCCTGCAGAACATTTCTTCGTAGATTTACATAAACGAGTAGAATATCCTAAAAATTGTATCTTTATTTTTTCTGTAGTAATGTGTTACTAAAAACTATAAAGTTTATACGCCACTGAAAATACGATGTTGAATTTGTAACTTCTGCAGCCTTGTACGAGCCGAAATAAGTTATTTGTAACTTTCAGAATCATCGCTAATTTACGTCCAGATATGTGTCATGGGCCATGACAGCTTGCATTCGCTGCATTCGCATTTATCTTCTTGGCCTGAATGTTTCACTTTTTAATGAATGTCGATCGATAATGCTATTTACAAGATTACAGAGTACTACATATCAACACTATTGTATACGAGACGAATAATTAACGAAAGAAAATTGTAGTTTTTTATGTATATTAACATAAAATATAACCAATGATCAAAAAATTAATATAATACAATTTTTACATATTGTGACGTATTTAATATAACAATATTTATCCTGGAGGAGAGAGGGAGATGGGGTATCCTGGTAAAAATATGCGCCTCAAAAAAATGTTCGGAATAGAAGTTCTAATACCAGGTTCAAAAGGAAATGCTCGTCAACCAAATATCCATTAGAGTGTTATAAATGTTCTTTTAATGATAATATTGTCGAAACCATTGTACAGAACAAACATGTTTGTTTCTGAACTAAGAAACAATTCTACAGATCCCAATAAAGCCACACCTAGAAAAACTGGTGCAAAAGGCGTTAGTTGGTCTATTATACCTATCTGGGGTTTTCAAAGCAAGCCGGCGAAATTGCAAAGTATTTTGGGCTACTGAAGAAACAGGCAAAGAGGTGTTTCGAGCTACTGGCTCATAGGCAATTTGTATTCTTGCTACGTTGCTTGCGTTTTAATGACGTTAAAACTAAAGAAGAAAGAAGAACCTTAGACAAACTTGCACCAATAAGAAACGTTTTTGACCAATTTATTCAAAAATGCAAACTTAACATTCCGTGAACGTTGCGAATTCCGCATGTACAAACTGATTAAGCCAGCCAAATATGGCATCAAAGTATTTTCCTAAGTGGACCCCAAATGTTTTTTCTTAGTACTAAAACAACTGATGTATTGAAAACAATATTTGAGCCTGTGTTTGGATCATCCAGAAATTTAACCATAGATAAATTGGTGCATGCTGGAGCAGCACAAAATTACAATTATTGAAACAATTCGAAAAAACAAAAGGGAGACTTCAAAGGACCTTCTTGATTCCCGCAGAGACCTGAGTACTCGTCTATGTTTTCACTTTCCAAATCCATTACTTACTTTGATGTCGTATATATCTCTCTCTCTTCAATCCTGACCCCCCAGGGGGAGTGTAGTGGTCGACGTGATGTCGTGTATTGTCCGTCTCCAGAGATCTCTGTCTCTGGTCATTTCTTTTAATTCATGCATAGGTCTTTGGCATATTCCTGTAATTTGGTCTAACCATCTTGTTGGGGATCTTCCTCGTGACCTGCGGCCTTCTACCTTTCCTTGTATTATGAGTCTTTCCATGTTTTCTGTGTTTGCTCTCATAACATGCCCAAAATATTTTAATTGTTGGAGATGGACTTTACTAGAGAGTCGTTGGCTAACTTTTAGCTCTCTTAAAATTGAATTATTTGTTCTAAGATCGGTCCAAGGAATTCGTAACATTTGTCTCCAACAGAACATTTTAGTGGCGTCTATCTTTTTTCTCTCCGATTGTCTCAGAGTCCAAGATTCACATCCGTAGGTCAGTAGTGGGAATATTAAGCAGTTGATCAACCTCATCTTTATTGCTCTTGAAATTTGACAGTCCTTCCATATTTTGGTCATTTTTGCTGTGGCAACTTGTGTTAGATCACATCTACGTTTAATCTCTTCTTGTAATGACCCTGTGTTTGTGATTAATGATCCTAGATATAAGTATGAGCTCACAACCTCGAACCGGTCAATTGTGGTTATGTGTGGATGATTGTTGTGTGGTCTATCCACTATCATGATCTTTGTCTTTGATATGTTTAATTGCAGACCAAATATTTGACTTTCGTTTTCGATCAGTCGTATAAGTTCCATCAGCTCTGCTTGACCATTTGCAAGAAGGGCTGTGTTATTTGCGAAACGTAGGTTGTTTAGTTTATGACCATTTATTGAGATGCCCTTTTCCCATCCTTCAAGTGCTCGTTGCATAATATACTCCCCATATATGTTGAATAATTGTGGAGATAGTATACATCCTTGTCTGACACTCCGTTATGGATGAAACTCGTTCGAAAGTGTGTCAAGTACTTTAACTGATCCAGTAGTGTGTTCATATAGTTCAGTTATAAGCGTAATTAGATGTTGTGGTACACCTACTTCTTTTAGTATTCGCCATAAGTGTCTCAACTTGGCCCTGTCGAACGCTTTACTTTAATCTATAAAACAGTTGTATAGTGGGATGTTGAATTCTCTAGATTTCTCGATTATCTGTCTTATATTCAGCAGGTGATCTCGACTGCCTCTACCTTTGGTAAATCCAGTTTGCTCTTGTGGAATTTCTCTTTGGAGGAATGTTTTTAGTTTCTCATAGATTATATGTAGCATTATCTTGCTGGCATGGGATATAAGAGTGATAGTTCTATAATTGTCGCATTTATGGAAGCTGCCTTTTTTATGATGTCGTATATCGCAAAGAAAATGATGATGGATGAAATTTATTTGTAACAATTTTACGATCTTCTAAATGGGTATGGTACCCATTTAGGTTCCATTTTTTTTCTTCTTTTTCTTTTTATATTAACATGACTCTGTCTGTTTTTTAAGTGTCTTCAGTAAGTTGTCATTAAATTGTGTTCGTGGTCTAGCTACTGATCGTCTTTCTATTGGGGAATCGTCTCTTGCCGTCTTTACAACTCTATTTGTTGTCAATCGGCTTATATGATAATTCCATTTCACTCTTCTATTTCTCACCTAGTTTTTAATGTTCTCCAACTTGCATCAATGTCGTATATGTACTTTTAGCTGTGTCCTATGGTGTCTTACAATCAATTTTTCTAAGCGTTTCCATATCTACTGTTTCCAACATCCTTTTTGTCCTCTCTATCTCAGGTCTTGTTACTGTCGCGTATGTCATTATTGGTTTCATTGAATAATGGAATTAAAAATAGTTTAATTAATAAGTCTTCGAAGAGGAATCGCTAGGATTATCGGTTGAAGTATTACTTAAAATGTGTTCTGTAATTTTGTTTTTAATTCTAGAACAACTGGATGTATTTTCTTTAAAAAGTCTATCAATCCTTCGATATCCTTCGAGTAAGTTCTGGCGACATTAAGAGAATCTGAAGAAACATGCGCATTTTCAAAGAAGTCATTAAGTTCTTTCTGTGTTATGCCTTCATTGAAAAAGTTTTCTTTGAAGAACTAACTGGTGCATTTGGTAAGATCTGTCGGTTCAGCCAAAGCATTTTCATTATCTCTTATTGAAGGGAAGGGATATTATTGTTTCGTTTAGGGTGCTGGGATGAGGATGTATCTTGATCAAGCGTATTAGTTTGAGCCTCATTGGGTGGGTCGCAGCTTATTGGAGTATGTTTATTTAATTAAGAGGTAATGATTTTTTCTAGATGTTTTAGCCTCAATAAAAGAGGATTGTGTAGAAGAATTTATCGACAAAGGAGCTGATTGTTGTACTGTAGTTTCATATTCAGTAGGAGAGGATTGTGTAAAAGAAATTGTCGAAAGGGGAGCTGGTTGGTATACTTCCTGTACAGAGTTTAAATAAAAATTATTTTTGGTGTTGTTTGAAGGAGTCTGATTAGTGTTATTGGGACACTGAGATGCAAAATGTCCTTACTGCTTGTATAAGTAGCTTTTCGATGGAACAGAAAATTCGAAAGTTGTTATCCTCATGGTTAAGTAACATAGAATCGGGTACTTTGTTTAGTAAGTTGGCTATTGTATTGGCTATGTGTTTTTAGTTGGCTAATGGCTAATGTTAGTTGGCTAATATATGGTTAATGTATTGTGTAAGATAAAAACTTGGCCTTACAAACCCCACTTGACTGTGCATGTAATTTGCATGTACCTGATTACTTAAGGGTTAAGTAAATTTGACATATAACAATAAAAACAAAACAATTCGCATAATTTATTTGTTTTTGTCATGACTTTTCTCAAAACGTATATCTAGATATACTTTCATTTTAAAATTATTTCTTTCGTTTATACTAATAAACAAAATAGACTGACCTATTTCTATATATATAAAGTTAATATTAAAATTAGTTTAGAACTGGACCGTACATAAAACAATATATAAAGTTATCTCCCCCAGCTTCGAAATATGATTTGGAACTTCTATAAACTACAAACTGATGTAATTTCAGGGGAAATAATCTCAGTTTTCAATTTGTAACGTCCTTCGATAAGACTGTCCGGATTTAACAGATTAGTTTTTGGAAGAGATAAAGGCAGGAAATGCTGCGGCAATGATAATCCCATTATAACATCAAAACGTTTCCGACTAAACGCCTACGCAAAATTTACAATTTCCGCAATTTCCACAATGAATTCCATTTTGCATATGAATTGCCTAAGCCGACTACTCGCACATTATCACAATTACAAAAACGAATAATTTTCAACATTTTTTATGCCGAGCATTCAATGGAAAATACAGTGTCTCGCATTTGTGATGCAGTCATCCCTATTTTTTGTTGGTATTTAAAGAAATCATGATACATATAAGTAGGTACGAATTATAGTCGAATGCAAGCTTTGATAGTTCTGCTTTAAGATGAGCATCTTTAAGTGTGGCTGCTGGTTATTCTGGTATATAAACGTGTAATTTAAAATATCTGTTTTTTCACTTGGGTGCCTATATATAACGGCTCCGTGCCAACGAGCAAGCCGGTTTTAGATGAGGAAGAAACTGCTATGCTCAAGTGCCATTCTTAACTACATTAATAGAAGCTGGCTTGGAAAGGCATGAAAAGTCTTTCTGCCAGAACATTTATAATCTAACAGTTGCCTATGTGGGAGAGGGCCCTATTTATAAGGTAATGGAAATTATACCTTGCCTTATTACCTGTCATCTAATAAACAATTTACTAACCAACAGACTTTTTTAGGTATATATAAATAAAGCACAGAGTACCGTTAGAAAACTGAATGACGGCTTACTGCAAGGCTCAGTGCTAGTTTCAATATTATTTAACGTTTATGCGGCAGACATACCTGCGATTTTTTATTTTACAGAGCAAAATAAAAAATCGCTTGTGCAGATGACCTGGCCATTGGCTTTCAAAATAAAAGTAAAGAATCTGAGAATCGAGCTCTAAACGAAGATCCAACTACATATACTAAGTACATACTTTAATAGCTGGCACTAACACCCTAACACAAATAAAACTAAAACCTCTCTCTTTCATCTGTGTAGTCGACTTTCGGGAGATATTCTCAATATAACTCTCGCCCTCTACCGCGTACGAAACCTTTTATGGTTTTAAAATTTTGTAGTAAAAGTATTGTGGTATGCATAATATCCACCAAATATCGAAAATTCTGACTACATCATAGCTAATACGCATCTGTATGTTTGGTTGCCTACCAGTCACGAGAAAAACCCCATTTGTCTCTACACGTGCACGAAAGAACAGTACTTTACATATGACTCCAATTTGAAGCAATATTTTTTTATCAAAATAGTGAATTTAAATTGAATTGAATTGAAATAATTTTCTATTGTATAAATATTTTACTACATCGAATTTCGCATTATTATCTAGCTTTATGATGTCATTTATTTATTTATTTTTTTTATTTACAATTAAGGCGCATCAACCTAAGTGGTTATTAGTAGGGATGGGAAAAACCTACCGGTTTTAATCGAAAACCGGTTTTTTTACTTCGAAATAACCGGTTTTATCAGTTGTTGTTTTGTCCCGGTTATAACTGGTTTTTTATTTTTAAAGTAAAAACCGGTTATTAGGTTTTTACAGTGATTAGGATTAGGTTAGGTATTATTTTAGATTCCACCCAATCATAATTATTATTCTCAAGTAATTATTCCAAACAAAACTAAAATTCAATTTTTATTTTATTTTATAAATACAGAAGCAAACTGAAAGTGCAAGCTCACATCAGACAGAAACCTTGAAAAAGTATTTTTATCATAATATTTTTACATAAGAACTGATCTGGTCATCATCTATTTTTCACACTTGACTCTTGACGTTGAAAGTGGGTAAATTGCTTTTTCTGATTACCAAAAAAAAAATGACTATGACTATCGAATTACCGATTACGAATACGAATCTCCAAGAATTTCCCTACGTTTTCAAAACGATTTATACCCATACCGGAAGTCGTAAAAGAGTTAAAAGTAATACATGATAATTTTTTTGATGGTAGTAAAAATAAAAGATGAATTGCATTATCCAATTTATTTTTAAATAAAATATTTATGTTGATATTATTTTCTTTAAATCCCATTTGAAAGATTTGTATTTACCTTGATATTGATGTTCTTTCGATAGTACTAATTTTGATCATATTGATATCGAGTCGAAAGTAGTATCGCAAACTAAAGTGCATTGTAAATGTAACTTTCTAATCTCTTGGATTAAAAAAACCAAAAACCGGTTTTTCCAAAAACCGGTTTTTTGGCCGGTTATAAATGCCAGTTTAAACCGTAAGCAAAAAAAAAACCGGTATAACCGAAAACCGGTGTTTTGTCAAAAACCGCCATCCCTAGTTATTAGCGCTGCTTGGTATTACAATTTTGTTTTACATTTTTTTAGACAGATGGAATATAGCTATAGACATAAAATAGATAGAGTTTTACATACATAAGTCTGAGTTGAAGTACGTTGGTTAATAAAAGATTACACATTTATTTGTACAGACACTGATGTTAAATTTTATTGTATATTCCAATTGACTTTAGAAAACTTAAAACAGACGAATATACACAGTTTTCTTGTAGAAACTCGCGTAGCGTTGTCGGTAAGTTACACTTTTACCTCTCATTTAAATATGCCGGGCATTCGATTAAATAATGTTTGACACTTAAACTGTTAAAACACTTACCGCACATTGGATGAACACTTCCAGTAATAAGGTTTTCGTGTGTCAAGCGTGTATGTCCTAATCTCAATCTGTTTATTATAATTTGGTCTTTTCTGTTGCTACACATATTCTTCCATCTTGTAACAGTTGTTTTTATGTCTCGTAGTTTTTGTTGAGATTGATTCCATTCTTGAAGCCACTGTTCTTTCAATGTCGAGTTAATCCAGTGATGAAAATCTTTCTTATAGGTAGATTCTATCAAGTCTTTGTTGTTAACTGAAGATTTGGCGGCAGCATCTACTCTTTTATTACCTTGTATACCTATATGACTGTGATGGAATCCACATAAATTTTACAATCGCATTCATTAGCTGAAGTTGGTACAAATAGTTCCTTATCAATCGCAACAATGGATGAGTTGGGTAAATGGTGCCTAAGCTACTCATGGAAACTAAGGAATCTGTTATTATTTCTGTTATTATTAGCCACCTGTCTAAGTTGGCCTCCAGTGCATATTCTAATGCTTTGTACATTGCGAATAGTTCTCCTATATACTGTGCTAAAATTTGAGATTTTGTATGAAGCAGTGTAGTCGTTGTGTATGAAGGTACTAGGAAAGGTTTTCTGACCATCCAAGGAGGAGGGGTTAAAAGGGTGGTTTGATATATTTTAGGGAAGACAATATTATTGCTGGTCATGTATCTATTGAGTCTTTCATAAAAAGGGCGTTTAGATCTTTTTTTTTTAAGATATGTTGTGTGGAAACGAGAAGCAAAGACATTGTTTCTGACGGAATTTTCACTATTTGCTGAAACGTTTGCAGCATATGCTAGGCTATAAGATATTGTCTTCTTAATTCCAGAGGCATTTCTCCTACTAAACATAATAAGCTATCTGTAGGTGTGGTACAAAAAGCTCCTAAGGCTATTCTTACAGCAGCATTTTGGATGGTTTGCAGCTCTTTCAAAAGTGATTGGCTCGTAGACCCATACACTATTGAACCGTAATCGACTTTAGATCTAATAAGGCTTTTATATACTGTCAATAAGATATCTTGATCACATCCCCAATTTTTAGTAGATAGGACTTTTATTATGTTCAAATATTGTTGACAAGATGTTTTAAGATAATAAATATGTTGCTTAAAATTTAAATGTTTGTCAAAATTATTTCCAAGGAATTTGATACAATCAACATATTCTATTTTTGTATTAAAGATTGTAAGTTCTGGACTACTAACATTTTTTTTTCTGGTGAAATGGATACATTTACTTTTGTTAGAACAAAATTTGATTCCAGATTTCATTGACCATTTTTCTAATGCAGAAATAGTATCTTGTAAGGTTTGTTTAATTAGTTCTATGTTTCTTCCTTTACAATAAATTATGAGATCATCTGCGTCTAGCCTCTTTTTTACTGGTGGAGAATCGTTTTCCAAAATACTGTTAATAGCAATAAGAAAAAGAGTAATACTAATCGATAATCCTTGAGGGGTTCCATTTTCCTGTATTCTTGTTTTAGAAATGAAATCATCTACTTTTACTTGGAAACTTCGGTCTTTTAAAAAGTTATTGATGAAGTTTAGCATATTTCCTTGCATACCTAATTTCTGTAACGTTTTAATTATTCCATGGCGCCAAACTGTATCAAATGCTCTGGTTATATCAAAAAATACCGCTATGCAGCTTTGATTATTTGCTAGCGCTTCATGTATTTCAGACTCGAGATCAACTAAGTTGTCTAGAGTTGATCTATCTTTGCGAAATCTACTTTGTTTGTTAGATAAAACAGATCTTTGCTCGAGTATCCAAATAAGACGTTAATTAATTAATTTTTCGAGCACTTTGCTCATTGGTATTGTAGGTATTGATAGGTATTGATAGGTATTGATAGGTATTGTATAAACATTATTCCAAGTATATGGAAACACTCCTTCAAGCCATATTTTTTATATATCTTTAGTAAATAGGCAAATCCATTTTTAGGCAAATTTTTAAGGAAAATAATAGGAATATCATCTGGACCAGGACTAGAGTTTTTAATAGAATTTATAGATTCAGTTAACTCTTCCTCTAGTATTGGTGCATTTATTGGTAGGTTATCGCTTTTATCATAATTGAATTCTTGTAATTCTTCTTTGGTTTTAAATTGTAAAAAACTCTTGAGAAAAATTTTCGTTACTTGAATATGACTCGTAGGATGAAGCTAATACATTGGCTATTCCAGATCTAGATGTATGAACTTTGTTATTATAATCTAAAAATCTTATTGATGAATTTGTGTGGCGCCCTGAAATTTTGTTAATTTGTTTCCACACTATTGCTGCTGGGGTAGAACTGTTTATTAAACGGAGGAAAATTTATTTATTAAGTCGTTTATATTGTCATGCGGAGATGGAGCTGAAAAAGAATTCAATTGATTTTCCACAAATTGTGTAAACGGTGACCAATCCTCTATTTCTGTATTCCATCTAGTGTATGGTTGAATTTTTAGTTCGTTTTCGAAATGTATCACTATGGGAAAATGATCGCTTCCATACAATTGTGTACTAGCTTCCCAAGTTATGTTTTGTACTAAAAAAGGGTCTACAAGAGATAAGTCAATACAACTAGTGTTTCCAGTAAAAGAATTAAATCTTGTTGGAAGCAGTTACTGCTACTGCTTCCAGGTTGGTATTTAAAGGTATTTGTCTAGATTTCAATGAGTTATTAACATAAATAGAAATCCCTCCACTAGCTTTTTTAAGATCACGTCTGTTTTTATGATAACCTGTAAATGTCTTTAATTTTGCTAATTTTGCACTTGCATCATTATAAATTTAGCGTCGGTGCATGATCTTCTTGACCTAAAACCTTGTTGTTCTTCTGCTAGTGTAATAATTTCATTCGATTTAATTGTTATCACTTGAAGAGAGGTATTAGGATGCTTGATTTCCATTCTTGAGGAATTTTGTTTTGTTCAATTATTTTTTAGATTAGTTTTAATAGTTGTTTGATTAGATATGGTCGTCCGTACTTCAGGAGTTCATTCGGTATGCTATCTTCTGATGATTTTCTATTTTTTAATTTCCTTAATGCTTTCTTTTTACCTCTTCCTCCTCCATATTTATTTCTTCGTTTGTCGTCACCTCTGGTGTTGGTGTTTTATTATCGTCACCTTTAGCAAATGGGGATTGAAAGTAGTCTACCTATGTTTTCTTTTATATGTGTTTCGTTTTTATTAGTTCGTTCATCTCTTTTCTTTGTCCTCTGATCATTCTTCAGATTTCTTTTTGTCTTCCGTAAAAGTAGTGTTCCATCTGTTTTGAGAAACTCTGCCAGTGTTCCTTTTTATTTGTTTAACTAAAGTATTTGTTTTATTTTTGATTCATTTGTAGTGGTTGTATGAATGCTGTGTTTGTTGTGTTTTGTATTGTAAAAAGGCTTTCTTCTTTTTTTCACATTTTGTCTTCATTTCCTCTTCAAACCATGGTCTTTGCTTTTTTGATATGTTAGTGTTCGTTACTTTCCTCTCTCTAAGTGATTCTTATGCTGTGTTAATTATGTGTTTTTCAGGATTATTCATGTTTTACATAATACTAGGCTGTGGTCGCTACATGTGGTTACGTCAAACAACTATAGGTAAGATAATTCTGAAATCACCTTACGTGGAAAATAATGGCATTTTCTTTTACCATAAAATATGATAAGAATGAAAACAATGAAATCATAAAGAATAGAAAAGTAGAGAGCAAATATTGAATGACGGGACAATTACCAATTAAAAGTTGATATCAGAATAAACCAACATCCGAAACAACAGCAAAGATGATTCTTTAAAAGTACGAAATGGAAACAACACAAAAACCCTGAAAACTAACTTGATTTCAACAGTAAAGTGTAGGTGAAGCTCTAGGAAGTAGGACAGTAAACATAATTTACCAGAACGAAATCTATCAATTGCCTTGTTTCGAACGGAAAATCAAAAATGATATAAATTAGTTTTTAAAATTTTATGGTAAATTCATTACTGTCACCGCTTTTTAGAAATTCACACACATATTTAAATTTGTCCACTCTATTTCTATGGATACTAGCTACTATTTACCAATCTAATTAAATTCAAACAATTATCATATAATTATCATTCCCAAATATTGCCATATTCGTTAATTTAATTTATTAATTCGATAGATAATGTAATAAAATATTTCGTGGTTATAATTGTAGCCAACTAACTGAATCAATATGTAAATGATAAATTTGGTTTCTGCTCAACAATAATATAATATTCACGCAGATTATTTGAGCTTCAATAATTAACTAAAACAAATTGTATAGGCTCGTTCTGGAGTGAATTGCGTGTAATTACTCACAGCATGGAATTGGTTATGTAAATAAAAATATAACGAATTAGTATTTGGCATAATATAAAATATTAGAGATAATAATTATGGTTTAAGAAAAAAAGTAGGTATGTATATGAATATTCACATATTCACATACACATATATATATATATATATATATATATATATATATATATATATATATATAATATATATATATATATATATATATATATATAAAATTAATGTTTCTTGGGTTTAGGTTCAATAAAGATATAACATGTGGAACTAGATTTTATTTTCCATTGCAATCAATCAACGTTTCGGCAGGAAACCCTTGCCTTTGTCAAGATTCTAAAATGTGTATATATAAGGACAAACAGCTATTGTAAAATATGTATATATATATGACTTACCAAAACGTAAAACGTGACACAGACATTAACGAACTGACATATAAAAGTTGATATCTGATATCTCATTGTTTACTGTCATTAGTATATAATTATTTTTATATGGGCGTATCGTTGATGTTTTTGAAAAAGGTAAGGTGGAGATATATTATGACTTTAAGAGCTTTTTTTGATGTTATATTATTATTGTTTAAATCAGATTGAAATATATTTTATTTAGGTTTTGTGTATCTTTTTTGTCATTTATTGCGTTGGTGTTTCTTTTTATTTCTATTGATTCGTATATCTCCCTCTTCTTTTTGTTTTTTTCTGTTTTTAAAATTTTGATGTTTTCAAAGTCAAATTTATGCTTCTTCCCGCTTTTATGTTTTGTGAGCGCAGTGACGTTGTTCTTGTCGTATTTGTGAGAACGAATTCTGGATTGAAGCAGTTGACTGGTTTGACCGATATAGACACCTTCACAGTTTGTACATGGTATCTCGTAAACAACATGTGATTTTTTAAGTTTTGGAGTTTGTGTTTTTAGTTTTGTGAAGTATTTATTTAAGAGGTTGTTGCCTTTGTGGGCCACTATTATATTATGTTTGGCTAAAAGATTTGTTAGTTGTTCGGATAAACCTTTTATATATGGAAGAGTTGTATAAGTGGTTTTGATACTGTTGGGTTTGTTGTTAGTTGCATTGTTATAAAATTTATTGAGTCTTGATTTGAAAATGGTTTCGATTAGATGTTCGGGATATGCATTTTTTAGAAGGGCACTTTTTGCTTTTTTTATTGCAGTTGGTCTGTATTCTGGATCTGTTAGTTTTATAGATTTATCAGCGAGACTTATAATTACAGACTTCTTATGGGAAAATGGATGATGGGAATTGTAGTTAAGATATCGTGAAGACCATGTTTCTTTTGTAAACCACATGGTTTTAACTGTATTGTTAATGCTATGTAAGGTGATATCCAGAAAGTTTATTTTATTATTTTGTTCAATTTCTATAGTGAACTTTAATTTTGGATGGTAACTGTTGAAAATATCTAAGATTTCGGTAGTTTTAGATCTAGACAATAAATTTTATCATTTAAAGAAATCTAATTTTTAAATACAGGTTCATTAATAAGATATTAGTTATTACTACAAGTAAATAAATTTTATAATTTCACAAATAAAAATTACATTAATTTCGGAACATATTGACATCTAGTCAAGTTCAGCTGTCTTTATATTATTTCCTGTCACCTCATCCAGTTGGTCTGTGTCGTTTCAAGTGACAAGTAGCACGTGCTAATATTCGAGCAGGGAGACATGTAGTCCCTAAAGTAATTTTAAAAATATATCCATTGTCATTGACCTGGAGTCAAAACATTATTAAATGTAAAATTTGGAATACTGTAAATCCATACATGGAGGTCTTATTAACTATACTACGTTCCACGTTTAGAAAATAACATTGCGGAGATAGGGCCATGTATTTCTTATGGACGATAGCAACGCGGCGTTGCCACGACCCACACAAGCACAATTTAGGGTTGTATAATTTGTATTTTCGTTTCCACAAACATGAATTAAATTAATGTTTTTTAACGTAATTGACCAAAAGTGCCTATTCGAAACAAGAGATGAAAAGTAGGGAAATTGATTTTAATTAGATAAATAGTAGTAGTAAAGACTTACCCTGGAGCAGATGTAAACTCGGACCACAACCCAGTAGTAGCAAATATGAATGTAAGATTGAAAAAACCATTAATGAAAAGATCTAGACCACAAATATGCATTGATAAGTTAAGAGAACCAAATACATACCAAGAAACTCAAAACAAAATAAATCAGAGTATCCAAGAAACAAAACAACAAAATAAGAACACTACAGATATTGACACAAAGTGGAAGAATATAAAGAACGCAATCAAGACTGTGGGACGGAAAACTTTAAGATTTACAAAAGCTGCCAAACAAGAATGGATGACACAAGAAATTCTCGAAAAGATGGACGAAAGAAGAACACATAAAAACAAAGATAAAATTAAATATCAAGAAATTAATAAACAAATAAAACAGAAAATAATACAAGCTAAGGAAACATGGATGTCCATTAAATGTCAAGAAATCGAGGAATGTGAGGCAAAGTATGACACTTTCAACACCCATAAGAAGGTTAAAGAAATGATTTCAGGAAATCGTAACAAACCAATCGGGATATTAAAAAATGCAGATGGTACCACTATAACTGAAACGCAAGACAAACTACGTAGATGGAAAGAATACATTGAACAACTATTTTATGATCAAAAAGTAGAACAATTATTAGAAGTTAACGGAGAAACCACGGGACCAGAAATAATGAAAGAGGAAGTTATGTATGCTATAAAACACAAACAATTGAAGATAATTAATGAAGATAATATTGATGTCTTGGTAGACCTTTTTAACTCCATATACAAGACGGGACACATACCCAAAGAGTGGCTTCTCTCAACTTTTGTGACGATTCCAAAAATCACAAATGCTAAAGATTGCAATGACTATCGAACAATTGCGTTAATGAGCCACACATTGAAAACCTTCCTTAAAATCATACATAACAGAATCCACATGAAATTAGAACAAGAAATAAGTGATTCACAGATGGGTTTCAGAAAGGGTCTAGGAACTAGAGAAGCATTATTTGGAGTCCATGTTCTGACACAACGATGCCTGGATATGAATCAGGACATATATTCTTGCTTTATAGATTTCAAGAAAGCTTTTGATAGAGTCCAACATGAGAAGCTTTTAAGTATTCTTAAGACTAAAAACATTGATAGTAGAGATCTACAAATTATATCGAATCTGTATCAAAACCAGAAAGCAAGAGTAAGAGTCGAAGGAGAACTGACAGAGGAAGTAAGTATACTTAGAGGAGTTCGACAAGGGTGTATCCTTTCACCACTCTTATTCAACGTCTACAGTGAAGTGATTTTTCAAGAGGCTTTATTGGATATCGTGGAAGGTATTTATGTCAACGGAAATAGCATTAATAATATTAGATATGCCGACGATACTGTCATATTTGCAAATGACATGGAAGATCTACAGTACATAATACAACATGTATACAATGCATGTGAAAGTTATGAACAAATGAATCTCAAGAAAACGAAATCAATGATATTCTCAAAAAAACCACAAAATGTAAATAACCTGATCATCAATAATACAACAATAGAAAGAGTAAAAACATATAAATATTTAGGAACGTGGCTAACCGAAGATGGAGATCAAGTAAAGGAGATCAGATCTAGAATAGAAATGGCAAGAAACACGTTCATAAAATTGAAGAAATTACTTTGCTACCGTAACCTTAATCTAGAGATTCGCACAAGAATGCTACGTTGTTACGTCTTCTCTACTTTACTATATGGCATGGAAGCGTGGACAATAAAGCAGTCTGAAATAAAAAATTAAACTCCTTTGAGATGTGGTGCTACAGGAGAATGCATAAAATATCGTGGATTGAAAAAGTAACTAATATAGAGGTGTTACAAAGAATGAAGAAAGAATGTGAAGTCATAAAAACTGTTAAAATTAGAAAGATTCAATATCTGGGACATTTAATGAGGGGTGAGAAGTACGTATTACTGAGGTTGATTATGCAAGGGAAGATACAAGGGAAGAGAAACCCAGGACGGCGCAAAATGTCCTGGCTAAGAAATTTGAGAGAGTGGTTCGGCTGCAGCTCATTAGAATTATTCAGAAATGCGGCCAACAAAGTTAAAATACCGATGATGATTTCCAACCTCCGCTAGGAGAAGGAACCCGAAGAAGAAGAAGATAAATAGTATTTACAAAAGATAATTTTATTTTATCTTATTTTAATTATAGTAACGACAGTTTATTTGTTTTTTCGGTGAGAATACGATATGCCATGAATCATAGAAATCAGTAGAAAATATTGACTGCTTGGAATGCGTATATCTAATTACTAATTGCAACTTAAAATAATACGATGTGCGTATGTCAGCGTAATGTTATTTTCTTAACTTGAAACAAAGAATAGGAGGCTAACTTTACTGTTAGCAACAAATACACAAGGCACTGAGGATGATCTGTTCAGATTGAAAACGTTCTACCAGAATTTAAATGTTGACGACACTTTTATAAATTTTTAAATATTTGTTTCTTTTTATACCACAATACACATGTGTGAAGTGTTTTAACTTCTGTGTTTTTTTTAAACGATTTTATACAGCCAATTACGGGGTTTTTTTCCATTAATTTTATAATTTATTATCATTGCTTAATACATTGTTTGTACCTATCTTTAACAATTTGATTTGTCATAATTTTTTGGAACGCCACTGCTTCGTTTGGTGAGGCTTTACTGTTCCTAGAAATTTCTGCAACTACAGTTGAAACATACTCTACTATTAATAAACTTATAAATTTAAATATTTATTTGTTTAAATTAAAAAAACAAAAAAACTAGTGTTCATTGGTAATGAAAATAAGTGATTTAAACAATTGTATAATTGTTGTATTACTGTTTATTTATTATTAAGCTATATTCCTAACTTTTGCCTTGCAGTTATTTTTAAGCTATGTTCTTTTACTATTTTGTACAATACACTTACTTTTTTCCTTATTTTCTCATTTTCTCCAGAATGTAAAAAAATGAACATAAATATCCAGCAACGTTTACTTCATATTAAATAGCAGTGTAAAAAGTTTGCAGTGATTTTTTATCGCTCCAATTTCGCCACCGTTCTAATTAATTTGGTGCAGTGGTAGGCCATTCAGTCAGGAATAATGACTGGTAATAACTGGTGACTAAGTGTCCGACGTAATTTAGACACCGTTTTAGGTTTCATACACAAACTCAGGGTGCTTGCCGGTAATTTGCACACTAATTGTACATACGACATGCAACCGTTAGTTTTGTCGTATCGATCTTGGTAAATGAAAAATTTAGTGGGTTAAACATAAAAGAGCCAAAAACCACAGAATCTTGTTATAACTGTTTAAATTAATTAAATTGTCGAGTTAAATGTTTAGAACTCTTATTTGTAAAATTAGACTTAGCAATACAATAGATGAACAACTATATATTAACAAGGAGAAGATATGACTTTTATAATTATAGTTTGTAGGAAAAACACGAATTCACTGTAGTTTTATTAATTTTTTTTTGTATTTCTACTAAAGAAAATTATGCACTTTGCAATTTTTTTGTACAAATTTGTACAACAAATCATGTAACATAAATGTTCAGTGAAGCAATATTAGTTTATTTGGGATTGAGTATATTTTTTATTTTAGGTTTTCATTTTATTTAAAAAAACAATTTAAAAACAAAGACAACAATAAATACAGAGAGGTAAATCACGAGATCAGGAAGATGATAGGGCAGGCAAAAGAAAAATACTTCGAAGAGAAATCCAAAGAAAAAAAACCTTCAAAATATATATGATCTGTTTAATCTATACAAGAAAATTAAAGAACTGGCAGGACTAAAAAAAATCCCACCCGTGCAATTCTGGATAGACACGGGACTATTATAACACATACGGACGAGAAAGTACAAAGATGGGCAGAATATATCGACGAATTGTTCGACGATTAAAGAGGAGATCTGGAGCACACAGAACTTACGTCAGAAGAAATAGGTCGATCTATTCTATCTAATAAGCCTTCTTCGGTCTATCTTTGGACATAGGCCTCCCCAATCGTTTTCCATTTTTCTTTGTCTGTCGCTACAGTCATTTACTATGCTTTTTGATATCATCTGCCCATATCATTTGGGGCCTTCCTCTGCTTCGTCTATATTCCCACGGTCTCCAACTTATAAGAATTTTGTTCCATCGGTCTTCTTTTTGTCTTATATTGTGTCCGGCAAATCTCTATTTCAATTTTGCAACTTCTTGTCTAACATCCCTCACTTTTGTTTTCTCTCTTATCCACTCGTTTCTCTTCTTATCCATTAGTCTTATGTGCAACATTTGTCTTTCTATTGCTCTTTGGGTTTTTATGATTTTGTCCATGTTTGCTTTTGTAGATGTCCACGTTTGGGAACCATAAGTAAGAACAGGAAGTACACATTGATTATACCTATACTTTGGTCTTAAGATGCTGTGGATATCTTTTGTTTTTAAGAATGTAGCTTAGTTTGCCAAATGCCGCCCATGCCAGTCTAACTCGTCTCTTGATCTCTGCTGTTTGGTTATCTTTGTTTTATAGTTTGACCAAGATATATATAATCCTTAACTTGTTCTATTTCATCTTGTCCGATTCTCATTGTGATGTCTTTATCTGTATTTGTTTTAGTTTTGGTCTTGCTGTAATTCATATTAAGGCCTATCTTTCCAGCTTCTACGTCCAGCTCTTTCATTATTTTAAATAATTCTTCTTTTTTATCGGTTATCAATACGATGTCATCAGCGTACCTTAGATGGTTCAAGCGTTGTCCACAAATTTTTATACCTTTTTTTTCCCATTCTAATCTTTTAAAAGTATCTTCAAGAGCCTGATTGAAAAGTTTCGGTGATATTGTATCACCCTGTCTCACGCCTCTACTTATTTGTAATGATTTTGTTCCTTCATATACTTTAATTATTGTTCTGGCTTCCTTATATATATATATATATATATATATATATATATATATATATATATATATATATATATATATATATATATATATATATAGTAAACTCTTAAATATTGCGGAAATCTGCAAAAAAACTCTAATGTGTATCAATTATTTCACCTAACGTTTTCGCCAAAGAGAAAATATATAATGAAATCGTAGGCTTCCCCGGCCAGAGTCAGAATTATAGTTTATTCGTCTTCCGGGTTTGGACCGTGTCATTTGTGAGTGACCCAAAAGTGGGTTCATCTCGACGTTTCGCTACAATTGTATGTAGCTTCTTCAGGAGAACAAAGAAAAAGAAAAAGAAAACGAAGACAGGAAGATGGGTAGTTAGCAACGGTAACTCAGTTACTCAACGCAACCAGAGGCGAATACCCAATGATGCGAAATGCCCAAGATGGGCATTTGGTCACAGTAACTCAACTACTCAACGCAGCCAGAGGTGAAAACCAAATGCCAGGACAGGGATTCATGTCCAACAGCTCAGAATACTAACGCGTCGAGAGGCGGGGAGTGAATCCTAGAAAGATATATATAGAGAAAATATATATATATATATATATATATATATATATATATATATATATATATATATATATATTTGTTCGACACTGTCGAAAGCCTTTTCGAAATCTATGAACGCCATATATAGAAAAATGTGGTATTCATTTGCTCGTTCTATAAGTATTTTCATACTTAGTAAATGGTCTATTACAAATCTATTACAAAAGAAGAAATATTACACGCATTAAAAACAATAAAGAGTGGGAAAAGCCCTGGACCTGACCTACTTACTATAGAAATCCTAAAAGATGAGAAGCACATTCATGTTTTAGTGACACTCTTAACCAATTTTATACTTCAGTCGTTTACCCAAAGAGTGGTTAACGTCCATTTTTATTTATCTACTTAAAAAGAAAAACGCAAGAGAGTGCAGCGATTACGGCACCATTAGCTTGATGTCTCATGTGCTTAAGTTACTACTAAAAGTCATCCATAACCAAATATTTCACAAACTGTTTTCGCAAAGGCCTGAAATTGCGGGAAGCTCTTTTTTTCCCTGAATATACTGATACAAAAATGCCTAGATTACAATCAAGATACATACGCATATTTTATTAATTCTAATAAAGCATTCTATATAATACGCTATAAACAATTAAAGAATGTCCTAAAATCAAAGAAGATTGACTACAACGACCTCAGGATCATATTTATTTATTAATTTATTTTTACGCACAACAGGCCGTTAAGGCCTAGGGCAATTTTTGTAAACATAATCCTAATATTAACTAATTACAATAATTTTAAACAAAACGTTAACTTAAATATGTATATACGACATTTTTAACTACTCTGAAGGACCTGGTGGACAATATTTCCCCATTCACTTCTATTTTGTGCTTTTCTTTTCTAGTCCCTCACCTTCACGTGTTTAAGGTCTTCCTCCACTTTAATAATCCATTCTGTTTGCTTTCATTCTTTTCACACGTCCCAACCATCTGATTTTTTTGTGACTTGACGAACTTGGTAATGGTAGGTTTTTTGTATAAAGCCATTAATTCATTGTTGGTTCTTCTCTCCCAACCATCTTCTGTCTTCCGTCCTCCGAGTATGCGTCTCAGTATTTTCCTTTCCCATCTTTCCAGGGTATCCTCTTCCTTATTATTTAATATCAATGTCTCACCAGCGTATGTTACTGTGGATCGAATTATTGTTTTATATATTCTGAGTTTACCTTGTCTAGAAACGTATTTTGAGTTTAGTAGGGCTCTTAAACTGCCTAATTTTTTTAACTCTAACTAACTAACTCTAAAGATATCGTGAACAGAACACGTCACAAAAAAGAGGTTCTAAGAAGGATGAATAAAGAAGTAGAGATTTTAAATACAATTAAAACAAGAAAATTGGAACATCTCGGACATATTACACGTGGAGAGAAATACACCTGGCTCGAACTGATTATGCAGTGAAAGATTCAAAGAAAGAGATGCATAGGGAGGAGTAGAATGTCATGGTTGCGCAACCTGTGAAAGTGGTAGACTCTTTAGGTTTTTTAACTAAAAGTTCCTCTAAATTCTTTTTTTTTTCTTATAATTCTTCTTCTTCTTTTTATATGGACATTACTCTGTCATTACATTACTTCAATGTGCCTCCAGTTGTCATTCCATTGTTTTCATGACTAATCGTCTTCCTATTGGGGAATTCGTCTCTTGGGGAATTCTGTTTTGTTCTCTTATTTTGTTTGTTGAATTGTTTTTTGTTTGAATTATTTCTTATAATAATGTAACCATAATTTTGAATGTCGTAATTTATTGTAGCTAATTAGTTAAATACAAAGTCATATCCGATTTCTTCGTCTATATTAGTTAAAGAATTTGTGATTTAAGTAAATTCGTGTCGTAATTAAATATTCTCCGACCTGTCACGGTGGATTTTTACGACAAATATAAATATTTTTAAAAATATACCTTAAGCAAATAAAATTATATGGTACATTTGTTTCATTAAAAAAATAGAATTTGATATATAAACAGTTATTTATAGTGTATTTTTATGTATGAGAGAGTAACAAAAAAAAAATAAATTATGTATGCAAATCCCTAAACTGTTGATACGGGTGACTCAATGAAAAACAGATATTTGTCAACAAGTTTACAAAAGTATATAGGAAAACAATTTTAAATTGAGCATGACCACCAGGTATAAAGGTTGGAGCAGAATAGAATACAATAGTTGTGAGGGTTACTAATCCCTAAATAAGGTTGCCAGTGTCGGAGTGATGGAGGTTAACAGGTACTAATGAATTTGCAAGAAATGTAAGATGTTTATTTTATTGGTTATATATAACCAATAAAAGTTTAATAAGTACCTACCTATTTGCAAAATAAAGTTTAATTCTTTAGATAAAATAAAACGTTTTATTTTATATGAAATGAGTGCGTTCCACGAAGTAAGGGTTTCAACAATCAAACATTTAATTCTTTAATTCCAGGAATCTACGACAGTAATTGACTATATAATTACCTTCTAAACTCATTCCACAGAAAATGTGATAGTGGGTTTTACCATTTTGTAGGAAGGTCCAAGTGGCGTATTCAATATTCTTAACAGTTCACTAAAAGTAGGTATTTCAGTTGCAAGGTGCAGTTTATTATGTATACTAGTGTTATGGAAAATTTGGAAGTGCCGTGTAAACGCCGAACAATTGGTCCTTTAACAGTTAATGAAAAAACATTAATATTTAATTGTTTTAAATCATTTACAGACAAACGTTTATGTGAAAGTGTTGATGAGACCGTTGAGTTAGTTAGCAGTACACTTGGTGTTGGGAAATCTACAATTTACAGAGTTATTAATGAAGAGAAATGTGGTAGTTTTCAAATGCCACGTAATGCTCCAGGGAAACCAAAATTTCAAATAGAATATCATTTTAAAGAAGGACTTCGACGGAAAGTGCAAGAATTCTTCTTTAGACAAGAATTTACAACATTGGATAAAGTTCTTGTCTCAGTTCGAGAAGATAAGGATTACCCAGAAATGAGTCGAAGTACGTTATGGAAACTTTTAAAAGAAATAGGCTTCCGCTGGAAAAAGAATCCCAGAAAGTCTATTTTATTAGAAAGAAGCGATATTGTCATATGGAGAAGGCATTTTCTAAGAACCATAAAGGAAATGAGAAACCAAAAAAGAAAAATATTTTATATTGATGAAACATGGATCAACGAGGGTCATACACCAAATAAATTTTGGCAGGATGAAACTGTTACAAGTCAAAGGCACGCTTTTGTAAATAGCTTATCTACTGGTTTAAACCCACTATCAGGAAAGGGACGCAGGCTGATAATAGTACACATTGGCAGTTCAGACGGTTTTGTTGAAGGTGGTTTATTAACTTTTGAATCAACTCGTACCGGTGACTACCATGAAGACATGAACGCTGATGTCTTTCAAGAATGGTTCGAACAAATGATAGATCTTCTTCCTAAGAACGGTGTATAGTAATGGATAATGCAAGTTATTACTCCAGACTTATAGAAGGACTGCCCACAACCAAGTGGTTAAAAAAAAACTTGCAGAATTGGCAGACTTCAAAAAATATTACGTACCATCCCGGATCTATAAGAAAGGAACTTTATTCGTTGTGTGCCCTTCATAAAGAAAAATTTAAAAAATACGAAATTAATGAAATTGCCAAAAATCGTGGAATGACAGTACTTAGATCCCCACCATATCATTGTGAATTAAACCCGATTGAACTGGTATGGGCACAGATAAAGAGTGAAGTTTCAAGAAAAAATACCACTTTTAAAATTCATGATGTTAAACAGTTGTTTTTGGAGGCTAAAAAATGTGGAAGCTGGACAATATTACTGATAAAATTATCGAGCCAGTTATTATAGATCTTGGTTCTGAAAGTTCATCTTCTGAATCTGATTTGGATTTGTAACAAGTAGCTGTAAGTTTTATATTAATATTTTTATTCATCCATTTAACATACGTTAGATGGTTTTAAAAACTCTTTTTCTCTTTTGTAATTTTTAAAAACTAAAAAAAATGTGAATTTTTTAAAACCCTTTTTAATGTAGGCCAGTCACTTCTAATATAGTGTGTGATAAAAGAGGTCACTTTTGTTTACATACACATAACACTTTATAACACTGAAATAATTCATTTATTTTTTACAATTATTCAAAGTAATTTTTCAATTAATCTTGAGCATGCCCATGGAGTGGTCAGAGGTACCAGTTAAAATTATGCTAATTACTCTCACGTTCATAAAAATAAACTATAACTAATTACAATAATTTTAAACAAAACGTTAACTTAAATATGTATATACAACATTTTTAACTACTCTGAAGGACCTGGTGGACAATATTTCTCCATTCGCTTCTATTTTGTGCTTTTATTTTCCAGTCCCTCACCTTCACGTGTTTAAGGTCTTCCTCCACTTTATTAATCCACCTGGTTCTGGGTCTACCTCTTCTTTTGGGGCCGATTAGTTTTCTAGTTATTACTAGTTTGGGCATTCTGTTTGCTTTCATTCTTTCCACATGTCCTAACCATCTGATTTTTTGTGACTTGACGAACTTGGTAATGGTAGGTTCTTTGTATAAAGCCATTAATTCATTGTTGGTTTTTCTCTCCCAACCATCTTCTGTCCTCCGTCCTCCGAATATGCGTCTCAGTATTTTCCTTTCCCATCTTTCCAGGGTATCCTCTTCCTTATTATTTAATATCCATGTCTCACCGGCGTATGTTACTGTGGATCGAATTATTGTTTTATATATTCTGAGTTTACCTTGTCTAGAACCGTATTTTGAGTTTAGTAGGGCTCTTAAAAAATAAAAATAAAACTAAAAATAAAACTAAAAAGGGTAGTTAGACAAGGAGAGAACATGTCACCAAAACTATTCAATGCCGTAATGCAGCATGCATTCCAGATGTTAGAATGGGAAAACAGAGGTTTGAGTGTCGATGGCGAAAGGCTGAACCACCTACGATTTGCAGATGACATAGTTCTAATAACCGACGACTTAAAGGAGGCCAACGAAATGCTACAAGATTTACAACGAGTCTCCCAAAAAGTAGGGCTAATAGGGAAATAAACTTTGCGAAAACTAAAATGATGACCAACTTAGTACCTAGTGGACCATTGAAACTAGAAAACTGGCATATTAAAACGGTTGACAAATACATATATCTGGGCCACGAAATACAAATAAGTAAAGACAACCAAACATGCGAATTATCTAGAAGAATAGCTTTAGGATGGGCAGCCTATGGCAAGCTAAAAGACGTGTTTAAGGAAAACATCCCAATAAAGCTAAAGAGAAAAGCATTTAACCAGTGCGTACTTCCGGTGCTCACTTATGGAGCTGAAACATTGACATTGACTAAAGCATCAATAAACAAAGTTACAAGTAGCACAACGAAAAATGGAAAGATTTATGCTTGGCGTAACTTTGAGAGATCGAATACGAAATGATGAGATACGGCGAAGAACTGGACTGAAAGACGTCATAAAACAGATTACGAAGTTAAAGTGGAAATGGTCAGGACACGTCGCAAGACAGAGAGACAACAGATGGACAAAGAAGATTTTAGAATGGCGGCCAAGGGCAGACAAGCGAAATCGTGGAAGACCACCTACCAGATGGACGGACGACATTAAAAGAATAGTGACAAACTGGATCGCAGCTGCACAGGACAGAGAAGAGTGGAGACATCTTGAGGAGGCCTATGTTCGACAGAGGACAAATTTGGCTGTGTGATGAGGGCTCTTAAACTACCTAATTTTTTTAACTCTAACTAACTAACTCTAAAGATATCGTGAACAGAACACGTCACAAAAAAGAGGTTCTAAGAAGGATGAATAAAGAAGTAGAAATTTTAAATACAATTAAAACAAGAAAATTTGAACATCTCGGACATATTACACGTGGAGAGAAATACACCTTGCTCGAACTGATTATGCAGTGAAAGATTCAAAGAAAGAGATGCATAGGGATCAGTAGACTGCCATGTTTGTGCAACCTGTGAAAGTGGTAGACTCTTTAGGTTTTTTAACTAAAAGTTCCTTTAAATTTTTTTTCTTTCTTATAATTCTTCTTCTTCTTCTTTTTATATGGACATTACTCTGCCTGTTTTCAATGTGCCTCCAGTTGTAATTCCATTGTTTTCGTGGTCTTCCTACTAATCGTCTTCTTATTGGGGAATTCGTCTCTTGGGGAATTCTGTTTTGTTCTATTATTTTGTTTGTTGAATTGTTTCTTGTTTGAATTATTTCTTATAATAAAGTAACCATAATTCTAAATATCGTAATTTATTGTAGCTAATTAGTTAAATACAAAGTCATATCCGATTTCTTCGTCTATATTAGTTAAAGAATTTGTCATCTAAGCAAATTCATGTCGTAATTAAATATTTTCCGACCTGTCACGGTGGATTTTCACGGCAAATATAAATATTTTTAAAAATATACCTTAAGCAAATAAAATTATATGGTACATTTGTTTCATTAAAAAAATAGAATTTGATATATAAACAGTTATTTAGTGATAATTTAAAAATAAATTATATTTAAAAGTAATAAAAAAATTGTGTAATCAACATTCTGAACTTAACCAAGTTACATTATATTCAACCAATAAGTAACGATTTCTATTTGTAAAACTGTATAATTTATATAGGGGATAAAATAAATTTACTTACATAATATATTTCACAAATGGTTTTTGTTAATTCAATTCTATCCATTTATCCATTTTTTTTTAAATTTTTTGTCCATTGTTATGAGCTGTGTCCAAAGATGCTTTCGTGGAGCTCCTGGCGGGTTTGGTCCGGAATTTGGCGGTAAGTTTCCTGACTACTGATGCATCTCTTCCATTCCGAAACTGGTACAGTATGTTCCATATAACATCTAGTATGTAAATTTTCAGTTTATAGTAGTCATTTTTTATTTGTTTCCTCGGATCAGAAGACTCGTTATTCAAATGGCAGGATCGCCATATAATTAGGTTGTATATTCTTATAATGTTTATAGGATTGCCTCCGTCAAGAGTTTCATATAGTGTAACTCTAGGGGTAGTTTACTCCCTCTATATGATTGATTAACTTGAGGTTACTGGATGCTCATAATTACTTAATTGGTTCTCTAAGTACAATAATAGAGAGAGTACCCAGTTGACGGATAACAACACTAGCTTCGACTATTAACTCTTAATTCTTAATTCTTAATAATAATGATCTATTCCCGTTATTTTCCAGCTATTCAACTCACGTGTGTTTGTTTATATAATATTGTTTGACTGATTTAATTTGTACACATTATTTAATAACCTTTTGGTTATATTTTCAATCTCATAAACCACCAATCGCGTTTAGCAATAATCTTATGTACTAAAAGGCTAAGCCCTTTGCTTGTGCGCCATACTCCTCCTAAACGGTGATAGATAGGAGAACAATTTTTTCGAATAATTAAACAGATTGTTGAGTAGATTCCCCCTAAGGTTTCAAATTTAAAAAATTCGAACAGGTTTAAAAGTGGCGGCCGTAAAATGATTTTTTCCTATAGTAAAGTATAGGAATTTTACAGGTTTCATTCTTCAAAATTTAAAGTCCTAATTTTCAATGTATTTTTAAAATATGCCCGCTTCTACTTTTTTCTTATACTTACTGATTGAATTCAGAATTATGAAACCGGAAGTATTTACTTCCGGTAAGATATCGCAGCCTAACCTAACCTAACCTAAACTAAACTAACTAAATTGCAAACAAAAAAACCAACTTCGAATTTCAAGTACAAAATATTAATTAATTCATTTAAGTTCAAAAATTAAAGACAATCAAAGTTAGTTCAATATAATTACAATCAATTACATAAGAAACTCACTAAATATCACGGAATATTTCGTCAAATACGACGTTTTTAGTCCAGATGGATCCATCTTCGTCGAATTTTTGATTGGAATTCGGGGTGATGTAAACTTTGACGCCATCAAATGATCGAGATCGGGACACTGCAACGTACAGTTGTCCATGAGAGAAGACCGGATTCGGAAGATAGATCCCAAATTTCTTGTGACTTTGTACTTGAGCACGGTTGATGGTCATTGCAAAGGCCAACTGAACAGGAAACTGATGCCGCGTAATTGAAAAACTGAATGTTCCTTCAGCCTTTTAAAAGTTTGATGCGAGAAAACAAAATTTCTTGTCCAGCTGACTGTCCTGTAAAGACTTTACATTCCAAACAATTAGGGTGAAGTAATTTGATTTTGAGTCGAGTGCCATTTTTGAGATCTTTTGCTGTGTTCATATTTCTCATAAGTAAAATAACAGCATTTACTTTGAGAGGAAGACGGTGTCGTGGCAAGCCTGAACCTTTAATTCAAACCGACTTCTTTTTCTTAAACGTGGCATTTTACAATCTAAAATATGCAAAAAAAGTTACTTCCAGTTTTACTTCCGTTTTTTATTTAATAGGGGCGGAATATAACAATCATATTGTTTCCTAATGTAAATTTTCCAGAAAATCCTAAAAAACTACTGTATCGATTTTCAATTTAAAAAAATTGGCGTCGATACAGTTTATTTTTAGGATTTTTGGAACATTTACACCAGGCAACAGAAACGATGGATCATTATACTCCGCCCCTCTTAAATATCAGCAAAACTTACATCAAAACTCGATGTCGAGTTGGTCCGCTAGTAGTTTAATATTATTAAAAGGACTTTAAATTTTTAAACTGAATTTGCTTAATTAGATCAGATGCTTAATTAAATCCCGTTACAAGTCGATAAACGTTATGTGTCAGTTGGCAACTCTGGTAAAATTTGTTTGGCATTTTTAAAATAGGTCGAAAAATCGACTTTAAAAAAAAGCTATTTTTGCAATAATTAAGCAACATGTTGACAAAATAACTTTACAAACGCTTACTTTTCTCTATTTTTCTTGTAAAATTGTGTCATTTTTTAGTTTAATTCACTGGCCTTCACCGTTAGTATTTAAAATCAAATAAAGATCTTATTGTTGTTTATATATTGTTTATAAGTGAAAAAGGACGTTTAATGCTTTGCATATTTAGTTTAATACACATTACCAAAAGCAGTTATTAAATACCTTTATTAACGAGTGTGATAGGAAAATCAAAAGTTTTGACTCACCGGTGTTAAACTTTGATAATTATTGGAAACCAATGGCTACAAGTCCTTGCTTTATATAATATAGAATAAGCATTCTTCTTCTTAACATGCCCTATCAAGTCCCCTTGACGTTGGCAATTAACATGACGAAACTGTCTCTGTCTCGAGCTATTCTAAAGAGTTGCTCAGCTTTCCTTATTCCTGTCCACTCCCTGATATTCTTCAACCAAGAGGCCTGCTTTCTATCAATTCCCATGCGTCCTTCGATTTTACCCATCATAATAAGTTGAAGAATATTATATCGGTGTCCCCTTACTAGGTGTCCAAAATAGGCCATCTTTCTACATTTGATGTTATCAAGCATCTCGCGAGCAGCATTTGCTCTCTAAAGGACTGCCACATTTGTCAGCATAGCAGTCCATGGAATTTTTAGTATACGTCTGTGCAGCCACATTTCAAAGGCCTCCAGAGGATTAATGGTGGATATTTTTAATGTTCATGCTTCGGCACCGTATAAGAGGACTGACTAAATGTAGCATTTAACCATGCGCTTTCAAAGTTGAAGTTGCAAGTTATCATTACAGAAGAATGAACCCATTTTTAAAAATGTCGTGCGGGCTATCTCGATTCTACATTTTATCTCTTGATCTAGATTCAGTTGTTCAGTAGTATGGCAACCAAGATAATTAAAACTGGACACTCTTTGAATTATATGATTATCAACATATAATCGTGCATCTTGATGTGCTAAACGGCTAAACACCATGTGTTTTGTTTTTGAACAGTTTATGTTTAAGCCAAACTCGCTTCTCACTGTATCAATTGCATTTAAAAGGCATTGTAATCCATTCATGTCATCACTTAAAATAACTGTATCGTCTGCATATCTGATTGTATTTATTAGAATTCCATTTACTTTCACGCCCCATTCCAAATTATGCAGCGCTTCTTAAAATATTCTATCTGAATACAAATTAAATAACAGTGGGGATAGTATATAACCCTGTCTGATACCTCTTTGTATTTTACATATTTCTGTTGATTTTCCGTTTATGCAAGCTGTCGCTGTATGACGCCAGTATAACTTTTCTATTAATCGTATGTCTTGACTATCAACTTCTTTATCTTTTAATATTGTAATTAATTTGTGATGCTGTACTCAATCAAAGGCCTTTTCATAGCTAATAAATACAGCAAAGACGTTTTTCCTTTGATCTCGACATTTCTGCAGTAATAAATTTAGTGCAAAGAGTGCGTCCCGAGTTCCCAGTCCATTTCTGAAGCCAAATTGTGTTTCATTCTGGTCTTCTTCACATTTTTCTCGAATTCTACTGAAGGTGATGTGTAGAAATATTTTAAAAGTGTGGCTCATAAGGCGTATCATTCTATAATCGCTACAGTTTTTCGGACGTTGTTTTTTTGGTAGTGTTTCGGACTTAAACCAATCTTCAGGGATATCACGAGTCGAATAAACATCATTGAAAAGATTGACCAGTATTCCAATGTTCTCCTCATATATAAGCTTTCTCCTCTATTTATAAGATAACATCTCTATCGGTATGTTATTAGGGCCAACGGCTTTCTTGTTCTTTGCTAACTTTATAGCATGCAGTATTTCTGATTGTAGTATTTCTTCAAATTCCTTCAACTCAAGTCTCCAGTTCTTTGGGTCTATCATCATTATACAGTTCACTAAGAATAAGCATAAGGTCTAAGAAATGGTACTGGCTACTCTTCATATGGGGCTTGCACGTATATGTACACAATGCTTAGCTTCTCTATAGAAAAAAAAATAGGGGAAACTATTAAAGGTAAACGTGAATTAGATTTGTTGGAATTTTGTCGAAATATGCAGCAAAAGCTTTTCTTGCCAGCTATATAGCATCAGGTTCTTTGCACTTAGCAGTAGAACGAATTATGGTTGACACCAGATTCGATTATGTTGGGCATCTTATAGGTCGACAAGTAAAACGAACTTGTTGTGGTTTATGCCATTCAACAACATTCAAAAAATGTATTAAATGTAATATTGCCTACCACTAAAAAATTTTTTTATTTCAAAAACTGGTGCGGACATTTGCGATAAAATTTTAATTTTTTATTTATTAATCTAGTTAAGATCGTTTTTACTCACACATTGATCACACTTAGAGATCCTGAGATAAAAATATTCTGGGCATAAATGGGTTGAAAGAAAAAAAAAAGAGACAATCTTATAATTTTATATCTTAAATATAAACTAATATAAATTTCCTTCAGTAACATAAAATTTTAAGCATTGCATTATTATACCTACAAACTTTGTACCAACATTCTCATAATTTTCATTACTTCCAGGCAAAGCCCAGATTATTAATTTCTGAAGTTAGTGCGCAAACAAAGACAAGAAAAATTCATCGTGCAGAGACATTATTATCTTAGGAAGCCCTGGGAAATTAATGGTTTAAGTTTGGATACCCTAATAACATATACTGTCGTCCTCCTATAATCCAGTAATAGAACTAATCTTATATTCCAAAGAGATTACTTCCTTTATTGGCTATGGAGGAACTATCACCTGAATTTCTAAATAAGTTCAAACATTAATGACTTGTATCTTATCGTCGGTATTTCGTGTATATGTTATTATAAGTTGTATTAAATTGGACATTTTTTAATTTTTTGTTTTACCTATAACAGAAATTTAAGAAGTTTTTAATACGAGCAATAACGGTTAAAGCTGTTGGTCGGTCACTAGTGATTTACTACTTTTAAAAAAATCCTAATTATATTTTTAAAAATTATGTGAACACAAATAAATTGCAACCTGACAACATTCATATTTATTTTTTTAACTCTCATCTGTCTCAGTTAAGATTATGTTGTTGTTACGACGTGTGTTGTTTGAAGCTTAACAGTTGCATCCAGTTTTAGGAGATTTATAAAGAATTTGTTAAGGATGCTATTGACGAGGTAAGTTATCTTGGCCAATAATATTGGGTATCGCGGTATACCTGATAAAGTTTTATGGCGATTTTGTGGGGTCTTCCTTACATGATCGGTGCTTTTAAATTTCAACTACGGGCGCTAAGTCCCAACCATGAATCTCAAATACGGGAGCAGTGTACTCTATATACCAGTTACAAATATCTACAGAAACAAAATTTCTTTAATAATTAGAACTTTATTAAATTGCACAACTTGTGTTTAATCAATAATTAGTTATTATATAATAAAAAATAAAACTAAAAAATAATTTAAAATGGTAAACTAGTGAGAAAAAACGAAAACAGTAATTTATTACATATTGAAACACCAACCTAAAAAAATATGCGAAAATTTTTAAATTTTTAACTAGGTAGAAAAATAGACACATACGGAGTCTTTATTCATTTTTGTCTTCTTCCTGGTTATTTCAGTTAATACACTCAGGACAAGTAATGGTGGAATGTTCTTTGCAAACCATTCTTCTGCATGTCTGACACGAAATGGTTAACACTTTATTTTTACGCCTTCCGCAGCAATAGCACCTTCCTCGTATTTCTGCTGGTGGTTCTTCTTCTGCGTGTTACACTACAGTAGCTTCAGAAATAATTTTAAATCTAAGGACAAACTCTGTATTTCAGCTCGTTTTGAAAGGTGTGGTCTCAACAAAGATAAAGATAATTAGGTAAATAAATAATAAACAAGACTTACTCACAATCAATTTAATTTAACTATCCAGACGACCAGTTTCGCTTTCTACAATATGCAAAGCATCTTCAGGTCTCGATACAAAGTTAAATAAATGCTGAAATAATAATAAACCCATATTAGGGTGTTGTCTAATAAAGATAAACAAAGTATATGTTATAAATTACAGTAGTTATGCCAATATTACATGTCACTGTCAATGTGGTTTTTCAAAATAAACAAAAAGGAATAAAAAGGTATAAAAAGTTTTAACAGACAAGGTAAGACCCACAAATTATTATAAAATAGTCTATTAGATGGTAATAAATTATTAAATGAGCAAATAAATAAAACATTACTTACATGCCGGTACTCTATTAAATGATGGATGGTAGAACATGGTTAAAACTATCATGTATTGTTGAATGGAGAACTTAAGTCTGCTATTGTAGTTGTTTGACAATAAACAGGAAGTTCTTAAGGAGATAGATTTGATCTAATGAAATAGAGATAGGTATAATGTGATTGTTTGTTAGATGAAAGTGATGTTCTATACCATTGTATTATTTAAAAGTTATTTATACTTATTCAAGAGATATATTTATGAAATGTGTGTTATTTATTAAGTATTTATTTTATGAAGGTGACAGTTTTATGACAATGAATAAGATTAGATGTACAAATTATGTGGATGTGCAATTCTTTCAACTTGTAATTATCAAATTTCTTTGATAAAATTTTATTGGCAAAATGCTTAATTATTGCAAAGTCAAGTATATAAAATTAATAAAGTTAAAACCATTAAGGACAATTTAAACACACATGGCGACATGTGTCACGCTAAACATTTTATGGCGATAACCGGATATTAGCTGACTGCCAATCACTAAACCACGGGGTGGCCAATAACTGTAATGTGCAATATGATTACATTTTTTGCCCGGATTCATAATTGTAATATTACAATTTTAGTTGTTATACAATTAGTACCAACGCAGACAATCCAAATCAAATTTGAATTGTCTATATTGTCGCCATCTCACAAAAAATAACAAGGTCTACAGTCTGCTTTTTAGGCCATAGAAAATGGCGTGAGCTAACGAAAACTCACTAAACAATTTAAAGTTATAATAACAGTTTAGAGCATGCTAACTACGCTTGGACCCAATCCTATTCTTTCTTACAAAACAGAAACGTTTAAAAAATTGGATCCCAACAGTTCAAGCCAAAGTTTTCCAGTGAGAATGGAAATATACAAAACTCGGTTAAAGGTTTTCTTGGTGCAAATCGACGTACCAATCCATTTATTGACAATCGATCCAGAAGGAGTTAGTATAAATTATTTTTAAAAGCGAAACCAGATTTAATGAAGAGAACTCCAGAAGTGGTGACAGCAGCAAGTTTAGTTGTAATTAAAAAAATTGATCACTTGTAACGATAAGACTTCTTCATCAGTGCCTTATCCGGTCCGGATGTTGGCGATCATCAAGTCTATCATGGTTTTGTTGACTGCTCTGCGGAAACAGCTCCGCTGAGGTCGTTCCAAACCATTGTCGGAGATTTTTCAACCATGAGATACGACGGCGTCTCGGTCCTCTTCTGCCAAATACTTTACCCTGTATAACGAGTTAAAGAATTCGATATTTTTCTTCGTTCCGCTGAAGCACTAAAACGATAAGACTAGCAGAGAGAATTGAAGTACTATTATAAAAATAATACCTTAATTACCCATGGGAGCTTATCGTCTATGCCTTGCCTAGCTCATTATCTCAAATGTGAGTTCGTCTTGTCTTAAACTCGGGATTGTACCTAAACTCTTAGCTGATAGCAAATAATATACACCTAAAACAACATACAGTATATAGTTGACCAGACGAGTTTCTTTAAATTTCTATATAAAAAATATGGCAGCAGGTATACCGTAAATTAACATCGATTTAAATGAATTGCAGAATATTGCTGTAGATGCTGCTTAGCTGGTTCGTATCTGCTTTGTAATTTATTATATTGTTTGTATTAGTAACATAACACATTTCCAGAAACAGCCTATTTTTATAATTAGTTGCTGTTTGTAAGATTTTAACATTGGTATAGTTAAATTCATGACCTGTGTTGATGAAGTATTCGACAACAGCGCATGTGTTTTTATCTTTATGGTAGTTACTTATGTGCTGGATAATACGTTGTTTTCACCATTGACTTGTCTGTCCAATATAGCAACCATCGCAGCCTAAACACGGTATTTTATAGATTGTATTGGTAGTATACATTAGTGGTGTGTCTTATCTTTGACACGAGAAAATAGACTTTTGTTACTTATACCACTGTACCTACCAATTCTGACGTTATCGTTTGGTTTGAAGAGGGCTGTAATGTAACAAATAAGATTTCGATACCAAAACACAAAATATATATGGATATAGATATATGGACTTATTTAAGTATACTTAAATAATAGTTTTTCGTTTGTGTGCAACATGTAAAAAGCGGAGTAGATAAAACAGGTGCAGATAAAGGTATATGTGGATATCCAAGCTTAAGTGTACAAGTATTGGGGCGCTCCGCTGTCACCACTGTACAACTCTATGGGGAGGTTATATCCCCTATTGTAAAAATCTGGAACTAGAGGGTGAGAAAATCTTCACCACTGTACAACGCTGTCACCACTGTAACATCCTCGATGTGAACCTTAAGGATGCTTATCCCTGCAAGCGGCTACAAGGCTACTGGTCCCACTAGTCTGAATTGGCTGGCTCGCCTTCTTGGATTTACGAGAAGGTAGAGAAGTTTCGGGATAGGGATTTAAGGACTTCTAGGTCTCAGGTACTGTAAAGAGTTTGAGTCTATGGGCTTACTTTAGAAGCCGGATAAATGTATAAGCAGAAATTTGGTACTTTTCTGGTCTCTGTCTGTATCGGCCGGAAGGAACATTAAAACCAAATTTCGAGTCTACAAATGTATTGAATATACTATGTGGTTTACAATTAAGTTAACAAGCTGTCAGTTATAATCAATATTAACTCGTTCGGCGCAAAGGGAGACGAGAAGAGATCTTAGCAAGAAAGTAAAGGGGTAACAATCTGTACTACTATAATTTACTCGTGTTAGTATATAGAATTTTGTTACCTTTCGCGTATTTAGGCTCTAGCTAATGATATGCCGTTCAGTTCCTCTGGAAATCGGATTTTTTTTGTGGAGATACCGCGCTTTGTCGCTATTTTCGAACTCCCAGTACCCGAAACTTGACAGCCGTGCCTCTCGTCTTGACAGCCGTGCCAGAAGATACTGACTGACTGGACGCTACCGCCGGCAATTACTGCCTGAGCGGGCGGTCAGGGTGCCCAGCTATTACTGATCGCGTACTGGACGCTATCGCGTCCGAGCGCCCACGGAACCTGCAATTAATGCCTTGAGCGCTCCCTCGACACTACTACCTGGTTGACCAATTTTTTTAGTTTTTATGTAACGCGAACATTTCTAGTTTATCTTGCTGATTCTGCTGTACTGTTCCACGTGTTGGAATGTAACATGCGATGGTGTGTCGCTTCGTTGTATTAATTTTCACGAAGGTCCGATTTCCTAATTCTTAAACATTCTGGGGTTTAAAATTGGGTTTAAAATTGTAAAATTAGGTTTAAAATTGACCTAGTTTGACCCTGTCAAACTAGGTCAATTGTTATCTTTGTATAATTTAAATGTATACGTTACTGTATTGAATTTATTCTTTATTTAATTTGGAATATATAATAATTATTTTGAATAAATATTATCTTCTCTATGCTACTTGGCCCTTATTTTTTTCTATTCTTTATTTTCTTGCTATGTTTACATTACATAAGGTGTAGAAGATGAAGTATTTAATACATAACTGTGAGCAATATCAAAAAAGAAAAATAAAAATTTAAGAACATTTGTTCACTGCATGTTTAAATAGTGTATATTATTATTTTTCACACAGAGAAAATAAGTGAGGTCTCCAAAAAAAACCGAACAAATTGGTTTAAATTCAGCGTTCGGTACGAGCATATTCTTAGCGCGATGGTCCTGAGGAAAGTAGTTGCCCCGGCTCCCATATTTTTCTGCTTGCGAGCCCTGAATACGAAATGGCTCATTAGATGCAAATTGGTAGAAATAAGAGTATACAAGAGTAAAATCAGAGGTTTTTGTAAAATATTTCACGAACACGGCATTTTGTGGGTAAAGCAAGCGAACAACAATTTACCGAACATAAATAAGAATGGGAAAAAATGTGTACAAAAAGTTGTTTGCGAGTTGGATCTGTCTGTGTGTACGGTGGGATAAATTATTGTTCTTTTTAAATAAAAAAACACGAATATAAAGTATGTAAAAAACTTGTATAGTAACCGTGTATGTATAAAAACCTAAAGCTTTATTAATGTAATGGTTTAACACTACAATGGCTGTGCTTTAAAATGCCAAAAAGGTTAGAGAGGAATATTTGACCACTGGCCAGATAAAAGTATGGACTATATGATAAATCTAATAATAGTATCTAATATTATTACTTTCTTTTTATTTATTTAATTGTAATTAAATAAAAATCTAATCAAATATTTATTGTGCTGTCATCATTAAAATAATTAGTTTGAACTTCAAAGGACGTCCTACTACAATTTGGATGAATATGGTCAGATTTTTTTTTAACCTATTCTCTATCCTTCCATTATTGGATATAAGTCTCACCCAGTTCTATCCATCTTTCCCTATCTTGAGCTGTTCTCTGCCATGTGGGAACTCCTTGCTTCCCGATGTCCATGGTCAGATATTGTTAATAAAATACTTAAAAAAACCTTAAAAAGAAGTTTAAAAATAGAGAGGCCTGCTCGTGTTAAAAAGTAGAAAAAAAATAAAGGAAAAAAGAAAACTATAAAAGTAGCGACAATTCTATATCCAAACCCATAGAAAAAAGAAGAGGCGTTCGACAGGGATGTGTGCTTTCCCCTCGTTTATTTAACATTTATTCGGAACCCATATTTCAAGAGTCTTTGGAGGATACAGAGATGGGAATCAAGGTGAATGGAGTATTGATCAACAACATACGATATGCTGATGATGGTGTCTTAATTCGTGACAACATAGTCGATCTTCAACAACTTGTCACTATAATCGGAGAATACACTAAGCGAATGGGATTAGAGATTAATACCAAAAAGACCAAATTCATGATCATCTCCAGAAACTTGGACGCACTTAAAAACTTCACCATAACACTGAATACTAAATCCATTGAAAGAGTGAGTAAATTTAAATACCTGGGATAGTGGCTTTTTGAAGACTGAGCATCGGACAGAGAAGTAAAATGTCGCATTGAGCAAGCTCGACAAGCGTTCGTAAAATTCAAGAAGGTACTGACTTGTTCAGAGTTCGATCTGCAACTGAGACTAAGGTTTACTAAGTGCTACGTATGGTCAGTGCTGCTATATGGCGTAGAGGGCTGGACACTCAAAACGAGGGATATAAACAGATTAGAAGCTTTCGAAATGTGGCTTTATCGCCGTATCCTAAAAATACCATGGACAGCGAAAATCACCAATATAGATGTCCTTAAAATAATAAACCAAGAACGACAACTCTTCGAAACCATCAAGAAAAGGAAAACGGCATATCTAGGTCACATCATGCGAAATGAAAAATACCAGTTCCTAGAACTTATAACCGAGGGTAAAATTGAAGGCAAGAGAGAAATGGGGCGCAAGAATATGTCCTGGCTCCGAAACATAAGGCAATGGACAGGGATTAACGACAATCTCTGATACATATTGCAAGAAATAGAGAATTAATGGAAAATGTGATCGCTAACATCCATTAGTGTATTTGCATCTAAAGAAGAAGAAGAAGATAAAAGTAGCAAGAAAATGGGTCGTACATATATCTTGAAAGCTATACCGTCACAAAAAAAAAGGAAGCGAAAGCAGCATTTAAAAACTCAGCTGTACGAAATACATATGATACGTTCCTTATTAGCCCTACCCCTAAGGAATATGTGTACCATTATAAGAGTGGGATCCACATGTACGAAGATCAAACTGGTCTCAGTTCGCTGAACAAGTGGTACCTATCTGAATCTTAGGGCGAGCGCCCACCAAAGTGGCGTGGCAGTGGCAAGTAGCAAGTAGCACGCGTCTAGCATAATGTAACCAATGAAAACGAATGATTCAGTTTACACCAAAATGACAGTAACGTCATTCATTCTAATCATTCGTTAGGATTGGTTACATTATGCTAGACGCGTGCTACTTGCTACTTGCCACTGCCACGCCACTTTGGTGGGCGCTCGCCCTTAGGCTTTTCCTCCACCCCATCCTCATCGTGTGAGTTACTTACTTACTTAAGAGTACGCTTATGCTTAAAAATTAGAAATGGTAATGAATTATTTAGAACTTAGGTATTGTCGGAAAGACGAACTTCTACAGTAATGTGATGCATCACATTTAAATGATTTTATATTAGCAATTACGGACGATCTTTGTTTATCTTTATAATTACTAGATTTACGATCTCCTTTTCTGTTTGTACACCACCAGTTTGAAACTATCAGTATTCCTTTATTATTAACTATATTCAGAAATACTACTCAAAAAACTGAAATCAGACTACCTTGACTGGTGCTTATAAAATATTTAGCTTGACATTGCTTTTTTGAATGCAGTTTTGATCTAGGGTCTCGCATACTGTTTAAGTGAACTTAAAAATTTAAGCATCCTGTTTTAGTTTATTGCAATTCAAATACAATATATCTTCTTCTTCTTCACTGGATTTATCACTCGGGGTGAATCTTCGCCGCATCCATTATCTCCCTCCATCCTCTACGATCTTCCGCTTCTATTTTTCATTGTTGTACTCCAATTTTAGATAAATCAACTTCAACATCATCCTTCCATCTTTTTCTCGGTCGGCTTACTGATCTTCTACCATCTGGTTGTTCAAAAAACACTGTCTTTAACACTCTGTCCTTCTCTGATCGTACCACGTGACCTGCCAATCATCTTCGGTTTGCCTTGATATGACTAACTATGTTTTCAGATCCATATGGAGTCACCAACTCAGCATTGCCGCATCTTTTCCAATCCCCTATGAATTCATCTCTTTGAGGGCCAAATATTACTATGAGAACCTTTCTTTCACACACTAGAAGGTTATTGATTTCCCGCTAGTTGAGAGTCAACTCGCGGGTCGCGAATAATCAACTTGTACAGTGTTGATTTGTATTTTCATTTTAGCAGGTTAGATCTTAATACATCTTAATAGATCTTAAAACAAAAATGATATATTAGTAAGTAAGTAACTAGTATAAATAGTAAAAGGTATATTAGTAACATCAGAACTTAGTAAATATATGACCAATTTCGTACCAGTCTCGGATAGAATAATATTACTCCAAATAAATACTCAACCATTTAAAACTAACATACTATAAATCTATGCTCCGACTGCAGATAGAAAATATGACGATGAAGTCGAGAAGTTGAATGATTTGATCCAAGACATCTTACAGAAACTTAATAAACACGAAATTTTATATATTATAGGCGACTCCAATGCAAAAATTGGGAAAGGTCGACGAGGTCAGACTGTAGGTCCTTATGGTTTAGGACAACCTAACGATCGAGGACAGAGATTGTATGAATTCTGTAAAGAAAACAATATGATCATTGCAAACACCTGGTATAAACTACCATTTGAAAGCTTCATTTGATGATGGCAATAACCCCGAATCTCCAAGAAATCAAATAGACTATATACTTGTAAAGTTGTACTTGTACTATTAAACTGGGAATAAACCACAATTAAAGATAAAAATATATACTTCAGAACAATATATACTTGTAAATGAGCGTTTCCCAAATGCCGTCAAAAAAGTCACTACATATCCTGGGGCAGATATTGGATCTGATCATCAACCACTCGTAGCAGATATTAAACTAAGGTTAAAACGAATTCAGCGACAAAAACCAAAAATGAATGTACTTAACTTTGACGAAATAAACATAAAACATAACATTAACAAAGAATTTAACAATAGAATAAAAAACATCGGGGAACAACTAGAAGATCCAGAAGACCTATGGAGTGAATTTAAAAATCAAGTTAACGAAATCTCCACAAACAATGATTATAGAAAAAAATTATCAAGAAAAATAACTGGATGACACACGACATCTTGAAATTAATAGAACAACGTCAACTGATAAAATCTAATGTAACAGAATAGACACCTGCAGAGAATAATAAACAAGGAGATCAAATTAGCCAAAGAAAAATGGATGAGAGAAAGGTGCGACGAAATGGAGGATGTAATATCCAAACACGAATTATTTAATCTGGAAATGCGGGAATCACTGGAGTGATTCCCGCAGATTGGCTCAAATCCGTCTTTATCGCAATACCTAAAAAACACAATAAAAGAAAATGCTCAAAATATCGATCAATTAGTCTAATGAGCCACACTCTTAAAAAATTCCTCAGAATACTTCACAACAGAATTAGACGCAAATGCGAAGAAGATCTTGAAGATACCCAATTTGATTTTAGAAATGCTATGGGAACCACGGAGGCACTTTTTGCGCTAAACATCTTATTACAAAAATGCCGTGACCAAAGAAAATATGTATTTGCATATTTCGTGGACTTCGACAAAGCATTCGATAAAGTACAGCATAAAAAATTATTGCAAATACTGAAAAATATCGGAATAGATGACAAGGATATTCGTGTCATTAAAACTACTGGAATCAAACTGCTATCGTAAAAATTGGAGATAACTAAACCGATGAAATCCCCATACAACAAGGAGTCAGACAAGGTTGCATTTTGTCGCCAACATTGTTCAATGTTTACTCGGACCAGCTATTTAAAAAGGCACTTGAGAGACAACCATATGGAATCAAAATCAACGGGGAACTACTTAATGTGATTAGATATGCAGACGATACAGTAATTCTATCAGATAATATTGAAGGTCTTTAAATTCTGCTTGATCGTATTCACGAGGTAGGAGAGGAAATGGGCATTAAAATAAACTCAAACAAAACCAAATTTTTATTGTTTAGTCGTGACCACATTCCAATGCAAAGCTTCAATTGAACGAAGTCCAAGTTGAGAAAGTTCACAAAATGACATATTTGGGAACTCTGATAACGGGCCAACTAGATCCAGATATTGAAATAAAACGTAGAATAGCAATGACTAAAACTACTTTTATGAAAATGAAGTCACTTCTTTGCAATAACCATCTCAGTTTAGAACTAAGGCAAAGAATGCTTAAGTGCTATGTTTGGTCTGTACTTTTGTATAGTGCAGAAGTGTGGACGCTAAAAGTATCGACCACGAACAAAATTGAAGCATTGGAAATGTCTTATCTGGGACATAAAGTAAATGGAAGTCGATATAAAATTTTACAACTGATCCTTTTAGGCAAAATAGAGGACCGTAGAGGTGTAGGAAGAAAACAAGTTTCTTGGTTAAAAAACATTCGTGAATGGACTCAGATACCAAATGCAAGACAATTATTCCATATTGCAGAAGATCGAGAAGTTCTCGTAATAGTGATCGCCAACGTCAGATAGTTCTGATATGGCACGCGAAGAAGAAGAAGAAGATCTTAATAATGTTAAAAGGGAGTATAATGCTCTATTTCCCGCAGCTATCCTTGCTAAGACCTGTTTTTCTATGTGGTTGTCAGCTATGATTAACAGTCTGGGCTATAGACTGCATCTATATCATCAGCAAAGGCCAGCAACAGTTTTGATCCTTGATCAGCAAATCCTCCTATCAGCTCAGACGATATTTTACTTATTGCATATTCTAAAGCAAAATTAAACAGCAACGGTGACAAGGGGTCCCCCTGGCTAAGTCTTGAATGTATACCAAATGGCATCGATGTGCTTCCTATCTTTACTTGTGCGTATGAGTCTGTCACATACATTTCTGTTAATTCATTTAATTTTCTTGGTATTCCTATTTCTAAAATTGCTATACACAATTTGCCTCTCTTTATGGAGTCATATGCTTGCTGGAAATCTATGAAAATTTGGTGCACATCGCGGTTGAATTCCCACTTTTTCTCTAATATTTGTCGGATGGTAAATATCTGATCTATAGTTGACCTTCCAGCACGAAAACCGCATTGGTAGTCGCCTAGAATATTTTTCGAATATGGTGTAAGTTTCTTTAGCAAGATAATTGATTGCACTTTATATGATGTGCCAATTAGCAGTTTTAATGTTGGTCAAAAGTTCTCTTTCCATTCAGTGCAACACCATTTTGTTCGTAATATGATCGGCCATGGTATCTTCAAAATTATTCTAAAAAGCCACATCTCAAACGCTTCCAGTTTTTCCATTAATTTAACATTAATAGTCCAGGCTTCGACACCATAAAGAAGAATAGAGTGGATATAACATGTTACTATCCGAAATCGGATTTGCAGATTGAGTCTTTAGTTACTCAGAAAATTCCTCATCTTCAAAAAGGCTGCAATTGATTGCTCTATTTTTACGAGCTTTTCTGATTTAGAATTTAGATCTTTCGTAATCAATAATCAAAGTATTTTATTTTCTCCGCTTGCTCAATATGTTCATTTTTTATCTAGATCCTTGTAATGACTTTGCCCCTCTTACTTATAATCATCATTTTTATTTTCTTTATGTTTATTGTTAAACCAAATTGTTCCCCAGTATCACAAATTGTGTTTAGTAACGTCTGCAGGTCTGTCTCACTTTCAGCTATAATGACTGTATCGTCAGCATAACGGATGCAATTTATTTGCCTTTCACCATTTATCCTGATCCCTTCTGAACAGTTTTTAAGTGATTTCGTAAATAACTTTAGAATATATATATAACATAGTAATGGTGAAAGTACACAGCCCTGTCTCACTCCTCTTCTTATCTGTTGCGCATCCGTGCTATTTCCATCTAATCTTACCGGAGCCTGGTGGTTCCAATAGAGATTTCGCACTATGTTAATATCATTTTTGTCACGTCCTTTTCTCTTTAGGCATTCCATGAGAATGTTATGTTTAACTTTGTCAAAACCTTTCTAATAGTTTATAAATGCAACGAAGATATATTTTTGTTGGTCTCGAAATTTTTGGGCAAGAGTTGTGAAACTATACAGAGCTTCCACTGTTTCGAAGCCGTTACGAAAGCCAAACTGTCTATTACTCATATACGCTTCGCACTTTCTGAATATTCTTGCATGTGTAATCTTAAAAATCTTTTTAATAAGTGTGCCATTAAGTTGATTAATGTATAGTCATTACAGTGTTTGGGGTTCTTGGTTTTTGGTAGCGGAACAAAGGTCGATAGCAGCCATTATGTAGGTATCTCACCAGATTTCTATATGCTGTTAAAGAGTATATTAAGCATTAGGGAAATTAAAAAAAAAAATCACCAGGAGAGGATAGAATACCGAACAAACTTCAGACAGAACCAAACAACTACTAAAACTAATCCAAAAATAATAGAACAAAACAGAGTTCCCTGATACACCTCTCTTTAAAAGGGAGACAAGTCGGACCCGGAAAATTACAGAGGAATTAATATAAATCCATTATAAAATAAACAGATTTCAAATTTTTTTATATAATTAATTAAAATTCTATTCAGAAATTAATAGCAACCCTTTTTTCAAATGTATTATTTAAAATACTTTAAACAACTATAATTTTCGATTATATTAGAAAAGAATTACTTAGAAACCTGTTAGCATTGTTATATATGTACCTTTTCAAAGATATTTCAGCTTTCTGATTCGTTACGTATGGCATCACAATTATTTTTGCCATTCCGGATTTTCCTGTCCTATTCTAAATATAGCTGAATCATCTGTCACAATAATGGAAGTCTCTCGATACCACTCACCTTGACAGACACAATTTAAGTAGAAAAGTTTTATTGGCATTGCTATATTAGACCGGTTTTAAAATGGAAATATTCTTGTTATTTACAAATTCTTATTTTAAATATATTTCCGGATGTTTTATTTTAAATATTACAGTGAGACAATATATTGTTCTAGTTCTATCTAAATACCCAATTAGAATTACAGTAGACTCTCGATTATCCGAGGTAATTGGGACCGGGACTACTTCGGATACCGAAAAAACTCGGTTAATATAGATGGGTATATGTACTGATAAAAAAATATGTACCTACGCAAATAATGATTAATGTGTTTATTTTAATTATTAAAAACTAATATAAAAGTAGTATAAAAGATAAAATAATTTACCTTATAAATGTTATTGTTTAAAAAAGTCTTTGATTGATTTTTGTTTTAACTTCATTCCTCTTTTTAAGGCGGCGATGTTGCGCCAACGTTGAAAATTGAGCACGTCTAATGGTGTCGATTCTTCTTGTTGCTCGATGTATGCGAGGGCTGCTTCAAGGGACTTCAATCCATCGCAATGAGAATTTTTTTAAGTTATCCCATCTGTATCTTCTTCATCTTCTTCATGAGTGACGTTTAGAACTAGATTGGCAATTGCATCATCTGTCAGTTCCATTTTTTTCATCTAGATTCATCCAATCGATGATGTCTTGGTTTCCGATTGGTTGTTCTACTGGTAATTGATTGGCTAGGTTGGTTATATAATCAACTTCACAGTCATCAGTTTAATTTTGAACGTCTTGTGTTTTGTTGTTTATATTAAATAATTTTTTTCACAACTTCTGAATAGTGGGCACTTTTACATCGTCCCAAGCAGATGCAATCCAATAGCAAACATCTTTAACCGTGATTTTCTTCAATGTCTCAATTACAGTCAGCCCTTCATCCAGCTTAGTTAGCAGTACCTGAAGAAGCTTCCGCCGATAATTCCTCTTCATTGCTTCTATAACGCCTTGGTCTAGGGGTTAGATAAGAGACGTCACATTGGGTGGAAGGAACACAGCTCGTATGTCACCACTAATCAATTCACTCGCATCTGGGTGGGATCGTGCGTTGTCCAACAACAACAAAGCTTTCCGAGGCAGATTTTTGTTAATTAGGTAGGCATCAATGACTGGCACAAAGTCATTAAAAAACCAGTCCTTAAAAGTGTTACAGTCCATCCATGCATTGCGTTGGTTGCTATAGATTGTAGGTAAGCAATTTATTTGGACGTTTTTGAATGCTCTTGGATTTCTGGTTTTGGATTTTTCCGATTAAAAGAGGTTTTAATTTTAATGAACCAGAAGCATTGTTGCAAATCATGATTGTGACTCTCTCTTTGCTTTTTTGTAACCGGGTGCAGTTCCTTCATTTTTAGCAGCGAGTTTTTTTGGATGGAAGCATTTTAAAGTTAAGGCCTGTCTCATCACAGTTAAATATTTGGTCTTAAGTTAGTCCATCTTTAAGGATAATGTCTTGTTATTTTAAATAAAATGTTCCAATTTCAGTTGAGTCAGCAGAAAGTTTTTCGCCACAAATATTCAATTGTCGGATGCCATATTTCTTTTTTCATAAGTTAATCCATCCTTCACTAGCACAAAAGTTTTCTCCTCCATCCATAAACTTCTTCTAGAATTCAATAGCTTTTGCTTGGAGTATTGGACCACTTATCGGACTGCCCAATCCTCTCATTTGTGAAAACCACAAGAACAATGTCTCAGAAGTTTGTTCATAGTCCCCTTTCTTCATAGTCTTCCGGGCCAATTAACTACCACCACTCACACTTCGGTTAACCCACTGTTCGATTTTATTCCGCTTACGCTTCCAATCTCCAACAGTTACTTCTCCGACACCTAAATCTGAAGCAACCTTCTTTATTGATTCACCCTTGTCCAACCTCTTAATTGCATTCACTTTTGTTTCTAAAGATACAACTACTCTCTTCCGCTTTTTACTCATATTGCACAAAAAGATGCTCTCTTACACTCACAAAAATCAACTTATAAAAAATTAATTATGAAACTTAAACTTATAAACTCGAATAAATACACAAAACAGTAAATAAAAGCAAAAATTTCACCGTACAGTAATTTGACTTAATTTGACGATCTGAACAGCAGCAAACAAATAATTTGACGATCTGAATGACAAAAAACAAATCGGTAGTTCAATTCACACTAATTAACATAGAAAGTAACAGGAAGTTGTAGACAAAACACGACACAGAAATTTCTGGAAATAAGGCGGTGACCAATTTCTGAGAGTACCAACTCGACATCAGCTTGACCTAAACACAATTCTCTTTTTATCAATAACCGACAATTTTCAATGGATTGCCCATATTACAACTGCCAATGTAACTTGTGACCATCGACCCTTTTTTTATTACTCGATATTGTGATTCAACAAGTACAGCTATAAAAGTAAACCCCAGGCAAAATTTTGCCTCGGTTAACCGAGGGGCTCGGATAACCAAAGCTCGGATAATCGAGAGTCTACTGTATTAAGAGTACGATTTTTTGTATTTCCGTTAATGTAAATAGTAGTTACCAATTTCATGCAATAAACTAATTTGTGTATAAAAATTCTGAAAACTGGTTTATTGATCCAACCTGAGTTAATTTTTTTTATTTACAAAAAACCCGCTTTAACCTAATGACACAGTGTTAATTGCAAGCAATTACGAAGAACTTCGACATCTAATTAATATTAGACCACAACGTGTGATGAATATGGCCTCAAGCTAAACACCGCAAAGACAAAGGTGATGGTCGTCAGTAAAACGCCAATACAACCGGAAGTGGTAACAGCTTATGGTGAACAACTGGACAGAACTAACAGTATCACTTACCTTGGTTGTAATCTAAATGAGAACTTGAACATAAGCAAAGAAATTAGAATATAGATAGAGAAGGGCAGAGCTGCATTCTTTAAGATGAAGAAACTGTTATGTGGAAACAATATTACTTTAAGTCTGAAAATTAGATTAGTGAGATGTTATGTGTTCTTTACTCTTTTGTATGGTGTCGAAGGTTGGACTTTGACGGATACACTTCTCAAGAAACTGGAAGCTTTCGACATCTGGGTGTATAGGAAAACCCTACTAATAAGGTGGATGGATAGAGTTCGTAACGAAGTTGTTTTGCATCGGATGGGAAAAGTTACGGAAGTCGTCAAAACAGTTTAAAATTTATATAAGGTGACTTTTATTTAAAATTTGCAGAACGTCAAACTTGAAGTTCAAATTCTCCTAACACAGTTAATAATACGAAACCCATACGGAACTGCTCGATCTCTCATCAAGATGATATAATAACGTAAACATGATATAATAATGAGAAAAATGCAATCATCATTATATTCTGAATGTTAGAATTATATTGATTAAATTATCAAACAGATCTGATATTATTAATATTATAATTTTTTTGAAATGCCCCTTTAAGTCTAATATTTCTCAAAATAATAATTTTAATTAAATAGATTAGACAATTGTACGCAACTGATACAAGAATAATTCAAATTTTAATGACAGTTTAGCGTGTGGCAAAATTGTATAAAGTGTTGTCGCTATTTTAGAGTAAGAATTTTGTTTATGTTTTGATTTCCTACACAATTTGATCATAATATGTTATATATTAATAAATTGCATTTTTAAATACATATTAAATTTAGATTAGTAGCTTTCAAAACTATTTATTTTAGTGTATTGTGATTGAGCTATGCCAAAACAACAAAATAGTATATAGATAAGCTTTAATATAAGATAGTTTATTTTGAACAAAAAATAATGGTGAGACATTGGTGGGTTACTATTAATGCTCTAAAAGAAGTAAGTTCAAAATTTAGAATATGTAATTTTATATTTAAATGGTTTCTTATGAATTTTAGTGTATTGCACTAGTCTTAAAACTAAGTGTATTTACTGTTAAGATAATATTTTGACAAATCGTTGACATTTTAAAATTCCTCACATGCTAACTATTCTGATGTTTTGGCAACGCTGTGGAGTTCTGACGTCGTATATCTGAAATAACGTGCAATCCTTTTTATATAAAAAAATTCCTTAGTGTATTGGTTTAATAAAAAACCAAAGATACAATTTTCAATATAATTTTGGAGCTACCGTATTTCAAATAGTTAAGTTTACCAGACTCTACCAGACCTAAGTCGGTAGAATTAAATAGGGGAAGTGTGCCTATGTTGGACCCCTGCCTATGACGGACCCCCGGCTAAGTAGCATTTTACTGGTAACATACGTTAAGCTAAGTGTTGCTTTTGTTTTGTATAAAATGACTACACTTTCTTTGTCAAATACTATACTTTGTTTTAGATTATAATGGTCAAAACAAAAGTATTAAAAGTCACAGAATTAAATTTGCTGCCTTGTCTATTTGCCTATGATGGAACCCTGTGTCGTTACCTACGACGGAGTAGGGGTCCATCATAGGAAAAAGAAAATAAAATTGGACACATCTTCAGTTTTTGTTACTTAATGATTAACATAATATGTTTTACAGGGAAAGCTCTACAAAAAAGGCAACAGTGGAACGAGAGTAATATGCAACAAGCTTTAAAAAGCATACAAGAAAAAAACTATGGGGTTTAAGCTGACAGCAAAAACATTTAACGTTTCAAAAACGACTTTGAAAAGGCGCTTTATTAAGCATCCAGGAAGTATCAAAGGTGATTTGGGAGGACGAAGACCAATATTCTCCACTACTATTGAACAGGAAGTTGCTGACCATATTATTACTATGGAAACTCATTTTTTTTGGCCTGACTAGTAAAGATTTGCGCAAACTTGTATACGAAGTAGCTGAAAGAAAAAATATTAGCCACAATTTTATTAAGGAATGCAGGATGGCAGGCTGGAAATGAGTCAGAGGCTTTTTAAAGCGAAATCCTCGAATATCATTACGCACTCCAGAAAATACTTCGTTGGCAAGGGCTCAAGCTTTTAATAAACCAAATATATGTGCCTATTTTACTGCATTAGCAAATATATTAGACGAGTTTCACTTTCCACCGGAAAACATTTATAATATGGACGAGTCCGGTTTGACAACTGTGCAAAAGAAATCGCAGAAAATTGATGCTAGTAAAGGTCGCAAACAAGTTGGTGCTTTAAGTAGTGCAGAGCGCGGTCTACATGTTACAGTCGTATGTACAATGAATGCAATTGGAACATATGTTCCTTCTGCTTTGATTTTTCCTCGACAGAGAAAGAAAGATGAACTTATGATCGATGCACCTACTGGAAGTATAGCCTTCGCTCAAGAAAAAGGATGGATGACTTGCGATATTTTCTATTTGTGGCTGCAACATTTTTTAAGGTATACAAAGGCTTCTAAAATTAACAAAGTTTTGTTGTTACTCGATGGCCATGGTAGTCACAAAAGTTTTGAAGCTCTCCAGTTTGCAAAGAAAAACGGTATTATTATGTTTTGTTTTCTTGCTCACTGTTCTCATCACGTTCAACCCTTGGACGTAGGATTTTTTAGACCACTTCAAATTTACTACGGCCAAGAAATTCAATTGTGGCTGCGACAGAGTCCAGGTAAAACGGTGACCCAATTTAAAGTAGCCAGTCTCTTTAATAGAGCGTATTTAAAAAGTGCTTTACCATCAAATGCAATCAATGCATTTAAAAAGACAGGAATACAACCATTCAATCCAGATGTCTTCAAAGATTGGCAATTTTTACCGTCTATAACAACAGATAGAGAAAATTCTGAACAAAATTCACTGCCAGAATGTTCTGACCAGAAGTCACCACCGGAACATTGGAGCCAAAATGTTTCTTCGATTGAAAGTTTATCAAAAAGCCCCACTGATCAGAAATCAACATCATCGTCAGTTCTAAACATCTCAGTAGAAGATATTTGTCATCCTCCTTTAGCTGGAGTATCTCAAGTATCTCAAGTTTGAAAAGGAGTAGAAAACGGGGTAAAACAGGATATTTAAATTCAACGCCAGAAATTGAAGATATAAAACAAAAAATTGCAGACAAAGAAGCAAAAAAAAGGAAACAAGACGCCAGAAAAGTGAAAAGGCAAGTTCGTGTTTCAACTACAAGTGGTTCTGAAGACGATTGTGAATGCTCTTTTGTAGAAGGCGACTCGGACGATGCAGCTTGCATCTACTGTAACGAATTATTTTCGCATTCACGATCCAATGAAAAATGGATTCGTTGTCAAGTGTGTAAGAATTGGTGTCACACTGAATGTGCAGATGTAAATCCTCGACGAATTTGTGTGTGAATTGAGCGCGTAATTTTTTTTTCTTAAAAATACCATGTGTAATATTTTTTATCGTTTGATCTAATAAAATAATTTGGTATTTAATTATTTTACACAAAATGCAACGAGTCCATCATAAGCGTACCAAAGGGTCCATCATGAGCGCATATTTATATGCCCATGATGGACAGTTAACGGGATTTTAGTAAATTATGAATAAATTTTTAACATCACATTTTCTGCAATATTTGAAACATTTGCCATATTTTACAAATAACGAGACGTCTGCTAAGTAAATAATTAAAATTATTATAAAGCTATTTTCTTAAGGGGACCATCATAGGCATATTTCCCCTAGCAGACTAATCCAGGATTAAGGTGCGCCGGTTTAGTGCATTAGAAAAATCTTGCCATATCTTTAAAAAGCTTTCCTGCGAATGTGTAAACAAATTTTTAGCGGTGGCAAACGGAAATACAAAAAGATATGACTTCAAAGAGTTTTCCTCCTTTCAAAAGAGACCCCTTTGAAAAGGAGTGTAAAGCTAGTTTTCGTCCGTAGTAGAATACTATACGTGCACCCTGGGTAATGCTAAATGAAGTAGACAGCCAGAAAATCTAGAATTTCTAGATCTCCTGGTAAGAACACATCACGAATATAAGATATGCCTCCAACCAACAATTTAAATGGACCTTCTCAGGACCAAGCGACAAAAGGACTCGGTCCAAGCATCAGAATCTGCCATTTAAATATAGAAGGTATTAGTTGAAGTAAATGTAAGTACCTTCAAAAGGTACTTATTAAAAAATAATATCCACATAAAAACATTCATACGGGTACTATACCAATTGGCGAAATTACTGTCAGCAATACAATGGTCAAAACGGCGAGGCTCTTATAAACTGGAGCGAAAAGGTTAAAACTTATTTAATCTTTGACGCTAAAGATCGGGAACTTTTCATCTGCAGCTTGGAGGCGAGAATACAACCCAGACCTATGTTTTGTTTCCATACATGAAAACAATCAAGCATTGGCAGTTTCACGTACAGTATTGCCAGATTTTCCTCATACCCCACATAGACCAGTTGTAATAGAAATTGGCATCATAATATCAATAATGTTATCTTTTTCCCGACCTAGGTAAAACTTTAAAAAAACAGAATGGGCGACTTTTACTAAAAGACTGGACAAATGTCTGGGATGGATACCCCCAACAAGTTTAAACTACATGAAGTTTGTTGGTGCGGTTATCTCTACAGCGAATAACACTATACCCAGAGGATATCGTAAAGAGTATGTCCCAGGATGGGATGAAAAGTGTAAGAAATTATATCAAAAATACAACGAAAGTCAAGATCGAGAAATTGCGGACGAACTACTGCACAGTTTGGATGCATCCAGAATAAAAATGGATGGAAACTGTAGTAAAATTACACTTTAGTAAATCAAGCAGAGAAGCATGGTCTTTGTAGCGTTTACGCTACTAATTACCAATAATACAATTTAAAATTGTATTAATAGAAACCCCTCACGAAATTTCTTATGACCCGCCAGCGGTCGATTCAAACCACCTATACGCGCAGGTTTCGCTTTTTGGAAGGCTGGAAGGAGTTTGTGCCGAAGCCAACCGGCAGTTTGGTCAAGAAACTCACGCAGCACGTCAGCTAATTTAAAGTGACGGAAATGGAACAGAAAAATAATCTGGGACGAATAAAATAATATCTAATTCGTTAATAATATCTCAGTAATACTAATAATAAGAAGTAAATTTTAAAAATCAAGATTTTCTAATGTAAGAGTTCCACATAATAAGGATATTTTTTTTTGGCGTGTTGCAAGTTCCAGTAAGTACATTATTTTATACGTATTATCTTTTATTATACAATAAAATCTATCCCTGCAGTTTAATATTTCTTTAGAGACTTATTTTTGAGTTCCGAAATAATTTAACTATAAAATTTCCTTGATTTACTTGCAAAGAACAGAAGGTCATTTTTTATATAGTCAAACTTAAATTCCACGTCGTTATCATTAAGTTTTTTGGTTCAATTTTTTATCTAACTTTTTTTGGTGGAATATAATAGGTCCTACAATTATTGGACAGCTATTATATTCTGCGCATGTTCATTTCCTATCATGCTGGGAAATAACTTCGGGAATTTTGACATGACAAATATATCTAACCTGATGTTTGATGTTTTGTTTTGGTAAAGTGAATCCATGCTGCTACAGCTATTGAATTACATTTATTAAATTAATTAATCCTTTTAGATTCCGTCACTGAAAATATTTATCACTTAAAAATATTCATCTAAGAATATTAACTTGAAAATATTCCCTCAAGGATGTTAGTTATTCACTTCTTTAAATAGTTGCCGTGGATTGTGGATGTTGCTGTCACCCAGAGACCAGTGACTGGTTTTGTGCCCAGGACTTATCTTACAACCATGAATTAGTTTTGTTTTGCCCAGAGGAGTTTTCCTAGGGACTTATTGTTGCCAAGATAAGTTGTTTTAACTATTTGGTTTTTGTGTTACTTTCTATTTAAATCGTGTACACTTTTTAAATATGACTAGGAGATTACAATTTTGATAAAATACATTTTTTTGACATAATCTAATTCTAAAATATTGGGGATGAGGGAAAATACCTTTCATGTGTTATTAGGTTTTTTTTTTTTTTGTTTAACTGGGATTTCAAGAGTAATTGACCAAACTCACTTTTTTTGATATATTTTTGTAATACAATGCTTTTAATAATAATAATAATAATAAATTTTGATGTCATAATATTAAATTTTGGGAAGGGATATAAATTTCATGTGTTTTTTTTAAAATAAATTATAAGGAGTATTGAAAACTCAATTTTTTGTATGTAATATCTTTAATATATCTGTAATAGATTGATCACTTTTTGATACCTTTATAATAATGTAATTTGGATCTCATTGTAGTAGAATGAGTTAAATTTAAATGACTACCTTTTGTATTAAGACTTTGGCTACCCTAACGGACTATTCTTGTTAATACTAATATTTACATTTTATTTGGCCAGTGGTAGTGACTATTTGCTTGTGGAGGGGCTATTAGGTCCCATTTTATCTTTATACCCACTACCACTGTATATTTAGCTTTGCATTATATGTAAATTGGTTATACACATGTATCTATATACATTCTTTTTATAAATATATTTGTTGTTACTATTTTGAGTTTTATTTCAGTTCTACTAACCAGTATATAACATAGCAAAACAAGATTATTATTTAGTTTTTTTTGTATTTCAGGTTACTATCTCCAGATTTATTTGTTACTTCAAAATCTCAACTATCGTTGAGTTGGCGCCCTTCTTTTCTCTTCTTAGTGTTCTCTTTCTATAAATTTATTCCCAGTGACCTTCTTTAGTTATATCACGTTTGACATTGTCAGGTCTCATTTCGTTTCTTGTCTCATTAGCTCATTATCCTTGTTATCTGTTGTATCTTTAAAGCCGCAATCCAGTGCATCGAAGCTAGCCCGAACACTCACTTGAGATTTAGTGTCTCTTTGGCCGTTTAACTTTGTTCCTCTGAGCTTAGCCATATTTTTAATATTTTCCTTCCTTCTCTTTCAGTTCTTCTGAACTTTGTCAATTCACACTTTTTATTCGTTTCAATTGGCTAGACCCAACGTGTGGCTTCTTTTCCACTTCTGCCTTAAAAAAAATATATATGTATATATGTGTGTATATATATGTATATATATATATATATGTGTATATATGTATATATATCTCCTTTAACTTTTGGTTTTGATCTTGGGTTGTTGTGGTTTTCACTGGTTGTGCTTTTAGATTTTCATTTTAACTTTTAGTTTTGTTTTTCAATTTTTTTTTGGACATTACCTTATATCTATATCTATATCTTAAATTGACTTGTTTTTGCTATATACTGTGTAGACTGAATAAATTGCTTTGTTTTTGATTGATTAAATAACAATTTAAATTAATAATAAATTAATTAAAATTTTAAATAACTAAAGTTAACTATTTCACATATTTTTACAAGTCCGGAGTAGCCAATAAGTTGAGTCACTACCTCGAAATAACAGTTTTGAAATTTTAGGTTCCTTAGGGTGTTGTAGCAGTATATGTCATTGGATTTCATAACTGGACCAAAACAATTAAACATTACTGGTATAGGTATCCCTTCAGAATATTAATTTGAGGACAGAGAGTAAGTTAAACTTTACCTACTTTTACTCATTCTCTTGTATATTTCTCAGTTGTGTAATATGTCTGCGTTCAAGGTAGAGCATCTGTTAGCTCCTGAATTAGAGTATGAGTTGAGAGTCTGTCATCTAACCAGTCCCTTGTTAAAAAAATGTTTTATGATGTACAGAATGTACCAGGTAAATTTCCTGATTTTAAAGTTGAACATGGTGTTTTGTATAAACATGTTTTAAGTTCCATGGATACCCTTACTGGAATGTCGGATTGGAAGATAGTCGTTCCAACTCCTAATAGAGCAGAGGTTTTGGCCACTTTTCATGACCATCCTACTGCAGCTCATTTTGGTTTCTACAAAATTTGTCCGTCAAATATCTGAACTTTATTACTGGCCGAAGATGCGTCAAACTGTACGTAGCTATATCGCTTAATGCAAATCTGTGCTACATGCAAACCGACAAATCTTCCCCAACCAGGTTAAATGGGTAGTTATCGACGGATTGATTTTCCGTTTCAACTTATATCTTTAGATCTCACTGGTCCCTTATCACTTCTGTATCAGTTTGGTTGCTTAAGATCTGTTTATCTATTTTGTTTACCTAGCAAAATAATTAGATGTTGTGCTATTTTGCCTTCTATTTTTTTTTTTTTATCTTATCTTAATGTTAGTTATTATCTTAGTTTATGGATTTGTTAATTTTGTTGTTTGCTTTCTCTTAAAAGTCCAACTGCATATCATAGGAGTACAGGATGGATATATGGGAATTTCCCCATCTTGAGTTCTGAGTTGAATAGATATTTACAGGGATAATTCGGAAAACATTACAAATATTTTCTTAAATAGTATTGTATGGTTTTGTGGACCATGGCCATAAAGCTTATGCATTCATATTTACTTACTGGGTCGGTGTTTTAGCGTGGGTTCAGGATTGATCACCCTGGATGTGTGCCCTCACTTGACTCAGAAATAATATCAATACATATTAGTTGTTCTTTGAGTGTCTCTTAGGTTGAAATTAGAATGTGTCATTTAGAATTGGATCGTTCCGATATTCAGCAGTGAGTAAGTCTGTTTAACTTGGAGGTAATCTCCTATGCTATTATCTTTGAAAGTATTTGAGTTTTAACATATCTTATTGTATACTGTTTGTTTACCTGTCTCTCTACTAGTGATATGGATTGGTAGATGTGAGTTATCTTTATCTGTATCTTAATTGAGTTTATCTTTACCTTTATGGAGTTTATCTCATACCTGTAATGGAGTTTATTTCGTATCTTTACCTTCAGTTTGTCTCGTACCTTGACTGAGTTTATCTCGTACCTTTACCTTGAGCGTATCTGTATCTTTACCTTAATTGAGTTTATCTCGTACCTTTACCTTAATTGGTTTATCTCATACCTTTACCTTAAGTTAGTTATCTTTACCTTTACCTGGATAAGTTTATTTCTTATCTATATCTTATGAATATATATCCTATCTTTATCTTGATCATAGAGTCCTAAAAATCTGTCCTTTACTGTTCTTGTCGTGAGTAAAGAATTGGAACACGTCAATAGTACAGTTTAGGTATTACAGTTAGGATCTCTTTATCTTTCCTTCTACCAAGTGTATAGCTGGTAGAAGTGAGTTTTGTGCATATCCTCTACCATGAGTAGATCTGGACGTGCAATTATCTTTTACCTTTTGTGCATATCCTTTACTATGAGTTGGGATTGCAGTTATCTTACTTACCTTTTTTTAGCATACCCTATACCATGAGTATAGTGGGCTTGCTAGTATCTAGGCTTACTTGTGCCTTTACCGATTGTGTGTTTTCCTACCGCTGCTAAAGCAAGTAGGTGTATTGAATTATCTTTTACCTTGAATTTTCAATATGATGTTGATATCCCGAACCATATATATGTTTAGGTTTGTAGTTTCAACTAGTCCTGAATAATTAGGCCCTCATTGAACTCTATGGTGACGAATAGAATCTGGTCGCTCTAGTGTCAACGCTGGGTAAAGTTCATAGGACTTTGTTTGAATTTCGTTGTTATGAATGGTTCTTGGGAATATTTTGTTAGGGGTTGTTAATACACACTTATAATGTAGTTTTAACGATAGTTGTTTTTTACTAATACTTGAGAATGTAGATAAGTAGTGTTAAAAGTTAACTTGATCTGTAAGGTTATATAATTAAACTCAAAATGTATACTTTTTTTATCTTTGGTTTATACTAAATTAACATACATTATCTCATTAACAGGAAAAAAAATGTATGACTTCGTCTCATATTCTTCGTTCCATATTTTTATTTCGTCCTTGATTTTGTTCCAATTCCTGAGCAAATGGTTGACTGGTGAGGAAAATGTTCAATTTGAACGTATCAACGTTCCTTACTGACCCAGCGTTAGATCGTTCTGTCACAAAAGAAAAAAAAAAAAAAAAAAAAAAGTTCCTTTTTTTTTTTTTTTGCTGGAGATGAGGGAGAATGTAGCGTTTACGCTACTAATTACCAATAATACAATTTAAAATTGTATTAATAGAAACCCCTCACGAAATTTCTTATGACCCGCCAGCGGTCGATTCAAACCACCTATACGCGCAGGTTTCGCTTTTTGGAAGGCTGGAAGGAGTTTGTGCCGAAGCCAACCGGCAGTTTGGTCAAGAAACTCACGCAGCACGTCAGCTAATTTAAAGTGACGGAAATGGAACAGAAAAATAATCTGGGACGAATAAAATAATATCTAATTCGTTAATAATATCTCAGTAATACTAATAATAAGAAGTAAATTTTAAAAATCAAGATTTTCTAATGTAAGAGTTCCACATAATAAGGATATTTTTTTTTTGGCGTGTTGCAAGTTCCAGTAAGTACATTATTTTATACGTATTATCTTTTATTATACAATAAAATCTATCCCTGCAGTTTAATATTTCTTTAGAGACTTATTTTTGAGTTCCGAAATAATTTAACTATAAAATTTCCTTGATTTACTTGCAAAGAACAGAAGGTCATTTTTTATATAGTCAAACTTAAATTCCACGTCGTTATCATTAAGTTTTTTGGTTCAATTTTTATCTAACTTTTTTTGGTGGAATATAATAGGTCCTACAATTATTGGACAGCTATTATATTCTGCGCATGTTCATTTCCTATCATGCTGGGAAATAACTTCGGGAATTTTGACATGACAAATATATCTAACCTGATGTTTGATGTTTTGTTTTGGTAAAGTGAATCCATGCTGCTACAGCTATTGAATTACATTTATTAAATTAATTAATCCTTTTAGATTCCGTCACTGAAAATATTTATCACTTAAAAAATATTCATCTAAGAATATTAACTTGAAAATATTCCCTCAAGGATGTTAGTTATTCACTTCTTTAAATAGTTGCCGTGGATTGTGGATGTTGCTGTCACCCAGAGACCAGTGACTGGTTTTGTGCCCAGGACTTATCTTACAACCATGAATTAGTTTTGTTTTGCCCAGAGGAGTTTTTCCTAGGGACTTATTGTTGCCAAGATAAGTTGTTTTAACTATTTGGTTTTTGTGTTACTTTCTATTTAAATCGTGTACACTTTTTAAATATGACTAGGAGATTACAATTTTGATAAAATACATTTTTTTGACATAATCTAATTCTAAAATATTGGGGATGAGGGAAAATACCTTTCATGTGTTATTAGGTTTTTTTTTTTTTTTGTTTAACTGGGATTTCAAGAGTAATTGACCAAACTCACTTTTTTTGATATATTTTTGTAATACAATGCTTTTAATAATAATAATAATAATAAATTTTGATGTCATAATATTAAATTTTGGGAAGGGATATAAATTTCATGTGTTTTTTTTAAAATAAATTATAAGGAGTATTGAAAACTCAATTTTTTGTATGTAATATCTTTAATATATCTGTAATAGATTGATCACTTTTTGATACCTTTATAATAATGTAATTTGGATCTCATTGTAGTAGAATGAGTTAAATTTAAATGACTACCTTTTGTATTAAGACTTTGGCTACCCTAACGGACTATTCTTGTTAATACTAATATTTACATTTTATTTGGCCAGTGGTAGTGACTATTTGCTTGTGGAGGGGCTATTAGGTCCCATTTTATCTTTATACCCACTACCACTGTATATTTAGCTTTGCATTATATGTAAATTGGTTATACACATGTATCTATATACATTCTTTTTATAAATATATTTGTTGTTACTATTTTGAGTTTTATTTCAGTTCTACTAACCAGTATATAACATAGCAAAACAAGATTATTATTTAGTTTTTTTTGTATTTCAGGTTACTATCTCCAGATTTATTTGTTACTTCAAAATCTCAACTATCGTTGAGTTGGCGCCCTTCTTTTCTCTTCTTAGTGTTCTCTTTCTATAAATTTATTCCCAGTGACCTTCTTTAGTTATATCACGTTTGACATTGTCAGGTCTCATTTCGTTTCTTGTCTCATTAGCTCATTATCCTTGTTATCTGTTGTATCTTTAAAGCCGCAATCCAGTGCATCGAAGCTAGCCCGAACACTCACTTGAGATTTAGTGTCTCTTTGGCCGTTTAACTTTGTTCCTCTGAGCTTAGCCATATTTTTAATATTTTCCTTCCTTCTCTTTCAGTTCTTCTGAACTTTGTCAATTCACACTTTTTATTCGTTTCATCTTTACTTAGAAAACTTGGTAGTAGCAGTCTCCCAACTAGAGACAAAGTACCAATAGCTACCAACAGAGTAGCCTCCTACATTGTACCAACCTTAAGCGTACCTAGAGATTGTGATCACACTACCAAAGTCAAACAGGAATTAAAAATACTAAAGTCTGCATGCCCGCCTACATCTGAATACTCTGACGAGTTTACTCCAGAAGAAATTATTTCAGCAATATCACAAATTAAGTCTGGAAAGGCACCCGGCTCCGATAAAATTCATCCAGAATTTTTACTCCACTGTGGCAAATATGCTAGGAAATGGCTGGCTGATTTCTATACAGATATTATGTTAAATTTAGGAGAAATCCCTCATTCACTAAAAAAGGCCTCCATTATAGCTATATTAAAACCAGGAAAGGCAAATAATCAGCCTCAACTACCGACCGATTGCTTTGCTGAGCTGTGTCTATAAACTGTTGGAAAGCTTAATCTATTATAAACAGAATTAGTAGAAACGTATTTGAATTGATACCTATTGATCAAGCAGGGTTCAGATCTAACCACAGCTGCACATATCAGATCCTATCCTTAACAACACATATTAAAGCAGCTTTTCAAAGAAACCAAAAACATCCGTTGCTTTCATTGACCTATTAGCTGCATACGATACTGTCTGGATACAAGTACTAATCTGCAAACTAATCCGTGCCATTCCGTGTCAAAAGGTAACTAAACTTATTGATAACATGCTCACCGACAGACCTTTTCCAGTCACAATGGGCAATTCTAAAAGTTTCCAAATGAAGCTCAGCAATGCACTGCCACAGGGATCTGTTTTGACACCCTTACTGATCAATGTATACATCGCTGACCTACCTAGGACAACTTCGCAGAAATTTTGCTACTCTGACGATTGGGCCATTGCAGAAAAACATAATACCATGGATATCACAGAAACAATAGTAGCGGATGACCTTGCCATTATGAAAGATTCCTTTCGCAAATGGAGGCTACGGTCTAATGCAACGAAAACCGAAGTGTGCTGTTTCCCTTTGAATAATGCCCAAGCCAACAGAAAACTCTCCATTCACTTCGAAAACAGACTGCTCACTCATAACTCAACACCAAAATATCTTGGAGTGAATCTGGATAGAACATTAAGTTTTAAAGAATATCTTCAAAGAACGACAGCAAAACTGAAAACGAGAAATAGTATAGTTCAAAAGCTAGGTGTCACTACATGGGGGTCCTTAGCCTCCGTACTCAGATCATCCGCTCTCGGAAACTCGGTGGCTGAATATGCCTCCCCGGTATGGCTCAATAGCAAACACACGAAAAATATTGACACCCAATTAAACCAGACAATGCGAATGATCTCAGTACAATTAGACCCACACCGAACTATTGGCTTCCCATTCTGAGTCACATTCAACCGTCGAAACTGCGAAGAGGTTATTCTCTTCTCAGAGGATATCGAAAAATCAAGGCTGGCCATCAACTACTTACCCACCTTGATAAACAGACTGGGCTTCAGATATCCTCCATTGCTGAGAGCCAACTTATTACATCAGGAGCGTTTCAATCTGACCAACGCTTGAAAAAGACAATGGGAGAGAGACTTACCACAGGAAGCACATCAAATGGCCTGTATCGATCAGAAACCGCCAGGCTTTGAACTGACCCGCAATACATGGACAACGCTAAACAGAATAAGAACAAGCAGCGGTAGATGTGCTGACAGCTTAGATAGATGGGGAAAAGCCCTTACTCCTGAGTGTGACTGGTGCGCAACGACAGACCGTCCGTCACATTGTTGAAGAATGCCTCCGAAGGCGATTCCCTGGACTTTTCGATAAAAATTCAAAGAGTGTTTAGTAAAACCCTAAATATTATCTTTTCCTGGATAATAATTTTTATGTAAATGTAAATATAACTAAAAGAAATATGAATATGCGTGATATAAGAATAAAACTGATTTGTCGTATTTTTTATACCGCTTCAAGATTTCTAACCGGACTAAAAAAATTTCAGATAAAAATGTGCCAATCTTTTCTCTCAGATTCAATTAACACCTTTCCAAAGGAACGACAAAACCTCATTTCAAGAAGGCGTCGCGTCGCCGAATTCCGAACTCCGTCTGACGTTTATTTGATTTTATTCTGAGTGTGGATTTGAATGGAATGGACCTCATTACTAAGAAAAAAATATTTATGTCTTTAAGGAATGGAAATTCCATGACGAGGATTATTTCCAAGATACGATTTTGTTTTTTTAAGGGCTTTTGTGGAAAATTTGGTAGTTTAAACAGGCTTAGCGTTTTTTTTGTATAAATCAGGGACATTGACTATCCTACAGAAAGATTTACAGAGGTTTCTTTTCATTACCTTTGTTCACTTAGTACACTACCGAGCATAAAATTTGGGTCACCCCGTAATTTGAATTTATTTTAGAAATTGTTTTTCTTTTTTAACTATTTTTGGTTGCAACATGGTTTACTCATGGATTTCTTGAAAAAAAAATTGATGTTCTTGCTGATTCGATAAAAGTTTCGGATAAAAAGGGCTCCTAATTTCTAATAACCATATCAGCATAGTTTTTGTTCTTGCGGATTTAACGTAAATTGTGAATTGTTTGTGTAGTATTTCTAACTGTCGGTGTATTGAAATGAACACAAAGCTGCGTTGACATTAATTCGAACTCGAATTCGAGTTAAACTGGCATACGAGTTTAAACGAATGTAAACAGTCGACTTGCTAGTAAACGAATTCGTACATGCACGCCAGTAAGAAAACCCGACGTATTGGTTTTAGTTGTTTGAATGCGAGAACAAGTTTTGTGGGTATATCCAGCATTTATAACCTAAAAATATTGTACAAACAGTATGTCGCGTTTTACGGAAAATGATAATGTAAAATTTGTTAAATTATATAGCACTTATCCATGTAAATATATAAATATATAAATAAAATAAAAAACCAAGATATTACCAAGAAGTTAAAAAAAACAGAATCATCTTGAAGATCTGGTATGGCAGGAGATAAAGTTTATAAACCGAAAGTGCCATGGTTTATTGTTTTACACAATAATTGTCTTCATCTTTTTGTGCGGTCAAGACCAACACAATCAAATTTAGAGATAGTAAGTAATATTTTAAATATTATTTAGTTATAACTGAGAAACGAAAGAGGTGACAGGCTAGAAATATTCGCAGAAGATAACAAGTTCGTGGTTCTGAACACATTTTATAAACTACCATCGAGGAGATTGTATACATGGAAGGCACCAGCAGATAAACCCGATAACGTAATTAGAAACCAGATAGATATTGGTAAATAGAAGATTCAGAAACAGTTTTAAATCTGTCAAAACATATCCAGGAGCGGATATTGAATCTGACCACATACATTTAGTGGGAGTCATGGATGTGAGACTGAAGACAATAAAGAAAAAGTCTAGACCTAACTACAACATGACAGCCCTGCAACATCCGGAAGTTAAAAAGCAAGTGGGGGAATATATTAACAACCAAGTTAAACAACTAAAAGAAGAAAATAACATCCAACGAGAAATCAATCAATTCGAAGAAATAATTAAGAAAACTAAACAAGATCTGCTAAAACCAAACAAAGAAACAAAGAAGAAATCTTGGATGACTCCAGAAATCCTTCACTTAATGGAACGCAGAAGGTTAATTAAAGGAAATAAAGATGAGTATAAAAAAATGCAGGCTTACATCAGAAGAAAAATAAGAGAAGCTAAAGAAAAAGAAGCTGTAGAGAAATGTAAAGAAATAGAAAGACTACAAGCCAAGCATGACAATTTTAATGTACACAAAAAGGTAAAAGAAATAACGGGTACTTTTAAAAAGCGAACACAAATGAAACTCATAGACACCAATGGAAAATTAATCATTGACACCCAAGAGATGAAAGACAAATGGAGAATATATTTGGAGACACTTTTTCAAGATCAAAGAACGGATTATAGGCATCCATTTTCAGAGAGGATGACGGGCCCGGACATACTTAAATCCGAGGTAGAAGAAGCAATAAAACGGATGAAAAGCAGGAAAGCTGTAGGGCCTGATAATATCGAAGCTGAATTTTTAAAACTCTTGGAGGAAGAAGGAATAATTTGGATCACGGCTATCTTCAATAAAATATACAATACAGGAATCATCCCTGATAAATGGCTAGAATCAGAATTCATAGCGATACCTAAAAAACAGGGGCTAAAAAGTGCGAAGAATATCGAACAATCAGCCTAATGAGCCACATGTTGAAACTGTTTCTTAGAGTCATCCATGGAAGAATTTATAAGAAGTGCGAGGAACAAATATCGGACAGACAGTTCGGCTTCATTAACGCAGTGGGTACCAGAGAGGCACTTTTCGGAGTACAGGTACTGATTCAAAGATGCAGGGACGTTAACTGCGACGTATACGCGTGCTTGATCGACTATGAAAAGGCATTTGACAGAGTTCAACATCAAAAGATGATAAACATTTTAAAAGAGGCAGACCTGGATGACAAAGACCTCAGAATAATTTCAGAACTCTACTGGAATCAGACCGCATACATGAAAATTAACGGAGAAAAAACAGATCACATAAAAATACTACGTGGAGTTAGACAGGGATGTATCCTATCGCCGTTGATATTTAATATGTACTCAGAGAAAATTTTTAACGAGGCTCTTTACGGAATAGACGAAGGCATCCTTCTAAATGGTGAAAGAGTAAACAATGTTAGATATGCCGACGACACCATGGTGATAGCAGATAGTTTAGAGGGACTTCAGAGGCTAATGGACAGAATAAACGAGTACAGTCAACAGTACGGACTAAACATTAATACCCACAAAACGAAACAAATGATTATCAGCAAGGAGAATATAAACGGGGCTCATCTATACATTAATGGGACGCAGATAGAGCGAGTAAAACAGTATTGTTACCTGGGAACTATTATTAACGAACAGTGGAGCAATTTACAGGAAATAAAGTGCCGCATGGGAAAGGCAAGAACGGTCTTTAACAAAATGAGCGTCATCTTCAAAAGTCACAACATATCCCTTGATACAAAAATGAGACATTTGAGATGCTATGTTTTCTCTGTGTTGTTGTACGGGGCGGAGGCATGGACGCTTACAGACACCACTATTAAAAAACTTGAAGCATTTGAGATGTGGCTTTATAGAAGAATGCTGAGAATATCATGGACAGCAAGGATCACGAACAAGGAAGTTCTAGGAAAAATGAAGAAGGAACCAGAGATTGTGTTTACAATCAAACGCATAAAATTGCAATATCTGGGACACGTTATGAGAAATGAGCACCGTTACTCCCTGCTACAGTCTATATTGCAAGGTAAAGTCAAAGGTAAGCGAGGACCCGGTAGAAGGAGAATATCATGGCTGCGGAATTTAAGAACATGGTTTAAGAAAACCTCAACGGAGCTGTTTCGAGCCGCAGCGAGCAAGGTTATGATTGCCAATATGATTTCCAACATCCGAAACGGATAGGAACCAGAAGAAGAAGATAACTGAATCGCTAACAATATGTGTATCGCTATTTTATTATTTGTTTCTGCCACGGGATAGCCTCATTTCCATTAAAATATGCACAGTCATTTTCACGTACTTGTATAGCTTCATTTTAAGAACGGGAAGGACGTAAACTTGTTATGTCACGTAGACCTTGATTAACATCATCTCGCCAGCTCCCTGGTGTTGTAGTAAAACTCTCCAGATTTCCTTGGTCAACCAATTCGGAAAGAATATAGTTTTTCGACGTTTTACGTAGCCAGTTATGTAAGACGCAAGTATCTTTCACCAACTTAGTTGCTTTTTCTAATGTCAAGTGAATAGGTTTTCTGTAAACCCTAAAAGTACTTGGTAATATTATGCCAAATGCATTTTCCACGATGCTTTTGGCGCGGCTTATTCTATAATTACATATTTTCTGCTCTAAAATTAAATTTCTTCTGCTGTATGAAGTACATATATTCACAATACATGAAGTAAAAGGGAAAGCTTCAGCCGCAACAAATACAGTACCTTCTGGAAGCGACAATAAATCGTTTTCGATGGCATTCTTCAAGGAACTATTGCTAAATACACCACCATCCGATGCTCTTCCTTTTGACCCAAGATCAATATAATGGAAGCAATAATCATGATCAACTGCAACTAAAAATATTATACCAAAGTGATTTTTATAATTGAAATAATCGGATTCACTATTTGGTGGAGCTTGTATATCTACAGGGTGGTCCTTAAGTAATTGTACAAACAGAAACTGTAGATTCAGCACTTAAAAATATTACGATTTAAGTAAACTTGCTTTAATAAAATGTTGATATTATAAAAGATACAGGGTGTTAAAGTGGAAATTTTGAATTTTATTTTTCGCTATAACTTTTATGTGTGTAAATATTTTTGGACAATAATTTGCAATTGAATGCTTTTGAGTCAAGGTAAATTATAATTTTGTTCACACTTCAATGTGACTGATGGAGGGCACCACATATGCCACATGTATGGCATAAATTTGCGCTTAACTTTTTTGCTCTTTAAGTTAGGTTTAAATATGTTAAAAAATATTAAAGATATATTATTTTTACAAAGAAAAGGTATGAGTATTAGTAACCTTAAAATTCAACCTTTTTCGAAATAATCGCATTTTATAAGTCAGCTGCGTAATAATTTCTTAGTTGTGATATTTGTGCAGTAAAGTACTGAATACCTGTAGATAAGCATATTTCATAATTTACTCTTATTAAAACAACTCAAATATGATCATGTAGTATCAGAAAATGCTTTGTTATGGCTGCTAAATGTTTAATTATAGAACAGATTCTTCATCTTCTTCTTTAGGTGGTGACCGTATTCAGATGTTGGCCGTCACCATGTTTACAATTTGACTTTTCTATCGTTTCTATGGTTTCTATACTGCAGCACTTTTACAAAATCATCATCGTTGGCCTAATAACCGATATTGTTATAAATATAGTAAACGCACAGGCAATTTAGTTCAGCATAATAATAGTTCCATAATATACGATAAGACTTGGATATGTATCCAAAAGAATATATTCATTCATTATACATTATAGCCACCACGTAGCCCACAATTTAATCCGCTTGATTTTGGTGTATGTGGCGCATTAAAACAACTTGTCTATAAGAGAAACATTCCAATAAACATTTGGAACCAACTCTAGGAAGAAAAAAATACTACAGCAACGTTTCTTTAGAACCAATGATGCTATCTAATATGAGACATTTTTATATGAATATATTGACAAATGAATTAAAGAAAATGGTTGACATATCGTACGCTTACTTTGACAAAAAGTTATGTTATTTAGTTACACTATTTCTTAATTTGGTTTGTAAACAAAATGTTTTGATTATGACTTTAATTTAACATAATAACGTAAAATGTTTTGATGTAAAATTGTATTATTCTGTTATTTTGTCAAATCCTATGAATAATTGTCCTGCTGAAGTATTTATTTTATTTAATATATCGTTAGCAGTAACCTATTAAGTTAATGTGTATTTTTATTACCTAAAATTCTAATGAATTATGCAGCTGATTTGCAAAATGCGAATATCACGAAAACTGTTTTTGAAGTTATTAAAATTCATACCATTTTTTTTTAATAATAAATCTTTAATATTTTGTGTCATAAATACAGATAACTAGACCAAAGAGCAAAAAAGTTAAGTGCAAATTGTGCACCACATATACCACATATGTAGCACATGTGGCGCCCTTTATCAGTTACTTCAAAGTTTGCATCAAATTGTAATTCCTCATATTTAAAAGTACTCAGTTTTGAATTTTTATACAAAAATGTTTACAAATATAAAAGTTATAGCGAAAAATCAAATTTTAAATTTGCACTTTAACACCCTGCATCTTAATATCTGGCTTAAATCGTAATATTTTAAAGTGTAGAATCTACTGTTTCCTTTTGTACAATTACTTAAGGACCAAGCTATAGGTATATGTTTACCGTCTATGGGACCTACACCTACATCCTGGAAAATTCCATCATATATTAAAACCATGTTCTGTAACTCGCCATTCCTCCTCAGTGTTTAGAATCTAAAAAATTCTACAATTATCTTTCTTTGCATAATAGTCCACGTCAAAATAAAGAGAAAGAATACTAAATAGAATCTCAAACTCAAAATGATTATACTGAAACATCTCAAGCCACTGAAAATTATGATGAACTTATCGAAAATAACTAACAAGAATCTGAAAAAACTCCACCATCTAATGATATGGCAAAACCAACATCATCTGCTGCTATGCCAAAACAAACATCGGGATGCTATAAACGAAAAATGTCGACAATTATTGAAGCATTCGATAAACTGGAGAAATGGAAATTGGACAGCTTTGATATATTTTGTGAATATGTGGCAGCTACGCTTAAAAACTTACCACCTCCAACGTACAAGCAACGTCAATATTGGGAAATTCATCATCAAAACTTTAACTCTCTTATTAATAAACACGGACTAACCTTGGACTAACATTAGTCCCAGAACTACACCAATAACATTCATTTTTCGTAAGCGACTAAGGACAGACTAAGCTAAACCTTGGCTAGTCTCGGACTAACATTTAATCCGAGGTAGTGGCAGGTTTAGAGAGTGACTAACTGGACAAATTACATTGAGTTGAGTTTTGTTTTGGTATTCATAACCTGAATTGTTTTTGATTATTCATACATTATTTAATAATGGAAGATTATTTTATTAACGACTTAAGATTAATAGAACAACTTAATGACCATAGAGAATCAGTGAAATAATATTCATCTAAGACATATTAAAATATATAAAATTTATTTAATAAAATATTTTACAATTATTATGTTTATTAGTATTTTTTATATTTTCCCTTTGTAATAAAATATTTTTTAAAGTTTCCTCCTGAACTTTTATGAAGTTTAAACTTTTTAGATAAAAAAATACTATAAAATATAAACAAACTTTCTCAGAACACAGTCCAACTAAAATTAACTCTACGTGCTCCAACTTATGCTAACTGTCAAATTCTCAAATATTTTTCTTCTTTTTCACAAAATTCTCTCCATTTTTCTTCTTTTTCGCAATGGTTGCCGACATAAACTTGTTGTACCTAGGACTAAGGAAGGTTTAGTTAGTCTGAGCTTAGTCCATGTTTATTAATAACATTATGAAAATAAAGTTAGTACTCGCTTAATCTAAGACTAACTAGTCCGAGACTAACTTCGGACTAAGCAATTTTTATTAATAAGACTGTAAAATTACAATCAAAGCGATATTTCAGATATTTCTAAAAGTGATTCCAGCTTACATGAATTCCTATTATTTGACGAACAGCAGAATTAAATATTTGTTAATATGTTTATATACGTAATGCGTATACGCAATATAAATTGCTTGGCAAACTTAAGTAAAAAATTTACTTATAGAACTTTTGGGAACTCTAAACATATATTGTAAGCTTCCGAAGCTATCACCAGTTGCACAGAACCGTAAAACTATTTCCAGTTTTAACCATGCTGAAATACTTTTTCAGCGAAGAAAACTTTTTTTAGCAAATATTCAAACTGATTTTCATCCATTCTAAAAAGATTTCTTTGGAACTTGTTGATAGCAACTATCAACTGAGTTACTATCAACAAGTCCTCGTAGATACTTTGTCTTAGAACCAAATAACAGTAGATCGGCCATAAATGTAGAGTCGTAACGTTGCCATGTTACCAATTCCACTGGTAACTTAAACATCTTAACTTTTAAGAACATAATTATAATGTAAGAGAAATTTAAATTCACAATATCTAACGGGTTTTACCCAAATATTTTAGTGGCTCAAAACATGTATACTTAATTACACTGATAATGGAATATACATTCCGAAAACGTTCTGTAATAATAATTATGATATAGCCCGTTTGGGTATTTTATTATATACCTTTTATAAAGGGTTTTAAATAAAAAAAAAATTGTGATACATGGTATACAGCCAGCTACAGAAACTTAGTTTCCTAGTGGAGAAGAATGAAAACTTCTATGAATATATAGGAAAAGTCTTATATAAGTACCTAGTTGCGAAGAACATTAAATTTCCAGTCATTTTGTTCGTTGATGGACATAAAACTTACTTAACCATTTCAACCAAAAATTATGTTCAAAGTTACAAATTATTTTAGTGGCCTCATATCCCATTGCCACCAGAATGATACAACCTACAGATATTGCTGCATTTAAACCAATAAAGGCAAATTGGAACCGGGTAGTATTAAAGTTTAGACGCGAAACCCGAACTGAGTAGTAACCAAAAAGAATTTTGCATTGGTACTAAACACAATCATTAGTAAATTAAATCAGATTCCATAATTAATGGCTTTAAAGAATCTGGATTGTATCCATGGAATCCTGAAGCAATAAATTATTCCAAATGTTTACGAAAGATCAAAGACCCGAATAAAGCTACTTATCACACTATTTCTATGACAAAATCAATAACACATGAAGATTTGTTACACACAGTTGGAGCCGCAAAAGCAATAGAATTTTAAAGTTTGGTTTGGATGTGGCAGCCGTAGCTTAGTGGCTATGTTACTGGCTTAACAAGCTGGAGGGCCCGGGTACAAATCCCGGCACCGACAAAAATTTAAATTTCTAATTTAACTGAGCTTCCACCGTGCTTCGGAGGGCACGCTAAGCCGTCGGTCCCGGCTACGAAAGTAGTCGTTAAGTCATGTTAGGGGCGCTTGCGCGACCTGAAAACCCTAACACTAGACCTTAGCCAGAAGGATACACGAACTTTACTTTTTTTTTAAGTTTGGATAATTGCAAAGAAATAAACGGACCTGTTATTACAGCATAAAATCTACTTTCAGATTTTCGAGTTCAACTTCTAGAAAACGGTGATATTACACATAATATAAAAGGTATCACAGAAGATACAATGATTTTAGATATTCAATCGACATTCAATCGATATTCAATCGAAATGTGGAAATGTGGAGTTTTGCGGAGAGTGCGAAAAGAGAAAGAGCTGATACTTACTGTTAAAAAGCGCAAACTACAATATTTGGGACATGTTATAAGGGGAGATAAATACCAGTTGCGCAATTGATTATACAGGGAAAGATAATGGGAAAGAGATCTATAGGAAGAAGAAGGCATTCATGGTTGAAAAACTTAAGAGAATGGTACAATTGCACCAATTACCAACTGTTTAGATCTGCAGCATCAAAAATACGCATAGCTTTGATGATAGCCAAACTTCGGAACGAAGACGGCACTTGAAGAAGAAGAATCGACATCCAATAATCTGCCTTTATTTAATCAAGACAACTCATTATCTAAAGAAATTTACACCTCAATCGACAAATTCTTTTTTTTGGCTAAAAACCCCAGAAAGAAGGGGCAAAAAGCAAACATAAAGGTTGCATTTCATGCTCGCTTCTTCAGATCTTTAATATGCAGAGAGGCGTAAAATTGGGAAAAAAACTGAAACAATAAAAAATAAAATTGAACTAAAACAAAAGCGAATTGACGCAAAAGCAAATAATAAAGGTTAAAAAACAAGGAAACCAAGATGAAAGTAATAAAAAAATTGCCACAAGAGTCAATTCCGGGAGCAAAAAATGTCAAACTAATGTGAAGAATAAAGAAAATGTTACAGTATATACAGTGATATTGCAGATACAAATATTTTAAAAGTACTACTGTGAAAAAGGTAGTTAGAGTACATATACCAGAAGTGATTAACCTCTAAGAAAAACAAGGATTGCCACGAAACCAATTTCCTGATTCTGTAGAGGAAAACGTTGATCTGCCCACAATTAAGAGCAATTTTTTTTATATCTGCAACAATATGAATTCATCAAATTTGAAGAATACATCACAAAGCAAATGTAAAAATTTGAAACCAGTAAAGAAAAACGTACTGTAAGTCGGCTAAAAGAAAGTTATTTTTTAAAACTGAGGGATATCCAGAACATGAAAAAATACAAATTCTCTCAGATATAATAGTAAAACAATCAGACGACACCGACCCATCTGTGAATAACCTTTTTTATACAAAATTGTATATTCTTGTTCGTATAATATATCTAGATCAAAAGTTGGAATAAAATGTCTATTTTGTGTTAGAGGCTACCATGTTGGTACTTGTGCAAAGAAACAACAAGAAATTGAACACTTAAACAGTTTTGTGCCTTACTGCACAAACAAAAAAATAAAAATAAGAATTATAGAATGGCCACTGACTGTAATGGTTAGGTTTGATCTATTTTGTCCAAAACCAAACCTAACAATAAACAAGAAAGGACAAAGAATTGCATTTATAAAATACCTTGTGAATGCGATCAGTTTTATTTAGGTGAAACATCAAGGCCATTAAATTTAGAATAGTGAACATAAATCTAATAAATAGAGAATTTGATAGATCTCAAATATGTAAACACGCATGGGATAATAAACATAGAGTTCAATGGAATAATTCAAATGTAGTCCTAAAAGAAACGGATGATAAAAAAAATCAAAGAAGCGGCTCTAATTATGCTAAATGAGGCCAATTGTGTCGCAAATTCCTCGGCAGAATGTAGTAGGATCTGGTTACCAATATTGAAAGAGGAAGTTGTTAATAAGAAAATACCAGTATTAGTAAGTCAGTAACATATAGAGGATACATCATTTATGTTTTTTAAATAACGAAACATATAAAATCAGAATTTTGGTGTTTATTGAAGGTAAACTAAATGCACGAACAAATACTTACCATGTCGGGATAGTATTATGAGGTTTTTTCCTGGTTTTTCCCTCATAATTTACTATGGAATCACTAACAGGAGAATTTCACTGTCATCATGTCATGTGTTTGTCTTTTTAAAGATGAATTAATGCTATAATTTTTTTCTGGCGGATATTCTCAAGTTAAAGTTGATTTCATGTAATCGAATGAACTATCTTATAAGTAAAGTCGTCCCAGGAGCGCAACTCAACAATATTGGCAATATCATTTTAAAGTCGTCTACTTTAAAATGCATAATGTATGTCTGAATTGTCAATATAAATTAGTCAGATAAAATTAAATTATTAGAAGAATTTTTCACTATGTAACAAAAAACAAAATTTGTTTAATTTACTGTTTGTATTTTGAGAACGATTTCCGAAGTGGAAATTGAAACGTCAATAAACGTATTTTTATCTTTAATTGTGGCTTATTCCAGTTAAATAGTAATTAATTATCATTTCTGATTAAAATAACCTGAGTTTTTATAAAATTTGATGTATTATTGCCATTTAAAAACCCTTACAAAATATTTCTCTTTAAAAGATATCAATTTACAATTTTAATTCAATTGTCAATTCCTTAAGTGGCCAATCACTGTACACGTTACCCTATTAACGGAAATACTCGGCTATTGCGATGTCCTGAAAAAAATTTAATTTCCGTGGACTAATGATTTCGAGTGTTTCGAGTTTCGAGTTCGTATTGAATATAACACATAAAATATACCTACATAAGAAATCTGGCATGTTTATTTGTATACTTGTACTTTTTTTATTAATAAAATCGTTATTTCGCGTTATTATATAGTCCATCCAGCACACAGTACTGATCATCAATTTTTTCCGTTTTTATCTGTTATGTTTTACTTCCGACCATTTAAATCAATTTTAAGTATTAAATAATTTATGTTGACAAACAAAAAGCACGAATGTTGGGCCGCTGAATAAATATGGTGCACTCGCTAGATCCGGATCCAACTTTTTGCGTCCTGTGGCGAAATTTCATGCGTTTTTATGGCTCTAGTTAATTATTTATAGAAGGATGTTCGATGTAATTTCTACAAAATATATTTAGGTACAAAAAAAAGTATTTACTGGCGAAGGGACCGTTGTAATAGTAAAGCTGTATTGAAAATGGTAAAAAATAAATTTATTCAACGGTCAGAAAATCCAGCAAACAGATCATTAACTGAGAGTATTAATTAAACGGGGAAATTTAGAAAATCATTTATTTTTTAATTTATATTATGTTTAATATAGAAACAATATCAACAAAACAAAAATCAAGAAAATTAAAATAGACCGAAAGAACGACGTTCTAACTATCTATCTATCTATCTAATTAGCCTTCTTCGGTCCATCTTTGGACATAGGCCTCCCCAATCCTTTTCCATTCTTCTCTGTCTGTCGCAACAGTTATCCATCTAGAGCCACGTGCTTCTTGATATCATCTGCCCATCTCATTTGGGGCCTTCCTCTGCTTCGTTTATATTCCCACGGTCTCCAACTTATAAGAATTTTGTTCCATCGGTCTTCTTTTTGTTTTATATTGTGTCCGGCAAATCTCCATTTCAATTTTGCAACTTCTTGTCTAACATCCCTCACTTTTGTTTTCTCTCTTATCCACTCGTTTCTCTTCTTATCCATTAGTCTTATGTGCAACATTTGTCTTTCCATTGCTCTTTGGGTTTTTATGATTTTGTCCATGTTTGCTTTTGTAAATGTCCACGTTTGGGAGCCATACGTAAGAACAGGGAGTACGCATTGATTATATACTTTGGTCTTAAGATGCTGTGGATATCTTTTGTTTTTAAGAATGTAGCTTAGTTTGCCAAATGCCGCCCATGCCAGTCTAACTCGTCTCTTGATCTCTGCTGTTTGGGTTCTCTTTGTTAGTTTTATAGTTTGACCAAGATATATATCTGTGGAAAGATGGCGAAACCATATATGTCAATTTTTGATAGTTTTCAGGAGAGCACTTTTAAGGTTTCAAACGTAATATTAATTCGGTGATAAAAGGTATTGTTATGTTTTTTGTGCAATAGTACAAAGAACTGAATGTACTTCTAATGTGTGAAACATGAAGAGAGATTATTTGCTAGTTTTTGGAATATCTTAGATATTTTAGATATATGTGCTTTTGCCATCTTAGAAATTAATAGTTTTATGTATATATTATTTTGAAAGGGAAATGAAAAACAAGACATTTATATTTTATTTTAATGCTTGAAATATTACAAATTGGATTTGTATAACCAATTAGTCTTCTAAATCCGAATCCAAGGCATCATCGCACAATTCGTCATATTCTTTTGCGTTGGATGTGGTTGGCAAATTTTCATAAAAGGCATGGCAGTCTTTGTCTATCAGGTCTAACATCGATAAAAGGTCCTTCTTTTTCTTTGGATTAATACCCAAGGGGCTATTGTATGAGCGAGGGACAGTTATGGTAGCCAGTGATGGTCGACCTCTTCTTTTTCCCCTTCTTATATCTAGAGTTTTAAATGGCGCTTCATCGTCAAGGGTATATTTAAACTGAATTAACCCAAACTCCTTGGTATATCTTAGCCATTTAATATTAAGCCAAGATATCTTTTCACCTTCAGTGTCGCTTGTGCGTTTGACTAGAATGTCACGTAAGAGCTTGGAAAACGCCAGAAAATCTTCTTGTCTAATATCAACCACTGTAAATTTGGATTTGCCCCTAAGTGATCGTACAAACTGAAACCAGTCCCGTGGTACCATTATTTTAAAATCATTTGAAATTTGCTTTTTACATCTTTCAATTCGTGCGTGGTCACTATCACACTCAAGGCGTGTATGACCTGGCAAAAGAAATTTCTGATCAATTATTTCGAGAGTTGGTTTCTTCTGAATGGCATACAAAAACATAACAGCCATATTAATGTTGCGGTTTTGTCCTCCGCACGTGTCCGAATATGTTGTTACTTGCTGAACGATCTCTGATAAACTCATTATTTTACTGTAGAGGCATGAGGCAATTTGATCAGAACCTCTGCCTCCAATGACTTCATACCACATAAAGCAAACAGACGATTCAGTGGAAGAACAATCACGTATAGTAAGATTATACACAGATAATAAACGCTTATAGTAGACTATGTTAGTTGATAAATAGGGAGCTGGTAAGACTTGTTGTAAATCAAAAACCAGTACTCTTTTTGTTTCATCATTTTTAGCTATCTCTTTGTCTTTTCGTTTGCTTTCAAAGGCTTTATTAGCGTCGTTAATGTGGTCGTCCCGTTGTTCATTAATTTTTGCTCTAGCTGCCTCAGTACTAGCATTCTTTTTTAGTGTTTGATATTCGTCACATTTGCGACATGTATCGATGTAGGGCTGTTTAAATTTATACCCGGTACTATTGAATACGTCACGAAAAACATCATAACTAGCAGATTTCTTTAACCCTTTTTTTAATATATCTTCTTGATATTCTTTATGCATTTGACGAATGGTTAGGTGGCTCGGTAGAAATATTTGATTAGGATTATCTCGCCTTGCATAATGACTTTCATGTCTTGGATATTGATCTATAAATTTCTTAATTTCACTGCGTTCTTCGACCAACTTATTAGAAGGTACATGCTGTCCTCTCATATCCGTTTTTATAAATCCATCCTCTGACGATTTTAGTTTTTTAACGAGCAGATTTAGCTGGTTTACTGTTACTCCATGGACATTGATAAAAAAATTTTTGCACACAGTTACAATTTTCTGAGGTTCTATATGCACTGAGTAACTAACAGTTACGACCCGATTATGTGGCTTCCCCCCTTTCATACCTCTGCCTTTCATTATTTGGTATTTGCATTTAGAAAGAGTCATTCTTTCACATAGTACTTGTTTACGCATATCTGGAGCTTTGTTATTAAAACTAGACCAAATTATATTTTGTTGTTCAGGGGTGCAATTTTGATGACAATTTTTTGTACAACATTTTGTTATTGGTCTAAATACTTTAGCTGGGCATAAAACTCCTTTCCTGTTTCTGTAGGCCAGGCCTAAATTTTTTTTCTTGGTTTCCTCTGCACGTTTTCTGATACCTCGTTTTCTTTTTTTACTGGTCGGTTTTGTTTCATGAGTATTACTACCAACTTGTTTTTCAGAACAATCTGATTCCTCACATTCGATATCATGGATACCATCTTCTACGTCGTTTGGCAAGCAATCTAAAATTATAAAATACAAATTAAAAATTATGATCACTCTTATTTTTAGGATAAAATAAACAAACCGTCAAAATTTCCTGAACCAGCAGTTTTAATTATTCTCGCTAGTCGGTTAGCGCCATCCTCTTCTGGATACCAGTTAGGATCTTCATCCGAATTATCTTGGTTTAAGTCAAAACTTCTATTGGAATTGTTATCATCTTCCTATAAATTTAAGACTGTCAAAACAATTTTTTCAAGTTTCTGGAAAATTTTAGAAAGCGAAGGCATGTTTTTATTAAAAAATTATTTTTAAGAATTTTTTTTGACGCATACATACAAAAAAAAGTATCTTAAACTTACGTAACCAAAAAGATCCACATCTAATCCAGGTTTAGTAAAAGGTGCTACATTCTCTTTATTTGTTTCAAAAATGGCTGTAACATCGTTTTGTGTTGAATTGAAACTAGAAAACGCTGTTTCTAGGTTAGAAGGATTATTCTTGTAATTTTCGATGGACGTAACATCTTCCTTAAAAGATACATCTTAATTTAGAAACACGGTAACTATGTAGTTTGCCGTCTTGTACTATTTGCAGTATTTTTACAGAACTTTTAGATATGTTGTAGTAAGAACCTTTAAATTTTATGTTTTAATGCCTGTACTTTTTTTTCAAAAACAATGGGACGCCCATATAAACATTGTGTAAAGAATTAAAAAATAAAAAAATAGCAAAAGATCGTAGACTAAAGTTTGCATAAAATAAAACTTACCCTATTTAAACCATGGCCAATAATATCAACGTTTGCTAATTCGCACAAGGTTGGCTTAAAAACTTCTGTTATTTCTTTAGGTCTATACATCTCAGATTTTTCTTCGCAGACTTTGTTTATCTCTAAGAACTGTGATTTATCCGAATGATCAGACATGAGTATTTTTTGCTCACGTACATTTGCCTTTGATCCTGACGAAATGGCCGTAGAATCATCTATATTAAATAGATTTTTTTTAACCGAAATTTTGCAGCAATGTATAAGCAACAAGTATCGAGAAATAAAGTTCTGACCGCACGTTTTGCACAACATGTTTAATTAAATAATTTAAGCTAATATTCTACCTTAAAATCCACTATAAACAACCACCTAATATAGGTATCTTATTCATAAATCGAACGAAAATAACAGTTACTAACAAATGCACAGTTTAGACTTGTCGAAACTCGCCAACTATGACCACGCGACAACTGAAAACAATTTGGTATAATAGATGGCAAAATCAAATAAATCAATACGTTGCGTTGAAACTCATCGCGCGTTCCACATATAAAGAGGAAGGCAAAATGAAATATGTTTGCATATATGCAATTGCCATCTTTAACAAATAATAATGTTTGGATATTATACATAAATATGTAGTTACTTTCATAACATATATATGGTGCATTTATATGCTAGTATTTGCCACCTCCTTAAGTACCTTACTCTAAAGGTGTTATACGGAGATAAGAATAATATAAAATATTATATGGTATTGCCATCTTAAGATGTCACTGTTTTGAATTTATTTGCTTTTGACACCATTAATAACACAATACCTAAACATCTGCAGAATACCTTATTTTGCCATCTTCTAGATCTCATCACTACGAACATGTAGGTATAAAAATCTCAAAATGCAAAAATTTTGAGATATATGCTTTTGCCATCTTTCCACAGATATAATCCTTAACTTGTTCTATTTCATCTTGTCCGATTCTCATTGTGATGTCTTCATCTGTATTTGTTATAGTTTTGGTCCTGCTGTAATTCATATTAAGGCCTATCTTTCCAGCTTCTTACGTCCAGTTCTTTCATTATTTCAAACAATTCATCTTTTTTATCGGTTATCAATACGATGTCATCAGCGTACCTTAGATGGTTTAAGCGTTGTCCACAAATTTTTATACCTTTTTTTCCCATTCTAATCTTTTAAAAGTATCTTCAAAAGCCTGATTGAAAAGTTTCGGTGATATTGTATCACCCTGTCTCACGCCTCTACTTATTTGTAATGATTTTGTTCCTTCATATACTTTAATTTTTGTTTTGGCTTCCTTATATATATATATATATTGGTTATTAGTTCCGTATATCTGTGGTCAATTCGGCTGTTAATCAAAGAACTTTTCACTGCCCAATGTTTGACACTGTCGAAGCCTTTTCGAAATCTATGAACGCCATATATAGAGGAATGTGGTATTCATTGGCTCGTTCTATAAGTATTTTCATACTTAGTAAATGGTCACTTGTGCTAATCCCTTTCTAAAACCAGCTTGTTCTTTCGACTGGTATCCATCGAATTTTGTCGTCAATCTATTGGTTAAAATTGTTGTTAGGAGTTTATACATTACATTGAGGAGTGTTATAGGACGGTAGTTTTTTATGTCTGCTTTATCCCCTTTCTTGTGTAGGATAATAGTTACTGATTCCTTCCAGTTGTTTGGGATTCTTTTTTCTTTTAATATCCTGTTAAAAAGGGAATGTAGAGTATTAATTACCACTTTTCCACCATATTTCAGCATCTCTGTAGTTTACTCCATCTTTTCCAGGCGATTTGTTGTTTTTTCATTTCTTTCAATGCCTTCTTTATTTCTGATTTGCTTATTAATTAATTTTAATTATTAATTAAACGGCAAAATTTAGAAAATTATTTATTTTTTAATTTATATTATGTTTAATATAGAAACAATATCAACAAAACAAAAACCAAGAAAATTAAAATAGACCGAAAGAACGACGTTCTAACTACGAAAAAGAAAACATTTATCAATCAATAAAGTTTTATTTTTTTTTATTTTAATCGGTGTAAACAAAAACGGTCTAGTATGATATAAATATTCAAGTTTTGTCGACTTAGAACTTTTTTATTGTTCTGAAGCTATTTTCTTGTGGCATTGTAAATTAATTACTATTTATAACTGGGAATAAGCCACATTAAAGATAAAAATACATTTATTGACGTTTCAATTTCCAATTCGGAAATCGTTCTCAAAATACAAATAGTAAATTAAACAAATTTTTGTTTTTTGTTACATAGTGAAAAAATTCTTCTGATAATTTAATTTTATCTGACTCATTTATATTGACAATTCAGACATACATTATGCATTTTAAAGTAGACGACTTTAAAATGATATTGCCAATATTGTTGAGTTGCGCTCCTGGACGACTTTATTTATAAGATAGTTCATTCGATTACATGAAATCAACTTTAACTTGAGAATATCCGTCAGAAAAAATCATAGCATGTAATTCGTCTTTAAAAAGACAAACACATGACATGATGACAGTAAAATTCTCCTGTTAGTGATTCCATAGTAAATTATGAGGGAAAAACCAGGAAAAAAACCTCATAATACTATCCCGACATTGTAAGTATTTGTTCGTGAATTTAGTTTACCTTCAACAAACATCAAAATTCTGATTTTATGTTACGTTATTTAAAAAACATAAATGATGTATCCTCTATATGTTACTGACTTACTAATACTGGTATTTTCTTATTAATAACTTCCTCTTTCAATATTGGTAACCAGATCCTACTACATTCTGCCGAGGAATTTGCGACACAATTGGCCTCATTTAGCATAATTAGAGCCGCTTCTTTGATTTTTCTTTTTTTACCATCCGTTTCTTTTAGGACTATATTTGAATTATTCCATTGAACTCTATGTTCATTATCCCATGCGTGTTTACATATTTGAGATCTATCAAATTCTCTATTTTTAATATAAGATTGATGTTCACTTATTCTAACATTTAATGGCCTTGATGATTCACCTAAATAAAACTGATCGCATTCACAAGGTATTTTATAAATGCAATTCTTTGTCCTTTCTTGTTCATTGTTAGGTATAATTAAATCCTTATACGATAGAGCTAAAATTACTTGTTCTAACGAAAATTCGTTCTTGGAGGAGAAACATTTGTTAACATCTGTTTTATTAAAAATGATTATCCTTTATCGTTTATAAATAAGGAATTTTCAACAATCGATCGAATAGAACAGAACAACTTAGAACGAGATCCTACAGCATACACAAGGAATAATATGAGGAAAATAACAATACCGTACATAAAAGGATTATCAGAAAAACTTAAAAGGATAGGAAATAAATTCAACATTTCAACAACATTCAAAACAACAAACACGTTGAGATCTATTTTGTCCAAAACCAAACCTAACAATGAACAAGAAAGGACAAAGAATTGCATTTATAAAATACCTTGTGAATGCGATCAGTTTTATTTAGGTGAATCATCAAGGCCATTAAATGTTAGAATAAGTGAACATCAATCTTATATTAAAAATAGAGAATTTGATAGATCTCAAATATGTAAACACGCATGGGATAATGAACATAGAGTTCAATGGAATAATTCAAATATAGTCCTAAAAGAAACGGATGGTAAAAAAAGAAAAATCAAAGAAGCGGCTCTAATTATGCTAAATGAGGCCAATTGTGTCGCAAATTCCTCGGCAGAATGTAGTAGGATCTGGTTACCAATATTGAAAGAGGAAGTTATTAATAAGAAAAATACCAGTATTAGTAAGTCAGTAACATATAGAGGATACATCATTTATGTTTTTTTAAATAACGTAACATAAAATCAGAATTTTGATGTTTTGTGAAGGTAAACTAATTCACGAACAAATACTTACAATGTCGGGATAGTATTATGAGGTTTTTTTCCTGGTTTTTCCCTCATAATTTACTATGGAATCACTAAACAGGAGAATTTTACTGTCATCATGTCATGTGTTTGTCTTTTTAAAGACGAATTACATGCTATGATTTTTTCTGACGGATATTCTCAAGTTAAAGTTGATTTCATGTAATCGAATGAACTATCTTATAATAAAGTCGTCCCAGGAGCGCAACTCAACAATATTGGCAATATCATTTTAAAGTCGTCTACTTTAAAATGCATAATGTATGTCTGAATTGTCAATATAAATGAGTCAGATAAAATTAAATTATCAGAAGATTTTTTCACTATGTAACAAAAAACAAAATTTGTTTTAATTTACTATTTGTATTTTGAGAACGATTTCCGAATTGGAAATTGAAACGTCAATAAATGTATTTTTATCTTTAATGTGGCTTATTCCCAGTTATAAATAGTAATTAGAACTTTTTTGTTTCCATTTATAAAATGACACAAAAAACCTTTATTTTATTTAAAAAAAATATGTTTAACAAAAAAAAAACAATTTTAAGTAAAAATTTTAAATACAAACACTTAGATTAGTGTTATTTTTTGAATGCTTCAGAATACATATTTCTTTCTATTGGATGTCATGTTCATCTTCTTCAGTATTGAGATTATCACTGTTGGCCACTCCATTAATTCATAATAAAAATGTCTAACACTATTAGGTATATAGGGTAACAGCTTACTCATATCGTTCAGCTTCAGTTTTTTAAGTGGTACTTTACTGGATGGATAATAAAGTATTGTGAGAAATTCAATTGATTGATTGCTGACTTAATAAAGTTTATAGGTTTTTCCGATAGTTCCATAAGTAAAGTGCATCACGAAACTTATGCCAAAAGATATCTTATCCTTAGCAGAAACACTTTTTGATATTGTTTCCTCAGAAATGTACGTTTTTTATTCTAGAATGGCCACCTATGTTTAAAATCTAGTATATTTTCTTAAAAAATGAAGAAGGAACCAGAGATTGTGTTTACGATCAAACGCATAAAATTGCAATATCTGGGACACGTTATGAGAAATCAGCACCGTTACTCCCTGCTACAGTCTATATTGCAAGGTATAGTCAAAGGTAAGCGGGGACCCGGTAGAAGGAGAATATCATGGCTGCGGAATTTAAGAACATGGTTTAAGAAAACCTTAACGGAGCTGTTTTGAGCTGCAGCGAGCAAGGTTATGATTGCCAATATGATTTCCAACATCCGAAACGGATAAGAACCAGAAGAAGAAGAAGATATTTTCTGTGACTGTAAAATTATCTATCCTAATACTCGAAGTAATGATAATTCCGGTTATCTGGTGTGAGGTGTATATCCTATCATGTCTTTTTAGTTTTCTCTTGATGATTGAAAAATTTGCTATCACAGGGAAAGTAGAAGCGTCCTCTGATGGGATAATACTGCTCAATTCGATTGAACCGACCACTGGCAGTAAGGGCTAAAACCACTCTGTTTAATGTATGGTTCTTATGTTGACCTCCACAATTATCCGAATACATGTTGACTTCTGTAACCTGAGGAGGAGCAGAGATTAAATAATGATCAGACATACTTTCTCCTCAATATTTATTCCTTCGTTTGTCGTTACATCTAGTGTTGGTGGTTAATTATCGTTGCCTTTAGCAAATAGGAGTTGAAAGTAGTCTACCCATGTTTCCTTCTGAATGTGTTTTATTTTTATTAATTCGTTTATCTGTTTTCTTTGTCCTCTGATCATTCTGGATATTTCTTTTTGTATTCCATAGAAGTCGAGTTCCTTCTGTTTTGAGAAGCTTTGCCAGTGTTTTCTTTTTATTTGTCTAACTAAAGTATTCGCTTCATTTTTGATTTGTTTATAGTGGTATGTTTATAGTGGTATGCCTATTGTGTTTGTTGTGTTCTGTATTGTAAAAAGTCTTTCTTCTTTTGTTTAAATTTTGTCTTCTCTTTCTCTCTAAACCATGTGTTTTCTTTTTTGATATGTTAGTGTTCGTTACTTTCCTCTCTCCAAGTGATTCTTTTGCTGCGTTAATTATGATTTTCCCAGCTTTCCGTGATGTCATTATAGTTTTCTAATATTTTACTCTCATCGATCTTCTCTGATATTCTTTTCCTGTATAAGTATTCCGTGGATTCAGTATTTAGTCCTTCGACTTTAATTTTTGTTTGTGTTGGCGGCGATCTCTTGAGTGGGAAGTATTTCTGGATAATTATTATTTTTCATAATACTAGGCTATGATCGCTACCTTCATCTGCTGAGTTGAGCGATCTTACGTCGACTATTTTCTATGAATGTATATCTCTGTTCATCATCATCATCAATCAGCCAATCGCGTCCATTGCTGAACATAGGCCTCCCTCAGTTCTTTTTAGTGTTCTCTACACTGGGCCACTTGTAGCCATATTTCTGTTGGTTATTACATAATCTATCATAGATTTTTGTCCACGGGTGTTATTAAATGTCTGTGTTGGTCTTTGTGGTCAAATAATGGGTTGTTTATTCTTAATTTGATATTTGTGCAGAAATCTATCATCAGTTCTCCGTTTTTATTTTTGACATCCTCGTTATGTTTTTGCTTAACTCCGGATATTACTTGATTATCATCTTCCCTCTCACTTGATCTACTACTTGTTGTAATTGGTCATAAAACGCTTACCTTGTTGTTTGAGGCTTATTATTTTCTGGGCCGTATACTCCGATGATGTTCAGGTCTTTCTTCTCCATTCTTCTGTTTACTGTAAACGTCAATATCCTTCAGGAAGAATAAGGCTTCATGACACAAAATTATGAGAATAAAGTTTTTTCGATTTTAGTATATTTTGGTTTTGATTTATTTTTAATTTACTTTATCGTGATTATCTGGGCATATTACACATTAGACGGGTTTTAAAAATTTAAGGAGCTGTTACAGATTTAAAAAATAAGAATAATGGTAATAATGAAATAGTTTAATAATAAACTAGTGCTTGTTGCATCTAACTTTGTTGTTATTGGACAACTGGGTAATTGTTAAATATGGTACAAAGATCCAATATATATATATATATATATATATATTATATATATATATATATATATATATATATATATATATGTATATATATATATATATATATATATATCATATGAGTTTATGTATAACCATAATATTGATGTACTTCAATCTGATGTGCTGCTTAGTGATTGTATAACCAGCTGCTTTCATAGCTATTATGAAAATACAAAAGGTAACTGATCGATCATTACTCGATAACGGACAAGGAACGAAAGCGATCAGCACATACTCTATCGCAGATTGGGATGGTTGGTCGATACTCAAAGATCTGGGGCGGGAGCTTGTACCAGATTAGTACTCCAGGTCGAACTTTACTTATTGTCAGTTATAAGATGGTGTTATACCTAAGCCGCTGTTCCATCTCCAGAGCCACAGCCACCTTTACTTCCAAGCCATGAAGTAAAAAAGGCAACACCGCATTCTATGACGTCGGTAGTCCGATAATCAGCTGTAAGGTCTACCAGAATATTAAACTAATTTGAATTTTAGGAAACTGATATTTTGAAAACTCCAATTCATTACAGAAATATTTTTAGGGAAATTAAATTAATAGAACCTTATATATACCTAGTAAATATATATAAAGTTTTATTATTATTTAGGTTATATTATCAATAAAATAATCACTAGAGTAAAATGTATTGCACTTAAAATACAGTGTCAAACAGTTAATCTTACAATCAAATGCAGTCAAGAATCTCTAGAAATTTTAAATATTAAGTACTTAAGCATATAAATAACACAATACATTAACACGACATTTAAAAAGATTATTAAAAATACAAAAGATATAAAATTTGTGCTAAGTAAAAACTTAGTGTAACTATTATGATTAGAAAATTCATCGTAAAAAATTAGACACAATATAAATATGGTTCTAAATTAATCTAATTGAAAATTAAATATTTTACTATTTACTTATAACTTTTGTTGAATTTTCATACTTAGATATACAAAAGTAGCAATTTTAAATATGAATAGGTTTGTTGTGATATAGACCAAGTTAAAAGAGGTATACATGAAAAATGTGTTGAATGTAACATACCATTTATAACTTGTATATCGATTTAAAATAGCCTATATTCTCAAAAGATTTTTGAATGTAATACTCAAATTTGTTATCACTTATCTAAAAAGCAGATCCAAATGAGAAAGTAAGTTCTCTAATTGTGACCATCTTGTTAATTTACTATATTGTAAAATGTATTTCAAATTATTACTATTTAATCTATTCTTACCTACATTGACGATTACACTAAAATTACTGCTAACTATTACACTACATATTATACAAATATTATCACACTTGTGTCCCAACTGATTAATGTTTAATACATAGAAATATACACAGTCACTTGTAATTTTACTTGTCCAGTTTTTCAATGGGATATTATTGTCTAAGTCTAATTGACATAATTATGTTATCTCTTGTTCCCTCTTCTTATGCAAAAAGTTTCTTCTGTCTTCGGGATTCCTTCTTTCTTTAGTACGATGAACAGTTACATATGATGGTACTTCAGGAAATATATTAGGAACTGCATTGCCTTTTAATTTGGGAAATATTAACTTTTCAATGTGTACATTTCCATCTTTATCTTCTCATTGTTCAGTCCGCTGAATATCATCTTCATGAAAATGTTTGGCACATACTACAGAAGATTTGGTAATTGTACAGCCTTCTCTATGAATAGAGCATAACCCAGTATACCTTCTTTGGGGATCTTTGGAAAACAAAAACATACTTTCTGCCTGTTTCGTTTTTAAAGTACTGGCATAATTGGTTTTGCAACCAGGTACACAACAATGCCAGAGCATCTGTAACGAAAAACAAAAGTATTATTATTGTTGTTTTTAGTTTACATATTTTGTAACAAGAAGCAAAAGTATTATTATTTTCAGTTTGTTTTGTAGGTTATATTTATACTTGCCTTTTAAATTGTCGTTAAGAATCTTCTAAAAGTTCTAAATTTAATGAAATTTCACTTATATTAATATTTTCTAATTGATTTAAACACAATTTACAAATAAAACATTCGAATAAAGTTAAAAAAAAACAATAAATTGAACAAACTTTACAAGCCTTCCTATATGAAATGTTAATCCAAAACAAACCACAGTCGGACTACCACGCGTTGTTGCCAAATTTCTACTTTATGGCTTGGAAGTAAAGGTGGCTGTGCCAGAGCACATCGATGGTAGTGGTAAGTTGTCAGTGAGAGTGAAGGCATGTAGAAAGATGGCAAGCCGGCGGCGAGTGCTGTGCTATCTTGTTTTTTTATTATAAAATTAAGTATTTATTATATCTTCCTGAATGACGCGTAGCATTGCCAAAATATTTTACTTTACGATTTTTAACTGTTATTACCACTTCTATAACTTTTCCCGTCCACTGCAAAACAACCTTGTTACGAACTTTATTCTCTATTCGCAGAATTCTCCGGTAATTATATACACCGCTTATTATCATTGTATTTAAAAATTGTAAATTATTATTCTACTACAGTAATACTTTTTCCGGTTTTCTAAAGAAAAGTAATTTGCGACTGGCTGAGTGGAAAATGCCAATGCCAATGTAAAAGCTATTTTAATGGTTTTATACCAACTCAATCGGAGTTTATTTCGATTGATTTTTGTGTGAGAACTTTAAATGAACTCAACAATATACAAAATTCAAAACGCCACATAATTTCAAACATGCTTTCAATAATGCCAGCTGAGATAATCAGAAATTTTTAGTCCAGGAGTTTGCTATATATTATTTTAAGATTTGTAGTATATTTTATTATTTATTTCTTACACTGTATGTGCCTAGACTTCTGATAGCCATTGCCACCGTAATAATTAAGGTTAAAATACAGTATTATGTGAGTTTACGGTTACAGATTTTAAAGTCATATTAAACATTAATTGTATTTTGATATTTGCTGTACCAATTTAAAATATCTTTCAATTTTTTTTCAAAGTGTAATTTAGTCTGCTCTGAATATATTAGGGACATTCTAATGGGACGCGTGGTACTGTTGCAAGTGTATTACAGCAGTCACTTTATAGTTGAAACCAGTATAAACTAGCTTGCAGAGACTCTGTATCTCTTCTTTTATAAGCTCTTTTATATTGCTAACTTGGAGTTGGAAAATTTGTTGGTAAGATAACCAGAGGCCAGGTTCTGAAGATTTGCGTTTTAGCATCGAGTGAGCTGAGTTAGCATAGCTGGGATATGTCCAAGTCTGAGCGTGTGTATATTTCTTTGCGCTCTTCTGCTTACCGACGGTAAATTAGCAGTTTAACCAGGATCTATATTAGAGGGTTCTATTGTACACTACGTTTAACCAACTAACACCTCTAAATGATTAATCGAATTCGCAGAAAACCTTTTGTTGTAGTAAAAGGTACGGTAAACTGCACTGGAAGTTTCCATAATCTTTTTAATTTTTTTTTATTTTGAATATTTTTGCGTGTATTATCAGTTAGAGTTAATTTGTATAAAACGAGGAGCAAAAATTCAAATGGAATTTTAAATATTATTGTTTATTTGACTAATACTAAATGTATAAATATGATGGTTAACCTGCTGTACCATTATTTTGTAAGTTACATTATAATAGTGTACTTACTCATTATTTAAATTTATAAATCATCATTATCGTCACTAAATTCACTACCGCTATCATTATGTAAATTTATAATCACTGGAATAATTTCACTAATTTTATTTTCCCGGATCCACCATCGTTCTATTAATTCTTCGGGTTTTATTTACAGTTTTGGTCCATATTTCTGAAGCTGCAGTTTATCCACTGCATCCAACGTGATTATCATAATACGTTTAACATACAGAGTGGCCCAAAAGTCTGGAAACAGCCAATTATCTCGTAAATTGCTAGTTATAATTGTACAAAATTTAAGGTACACCTATTTTGGAATACGGAGATTCCATATTTGATATTTGCAATGTTGCCAGATTTTCTGTTTCTCTTATATTATTAGTAACTTTGGTTTTTTAAATACATCACCCTGTATATTTAGTCATTATTGGAATCTCCTATTCAATACGAGTTCAACCATATGTAACACTTATGATTTTATGTAGTCTGAAAGGTCTTAAATACATAAAACACAAGTCTGGCAACGCCTAATTGTTTCAATAAATTTTTTAATACTAATTATTTTCAACTACATGAAAACGTAACAATTGATAGATTAGAACATTTTTTAACAATAGTTACGTTATTAAGTGTTCAAAATGTGCTCAATTTATGAGTTGACAGTACCCTAATCGATGGTAGAATGCGTCTTTCACATTTCTCCATGATGGTCTAGAAACAATTCGAGATTCATCGATAATTCGTTGCCTTAGCTCTGCAAGACTTGCTGGTTAAGTTTTGTAAACTGAATTTTTCAAGTATCATTATAAAATAATCTTTATGATTGAAATCGGGTGAACGTGAAGGCCATTCAATTCTACCTTGTCTACCAATTTATCGTCCGGGAAATATCTCATCTAAATAACGCCGAACATTTACACCAACTATCTGACGTTAAATTTTTTTCGATAAAAAATGGCCCAATTGACTAAGTACCTACTATACCTGACGATACATTTATTTTTGTGGTCTTTGAGTATGGTTTTCACGCATTCAGTGTGAATTTGCGTCACTCCAGTACCTTAAATTGTGTCGATTTACACTTCCACACAGTGTAAAGATTGCTTCATCGGAAAACATATTCTGTTAACGAAATTTTAATAATTTTCAATTTTATCCATTATTACCTCAGTAAACTCTAATCTAAGATCGAAGTCATCTTCACTTAATTCTTGCAATAAGTTTATTTTGTATGGTTTAAACTTATTTTTACGTAATATACGTAAGACTGAAGAACGACCTACATCATGTACTTGTGCAACCCTGCCTGAGGATGTATGTGGATCTTCAACAAAACTTTTCTCTTTCCATCTATCTTTACCTTCTTCAGATTTCTCAAATCGCCTTACAGTTTTTTGTACCGTCGCGCCTTATGAATAGGAGAACGGTTTAGAGAACGGCATTTTAGAGAAGCAATTTAAATTGCAGAACTTTTCGAAACACAACTACTGTCAGTTTTCGTTTATAATGTAAATCGTGAACAAATGTCAATATCACAGCATTCTACATTTAAATATTTAAATTTATTAAAATCTACATATTTTGCACTGTTTTATGTATTTAAGACCTTCCAGACTACATACAATCATTAGTGTTACATATTTTTGAACTCGTATTGAATAGTTGAACTCGTATGAAATTCACACTGAATGCGTGAAAACCATACCAGACCACAAAAATTAAATGTATGATCAGGTATAGTAGGTACTTAGTCAATTGGGTCATTTTTTATCGAAGGAAATTTAACGTCAGATAGTTGTTGTAAATGTTCGGCGTTATTTAGATGAGATATTTTCCGTAATCGTACGGACTATTGGTAGACAAGGTCGAATTGAATGGCCTCCACGTTCACCCGATTTCAATCCTAAAGATTATTTTTATTAGGGATACTTGAAAAATTCAGTTTACAAACTTAACCAGCCAAGTCTTGCAGAGCAAAGGCAACGAATTATCGATTAATCTCAAATAATTTCTAGACAATCATGGAGAAATGTGGTAGACGCATTCTACCATCGATTAGGGTACTGTCAACTCACAAATTGAGCACATTTTGAACACTTAATAACGTAACTATTGTTAAAAAATGGTCTAATCTATCAATTGTTACGTTTTAATGTAGTTGAAAATAATTAGTATCAAAAAATTTATTGAAACAATTAGGCGTTGGCAGACTTCTGTTTTATGTATTTAAGACCTTCCAGACTATAAAAAATCATAAGTGTTACATATAGTTGAACTCGTATTGAATAGAAGATTCTAATAATGACTGAATATACAGGGTGATGCATTTGAAAAACCAAAGTTACTAATAATATCAGAAAAACGGCAAATCTGGCAACATTGCAAATATAAAATATGGAATCTCCGTATCCCAAAATAGGTGTACTTCAAATTTGTGTACAATTATAACTAGCAATTTACGAGATAATTGGCCGTTTCTAGACTTTTGGGCCACTCTGTATATCCAAGATGTGTTTGATTCCATTAAACTGGCAATGATACGGCAATAACCGTAGTACTTGAGGTCCATACCTTGATACAATTTGGTCGTCAACTATAATTATAAACTGTTGGTTTTTCATTATGTTTGGAAATTTCCACTAACTCTTATTTGAAGGCGTATTCCGGAAAATTGATATTATTTTTACTAACCAGTTTTTTATGCTCGGTAGGTGAGCCCACGACTGTTTTGGTTATTTCCCCAGAGTCTTCGAATGGTAACATTTTCTTCTCAAGCCATTAACAAACACGTCTGCATTGATGTTTTCATGATAATCAGCAGATTTTGATTTTGATGAAAAAATCAAATCTACGGTTTCTATAAAGTCTTTTTTCCGTCCTGCATGAAGAATGATGTGTCGTTTGCTTTTGCTATATGTGTGTTTTATTGATTTTATGCTGTCGTGTTGTTAAATTCAATTTGGAGACATGGATATTTGCAAAGGGTGGAATGAAATTTTCATTCCACCCTTTGCAAATATCCATGTCTCATCTAAGTAAACGAATGTTGCATTTTTAGATTTATCTCTAGTACATTTTCTCAAAAATTTAATTTTTTGTGAACAACACTACTCCTTTCGCATAAAAGTAACCTATTATTTTTTTTTAATTTAAATCCTAAATCTCAACACCTTCCAAGGCGTAGTCCTCTTAATTTCAGAAAATTGTCTTTCTCTTATTTTGGCCAGTTAAGTATCTAAATGTTGACTGTTTTCACGGATTCGATACAAAATATTGCGAATTTAAAAATTTTCTGCATCAGACAAGTCAATGCTCCTAGAATGTTTACGAGTTGTTTTTTTTTTGTCTTCGTGATACTCACAGTAAGATATTCTTGAGAATCTCTGACAGTCTTCATTACAGTTTTTAGCTTACTTTCACTTATCTCGATTGCGTCACAAATGCGTTAATTTATACATAATTATTACTTTAAAAGTCCACCATTGTTTGTTTTCATGATAAAGTATTTAGGCATATTTGCAATTAACTCATTAACATCCAACTTAGGTCTAGGCATGATGGTCACTTGAAACTACAAGTCTGAATTGCAATATACTAAGTTTAGATCAATCTGTTAGATCAAACTTTCCAACTGTTGTACTTGAGAGGTAAAATATAATACCGCTTAAAAGGATCCTAAACATTTTAAAATATAGATACAGAGCGTTACCTAGAAACTTATAACAAAAGTGAGTTTAATTCACTATTTCAGGAAAGATTTCGAATAAAGTTAAAATATATGCAACTTTGCAACTTTGCAATATATACAAATGGCGAATAAAATTAAATGAGACTAAATCTGCACACATTAACTTTACAAATAAAAAAATAGAAAATTGCCCAGTTAGAATAAATGATGCCCGAATTCCTTATGCAACATCAGCAAAATACTTGGGCATCACCCTAGACGCGAAGCTGCGCTGGAAAGTCCATGTCAAAAAGAAAAGAGGGAGCTTGATATTAGATATAAGAAATTGTATTGGCTGATTGGAAAAAATTCAACATTGTCAATTCATAATAAATTATCCATCTACAAGCAAGTACTGAGGCCAGTATGGGTATATGGGTGCCAACTCTGGGGCTATACCAAAGCTAGTAATCTACTTATTATCCAGAGATTTCAAAATAAAGTACTGAGAAACATTGTTGATTCTCCTTGGTATATCCGTAACAGCAACCTCCACCAGGACCTGGGTATGGAACCTGGGTATCGAAATAATCAAGAGAACAGCAGCAAGTCACGAGCAGAGGCTGCACAGTCATGTGAATGTCGAGGCAATCCAGCTTCTTGACAACACTGAACTAAAGAGAAGACTCATAAGGACAAAACCATTTGAGCTAGTTTAAATGTGTAACAGTTTAATGTAAAAAACTGAGTATAGTACTGTGAAGTTATTGCATGCTAGTTGTAGTGCATTAGTTAATAGATAAAATAAGAGTAAGCCACAGAGTAAGTCCTTAGATTTAAGTATTTGCTGTTATTATGTTAGATCAGAAAATAACTGATAATTGGTCATTTGTGACCAGATAGCAGTATACAAACACCGCGTAGGTGTTAATAAAAAATAATAATATGCAACTTTAAATTCCATACCTCATTTCTTTGAATGTAAAAACTTCCCTCCTGGTTTATGATAATTCCGGAAATTAATAACACATTACTCCAATAATACAAATCAGAGTAATTACCCACTGTAATCTGACAGTCATTTTGAAAGGAACTCAAAATTAAATGCAATATTACAAGCCCCCAGTATATAAAAAGGCCAAACTATTTCTCTTCTGTCATTATCACAAATTCTCTACAAATTTCTAACAACAATTGGTTAACTATACATTAAGAACCTAAGAACAGAAAGAAATTAAACTGATAGTGAAACCGTGGAGCCTAGTAAACCTAAAAAGAGCTCAACAAGTCAAAATTTTTCAACTTAGGTTAATTAGATTATGCCAGGCTATACTTCAGACAAACGTCTGTCTCAAAAAACTCGTATAAGGATGTATAGAACACTAATAGTCTCCGTTCTCACATATGAATTAGAAGTATGGATGCTAACTAAAACAGATGAATCTGCTCTATCGATTTTTAAAAGAAAGGTGTTCGGAGCGGTCTGTGAGAACGGAATATGGCGGCGTAGATATAACTTTGAACTGCAGAATATCTACAAGCATACGTTTGGTGGTAAATATATTACCACTATATTTAAGCGAAACCGTCTGCAGTGAGCAGAACAGGAAGCCTGGGCCCCTGAATCGAACATGATAAATAGTACATTGTTTACCGGGTAGGAAAAGCTTAACATTTTTGGCTTTTCCTACGAGGTAAACATACTATTTTTCCGCAAATTGTTTAAAATTCGACAGATATTGATTGATTTGAAAAAAAAAATGCGATAATTTTATTCCCAAATAAATGGTGCTTTGAAATTCCTAATAAAATTACTTGGGTTACTATGGAAACGTATTGAGGTTGAATTGTCAAACTTGACACTTATAAATTTAATTGCTGGTGTTCTCGAAAGTAAAATGATAAGCGATGATGAAATTTCCATTCCTGGGACTCCTTCAGAGCTGGTTGAGGCAGTGAATACTGCTTCATTAGAATTAGTGCCAAAGAAATCAAGAGAAAAGTACGAAAATGCATACAGACGTTTTATGGATTATCGCATGAGTAAAAATACGAGTTCTTTCTCAGAAAATGTTGTAATGGCATACTTCCTAGACCTTTGTTTAAAGATGAAATCTTCAACATTATGGGCCAATTATTCAATGCTGAAGTCAACCCTTGCACTTAAACACAATGTAGATATATCTACATACTCAAAACTTCGTTCTTTATTGAAACGGCAAGCTCAAGGTTATAGGGCAAAGAAATCTAAGATTTTAACGAAGGAAGAAATTGAAAAATTTATCCAGGAAGCTCCAGATAAAGAAAATTTAATGATTAAGGTAATTTACAAGGTTTTAATTTCTATTTAGATTATAGCTTTATTTATTTTTTAGGTGGCTGTAATATTTGGTATTTCTGGGGCCTGTAGAATGGATGAGTTAGTCCGAATGACTGTACACGATATAGAAGACTTAGAATCTAAGCTTTTAATCAGCATACCTGATTCGAAAACCAACAAACCAAGATCATTTGTAATTAATCAGATCTACTTGAATGTTTATCGAAAGTATGTTTCGTTAAGACCAGAAAATATGAATAGTGACCGATTTTTCTTTCAATATCAAAGCGGAAAGGGTTGTAGACAAGTGGTAGGAATTCATCAATTTAGAAAAATGCCCCAAATAATTGCTACTTATTTGAACTTGGTAAATCCGACAGAATATACTGGTCACTGCTTTCGTCGGTCTTCTGCAACAATATTGGTTGACTCTGGTGCCGACATAACTAGTTTAAAGAGGCATGGCGGATGGAAGTCATCAAACGTTGCTGAAGGATATATCGAAGAATCGCTTAACAATAAGGTTGAAGTGGCAAATAAAATTTTCACAGTACAAAATATTCAACAAAATGACACTTCCACCCTCTACGAGTGTTCCTCCAATGTTCAATAATTGTACTAACTGTCAAATTACTGTAAATAAAACAAATTGATCTTAAAAATGTATTCAGCAATGACTTGATGTTTTCAAAATATAAATTAATTCCTTATAAGCAATGTGTTTTCTATCATTTATGTAGAACACTAACAACTGTACGGAAATATCATTTCCTTACAGTAAGGAAATGACATTTCCTTACAGTAAGGAAGTCCTGACTTTTTCTTCAAGAAATTTTGACAGGAATGTCAAAATTTCCTGGCGAGTTGCGGAAAAAAGATTTAAACAACACAACCCATGGGAATGAGAAGACGGGGTAGACCAAAGCTGAGGTGAATGGACGGAGTAACACAAGATGCCGAGAAGATCGGAGGCGGCAACTGAAAAATGCAAGCAAGGGACAGAACAGAATGGCGTAGAAAGCTTGAGAAGGGCGAGGCCCTCTAAGGGCTGTAGCACCAAGATGATGATGATGAAGATACCGACATCAAACCTTTTATAAACCTTTAATTATTCATTAGTCTCTTTTTTATCTGGACATTAAAAAATAAAATATTTCTAAGGTAACAGCATAAAAATACTATTGTAGTTGATGCTCTTTAGTACAGCCCTGGGCAAATTTGTTCGATTTTAGTAAAACGTTCAGCACAATAAAAATAAAATTAAATTACTAAGCGGTGCGATTATCGGGACTATAACTCAATACGGACTTTTTCAGTTATTTTCGAATATTGTTCGTATTGTGTTTCCATTTAAAAAATATATCCGATTATTTGTTTTTAATCCATAAAACCAAAAAAAAGGAGTATAAAAATGACAAATATTTCAGCTCGCCAGCATGTTTTGAATGTAGATTTAATCCGTTTTAAACTCAATGTTTAAGAATAATTTGATAGTCGTAAAATAAATAGTATCGAACTGGACTGTAATATTTACTGCTAAGTTACTCTATAAATAATTATTTTTGTGTCATTTAAATATTTTATCCTTTTTATAATTTTAAATGGTCCTATTTTTTAATAAACAGTTGTTATAACGAGAAACCGATTGTTTGAGTATTCGACATATTAAGGCAAGACTTTATTTATCAGCTAATAATGAATACCATAATATTTTTTCTAACGTCTAAATTGACGTTTGGCTATTTACATATGGCTAAAACCACGCCAGAAGAGTAATTTGAAACATATTTTAAGGGTTTTAATTTTTAAAGTATGCCTGGTAAACCATTGAATTCTCAAGTACAGCAGCTTATGTTAAATGTATTGTAGTATTCCAAAAAAAATAGAGTGCCTTTGGTCCATTTTCATTTGTTCAACAGGTAATATCTTAAAATGTATGTTCGTTTATCAAAATACATATCATTAAACAATTTTTTATTTAATAGAGTAGCTACTGCTTTAAAAATATCATGATGGACAGTACGTACAATTATAAAAAATAAAGCGTATCCCTTTGTGTATAGTGTTGTTTTTATATTTTAATTTAGTCATTAACTGTTAATTTTTTAATACGACAAGTTGTATAAGAAGACTTTGCCTATTAAGGATAAAGTGCGTGTTATAAAAACATTTAAAAGTGGAAAAAAATTGCTGATGTATGTCGGCAATTTGGACTTGTTAATTCATCTATCGGCTAAATCCTAAAAAAACTAGAACACAGTTTTAAAAACCTTTAATAAGGAAAAAGAAAATGTTGAAAAGATTAATAAATGCTTTCGTGATTATGTAGATTTAGCTCTACTTAAATGCTTCAAGGAGTTTCACAGTTCTGATATTACTGTATCCGAACCACTTTTAAAGGAGAAAGCTACATAGTTTGAAAAACTGTTTGGTGAAGATTTGACATGTTCTAACGGCTGGCTAGATTGGTTCAAAGCCAGGCACTCAATTTCCTTCGCGAAAATTGTTGGAGAGGCAAAATCTGTGGACGAAAACGTGACAGGTGATTGGTTACAAAAAACAGGGTAACAAATAGAACAACCATACAAGGGTAGAGATATCTTCAATAACGTTTAACTGGTTTCCATTACAAATTAACGCCAGACAAAACTTTAAAGTTCAAAAATCAAAAATGTCTTAAATAAAAAAAAACTTATAAAACAAATAATCATGGCTTTTGTTTGTGCAAACACGACAGGTATAGAGAAAAGAACGCTTTTGGTTATTGGAAAAAGTTTACATCCTAGATGTTTCAAAAACATAAAAATACAAAAAAGCGTGGATGACTTTTGCTATTTTTGAAGAAGAATTGAGAAATTGGAACAAGGAAATCTTTTAAAAAAAATTCTTCTCTTAGTCGACAACTGTGCAGAACATCGCAAGCTTATATTGACCAATATTAACCTAGTTTTCTTACCAGCAAACTACATGAGTATCTTAGAGCCTATGGACCAAGGAGTTAAAAGAAATTTAAAGTTCCATTATCGAAAACGGCTTTTGAAAAGTACGATTTTTTTATCGACAATGGGGAACCCGTAAACACTGCCATTCTTGATGTAGTTCAGTTTTTAAACAATGCGTGGAATGCGGTTACATCAATCATAATTTGTTAAGTGCTTTTGTCAAGCTTTTATTTGGGGGGGGGGGGAGGTGGAATTTTCTAAAATACCGAAAATACCGTCTATGATCGGGTGTCAGCCTTTACCCAGGTATGTCAGATTCAATCTGTCACGCTTTATTACGTAACGATACCGCCTACCGACTAAACCACCTCCTCGTTCTCTTGCCGACGGGCCCAGAACCGCTCTTAGCGAGCGTATCTAGCCCATCAGCCTTACTGGTAACTTCCTTTTGGCACTCTTCGCGTGTAGTATATGGATTTGACGGCCTCCCGGCCTTCCCCACCCGCATAAGACCCGCGCAAGTAAAACTAACGAGTAGAAACCAGTTGACAATTAACAGCCATCGTACTTGCTGTCAATGGCTCTATCGATCAGCTCGCGAGGCTCGCCTAGAGGAGATCCCAGGCTCGGTTGCAGTTCGTTTCGCCCCGGAATATAGTATGAAGGGCAGTCGAACACAACATGCCGCGCATTATTCACCACTCCACACGCAGGACATAGATCGTTTCTGGACCTCCCGATTCTTTGGGTGTATTTCCGAAACGATCTATGCCCTGTCAGCGACTGAGTGAAGTAGTAGTTGACACGCCGATGCCGACATCCATACCACCTCACTACATCCGAGATCAGAGACCACGTCCAGGCTGCCTTTTCAACTTCGGCTACCCATTCCCTCTGCCACATATCTAAGCTTCTGGCTTATTCTTGTGGCCCTAAACCAAGCGTACCGCTACCCTTCTGGTACATTCGAACTCTCGCCCTGGCCAGGATGTGCACTGGTACAGAACCAGCCACCACCTGTAAGGCAATGGTAGATACAGTTCTGTACGCGCAGCTCACCCTAATTAGGTGTTTCCTTTGAGCCCTAAAAAGCATGTCCTTAGATTTCTTTATCTGGAGGATCTCGTGCCACACGGGGCCCCTTATAAATAATCGATAGTATTGAATGTAACATAACTGATCTCTTCTGAAATCCGGGTCCCCCTATGTTTGGTATTCATTTGTTCAATTCTGAGGTTCTTCCTTCCTTCTTTTGACATGTTTCATGTATGTGCTGCCCAAAGGTAAATTGGTCGTCGAAAGTAATACCAAGGTACTTGACTGTCCTTTGGGGTCTTATTTCGAAGCCTTGATATTTAAAAACTATGTCATCTCTTCTCTTTAGTCCTCTCAAAATTATTAACTCTGTCATGTCTACTGTAATTTTAAGCCATTTTTTCCTTATATACGCCGCGGTCATGTTTATTGTTTTATTTATATTTGTGAATTTCTAGTACCCCATTGTATAACATGTTCCAGAGTAAGCGTCCCAGGACTGACCCCTGTGGTACTCTCGCAATTATTTCTTTTTCTTCTTGGATATCCATACGGATCGTTCAGCAAGGTAGTCCTTTATTATGTGGGACATATATTCCAGAGCCTCGCTTTCAAATACTTGGTCTACTATAAGGCCCCAGTTTGCTGAATTCAAAGCATTTTTTATATCCAACAGAAAAAGAACTATCGTCAATTTAAATTGACTGTAGTTCTCCCAATGGGTTCTCCCAAAGAAGGCGAAGTTGAACAGAAAAACTTTATTTTTTGGAAAGGCTTGTGCAGAAGAAAATAACTGACATTTTTTAGTTTTAGGGAACTTTTTTATAAAAAATTTATGTATCATTATAAATGATATGTTTTATCTTTTTTTCTTTCATTTTTTTATACAAAATGCAGCTGTAGTAATAAATATTGCTAATAATTAAATTTTGCCTCGTTAAAAATTCATTTTTTTCTACTTTTTTTTTATAACGTCATTGGTATTGTTTAGGATTAAACTTGAGAGGTCGCTGGTTAAATTAGATCAGATAAATAATTATAACGAAAAATGCAATATTGGTTGGTACATAAAATTGGTGAAAATAGCAACTATAAATGGTGAATAAGTTATGAAATCAACTGGTTTACTCATTGTCAATGTTTTGTACAAAGCATTATAAGGCTTACCCTTTGGTTCTACTGATGGGTTCGTACCATGATGAAGAGTTGGTCGGTGGTACCGACGCTAGCGTCGCCGTCAGCGCGAGAACTGTCCGAAACTAGATGCGTGTCGATCGATCGTTGTCTGACGAAGAATTGCCAATCTTGAGGGTTTGAGAGCGTTTCGGGCATAAACCACCCTCTGGTTGGATGGTCAACATCTCTTAGGCCGGGCATGCCATAAATCAAACCGTTTGTCTCAATCTTTCTGACATAGAATACAAAGAAAAAAGCCCAATTCTGCGTACTTTAACATGATAAATGAGAGCCAGTTTAAGTTTTACGAACTCACAGGAAATAATATATTTTAAAAAGATGTTTGAAATACAGCACCGAAATTAGGTCATATTACAGTACCGTAACAGAAAAAATATTAACTGTAAAAATATGAAATGAATGCGCACATATTTCCCAAACAGGTATATAACATAATTTTTTGACTGAACCCTTCAGTTACGCTATAACCAAATTCCACTGTTGTTTGGAAAGTATGTGTGAATTCATTTCATAATTTTACAGTTTATATTTTTTCTGTTACGGTACTATTATGTGATCTAATTTGGTGCTGTATTTTAAAAGACCTTTTTAAAATATATTGTTTCCTGTTGTCTCATTAAACTTAAACTGGATATCTCATTTATGATGTTGTGAATACGGAGAATTTGGCTTCTCTTTTGTATGGTTCAAAAATATACACACAAGTGTAAAGTTTCATGTTACCGTCACAATTAGCTAAAATTATCGGAAAGGTCGCAATACAATGGAATGATTTATTGGTACACCCTCTCAGACCACCGCTTAGAGGGTTCATTCTTAGCTTTGACCATCTCAACGCATTTGGCACTTCTTCATAAGACAACGATCGACACGGACCTAGTTTCGGACGGTTCTCGTGCTGAGCCTCGGCGGTAACGCTAGCGTCGGTATCACGACCAACTCCTCATTCCTGTTAAGACGGCATCAATATCTTCAAAGGGTAAGTCTGTTCTTTATACAAAACAACAATAATGAGTAAACCAGTTGATTTCATAATTTATTTACAATTTATAGTTGCTATTTTTGCTAATTTTATGTACAAACAAATATTGCATTTTTCGTTATAATTATTTATCTGATATAACTTAACCAGCGACCTTTCAAGTTTAATCCTAAACAACTGTATTTCAAATATCATGAAAATCTTACGTCACTGCGACCGAACACAACCCGTTATACTACTTGTGGTCTTGCTTTTTCAACAATACTCTGTCTGATGTATTATATTTTTGCAAAATTTTAAAATGTGTTCAATTCGTTAAATTTATACAGTCGTATATCTAATAACTCGAGACTGGATTATATGATCCAAAAAATGGTTAAAATATGCATGCAACATACATTTAAAAAGTAACAAAATATGCCTTTATTATATGCAATATGCATTTATAGATGCACTTTAAAAAAAATTTATTTTTTAATTTTTAGGTCTTGAGATTTGGTGAAAAATAAAATTATAGTATAACTTAGACAGTGTTAATTTATTACTGCATTTAATACAAAAATATAAATGAAAATTCACAAGAAATTGTCCTCGTTCTTGCTGTTACAGTATATTGATTGCCATAAAGAAAAGCCTTTGTTCCGGTTTAAACCTTCACTAAATTTATCTTTAATTTTTTTTTCAATTGTCCCCGAAAGGTCTACTATTCTTTCTTTGACAGAATCAACAATGCAAATACTATCATTTAAAGATAATTTTTGGCTCTTTAGTTTTGTAATAGAGTTTACAATTATGTCAAAATTTGCTTTTATATAGGACAGTTCATTCTAAACAGAATTCTCACTAAAAATATTTTGACATTTCTGAACAGCAAAAAAACAAGAAGGATCAAAATTTTGATATAACATTTTTGATATAGATATAATGATTTGCAAGAAATATGGCACCATTCAACCACGTCCCCCATCTAGTCAACACTGGTTCCGATGGCAAAGGTATATCGGGAAGCATCTCCCTATATACTTCTACTCGCAATGGTGATTTTAAAAATACTTTCTTTACATTGTTGATTAAAGTGTTGACATGTGGAAACTCGAGTCTAACTTTCTCTGCCACCCTGTTTAAATTATGCGCTAAGTATGTACAATGAATCAAATTCGGAAAAAAAATCTTAAGACTAGTAACAGATTTAACCATGCAGGAAGCGGCATCGCTAACTAGTAGCCAAAATTTTTTAGGAAGATTTCATTAACAAATCGAGCAATTCTTGCGTAGTGGTTTTTTCTAAACATTTTACGCTGATCAAATCCGACTTGTTTTAGTCATCAGCTGAACTGTTTAAAACTCCAATAATTAATTTCGCGATTTGCCGACCCTTGGCGTCAGTAGTCTTGTCGACAGATATTCACAGATATTCATCTCTTACCCGGCTTTTAATAACTTCAGTACCGTCTTTGTAAGATGCCCTCACATATTTCTTGCGAAGAGTTAAAGAATTTGGTACCTGTACTGACTTATTTTCAACTTTACAATATGTTTTCAAAATATTTTGACACACCTTGCTATCCAATTTATACAGTGGACTATTGCAACTTACAAAAAAATTGCACACATCTTTTGCAAACATTTCTTGCCCCGTCGATGTGTGACAATTTTAAATGCTGTTGTTCTGCAGAAGCTGCTGGCGTGGTTTCTTCAAGTCCTTAGATAGTTTATATTGATGGAGAGCCGTTTTCAGGTGTTGGGAAATTTGTAATTTTTTTTACATGGAATCTATAATAAAACGGTTTAGTACATAGAAGTCTAATGCAATAATACGGACTTTGAATATTTAAGATATCTTATATTTTTTTTCTCGAAACTAAAACTACCGCCAATAGTCAAACTGTTACATGTTTAGTATAGGTATACCGATTTTCTTGCAAAAATGAGATTTTAAGTTAAATTTTTAAATCGTTAAAATATAAGTGGACTCACATTTTTATCACAAATAGTAAAGAAAACACTTTCATTGTCTATAATCTTCATTTCACTCTTGCCACCAACCCAACTCCGCAATTGACTTGATTTTGTTTCGCTACCTTCGACATATTTTTAAAATAGAAATTATTTTTATTTTATGAGCACAATATTCACAATCACAAGTTGCTTTGCCAGCTGATAAAGAGAATTTAAAAACGAATTTACTGTATAATACCTACCTGCATGTTGGCACTATTCTTCTGATAAATAATTCCCAGATGGGTTTTCCCTAACAATAAAACTTGTAGATTTAGTAGATATTTGTCATAAAATTATTTCGTAGTTACCTTACCTAGTACCTGCTATGAATAATTCCAAGAAACAAAAAGAGAAATCATACGATTTCTACCTGGCGAAATCGAATTCAAATATCAGCCACCGTGCTTCCTAAAACTTGCGAAGCAAACAGCTTGATGGATAAATCGGCAAGGGAATCTAAAATTGCATTCCAAATGCCGTTTGTCATGACCAATATTCGTAGGAAATTCGATTTCTGGTACTCCAAACGAAGTAAAGAAATAAAACACAATGACGGTATTAGATTTTGATACAGAGCTAGGCTCTGTAGGAGTAGTGGCTATACAGTACTGAGGAGACCTAAAGAGGTCGAAATACGTATTTGCGGCTTGTCGCTGCTCTATATCGAATCAAAATCTAATACCGTCATTGTGTTTTATTTCTTTACTTCGTTTGGAGTACCAGAATTCAGAGAGTGAATTCCAAGAAACTTTTATCTAAATATGTATAGAAAACCATTTTATTTTTATTATATTTTCGAATATGTGGCAATATGCTCTTAATCAAGTAAATAGGAATAGCGTATGCAGTTTATCCATAATTTCCCACTGACTTGCCCGTTTGACGGTTCGCACCCAGTATATTACCTACTTTCTATGAAAGATTATTTTAAATCCTTTGGTCATTTTAGAAATGTATTTTTTTTACGTCAACTTTTACGTTATGTACGTTAATTGCCATTGTGTAATTGTAAAAGACGTAGCATGCTATTTTTGTTCTGTATTTGTTTGAACAATATAATTTTAATGCAAATCAAATTCAGCAAGTGAGCTGTGTACGCTTGAATTGATATTAACTATGCTAAATTTGTAAACTTGGCTCAATTAAGTTTCATATTGTTGGCGATAATACCTAAATATTTTCATATTAAAACAGTTTGGTTTAGAAGCAAATATCATATTATACTTCCACTAATCACATAAGATAAAATATAGGATAATAATAAAGAACTGGAAAAATAAAATGGAACACTCCGTCAAAGGATATACTTGAAAAATATTATATTTAAGGTTCCCGTTTCGATAGTGTTCCCAAATTGAAAACCGACAATATTCTCCATGGAAACACACACGATCTCCCTTCTCTATCTATCACTCCCTTAAATCTAAAACATATCTAATTCTCTCCGATTTTTCAACGTTCTTCAGCACTAATACCTCATTTATCTCCGTTTGTTTCAGGTCGCCTGGGTGAGGGCCGAAGATCAGACCATTCTGAGCCTTCACACGAGGGTTGTTACTCATAACAACCGTGTCAGTGTTACCCACGACGACTCCGAAACGTGGAAACTGCGCATAAGGCCCGTCAAGGAATCTGATAGGGGCTGTTATCTTTGCCAGATAAACACACAGATTCTCAAGTCTCAGAAGGGATGCCTCGACGTGTTCGGTAAGATATCAGTTCTTTGAAATTTACGACAGTTGTGAGGTCTTACAGGGAGATTAGAGATGCTGTATTGTAGAAGTTTTGGTTTTATTGCTCTTTATATGCTAAATATTGTAGCAATCTTTTATACGATACAATGTAAAAGAATATTTTTTTAGGGTGTTTTATAATTTAAAATACATGATTTAAAAAGAATAAATTACAATGCTTAACTTTTATCTTTTATGAGCAAGATAAAGTTAAAGTTTTTTATTATAGTTTGCTATCTATTTGTTGTCACAAACATTAAAATGTAAGTTAGTTTTGTTATATTTGTAGGCGATAAACTTTAATACATAGAGACACTGGTCAACAACACTAACAATTTTTTTTTATTGATTTATTTAACGTCGTCCGAACCACTGAGTTTATAGACGACAACAATGAAAAATACATATTAGAACAAAGAAAGGTAAATATTAATTATATACTAAAATGGAAGAAGATTGATATATGTAATTTGTGATACAGACTATATTTTAATTTAAATATTATTTATGCCTATAGCCGTTAAAAACTTTATAATATTGCTTAGATGATTGTTGTCTCTAAGAAGCTCGCCTATGTCGCTGGGAAGGTTCAGTTGACTTTGGCTTTGGTTGACGTTTCCTGGAAAATTTGACATTCGGTTAAAATATGTTTTACTATACTGCTGGTTTGACACTGGTTGCAGTATGGAGGATTGTCTCTTGTAATTCGGTAAATATGTGTATGACGGGTGTACATGAAAGCGGGAGGCGAAGGTATTACGGGAGATCATGAAAAGAAGGTGCCAACTTTTCTCTTTGTTTCGTCATCTTCTTCTTCTTAATTGTATAATAACGTCAGTTTTTCGAACCCCTTTTCCCCTTTTCCTACCAAAAAGGAATCAGACACTTCCCTAGATGTGTGCCGTTATTAGGTACACATTATAGGACAAGCCCTAAGACCTTCCGCAAGAACACCCTTCCAGACTGCGTGGGATGTCCCCATGTTTCGTTCTATAATAAACTCGTCCGGGGATATTCAGCGTCAAAGAGGGGGTGGTTTTAGTTGGTAGGTCTTCCATGTGAACTCTATGCCATTCTCGTGTGGTCTTGCCTTTCTGGTTGAATCCAACAGTACTAGGGACACCTTCCCTAGTCGGTTTCGAACCTTTCCACCTTATTCCAAAAAAAAAGGTTCTTCAACCAGGAAACGCGTCTTCTTCCTACGCTTCTTCTACCCTCTATTTTTTGTTGAAATATACGTCTCAAGATGTTGAATTTTTCGCCTCTCATTACAGGTCCAAGATATTGCAATTTCCTTTCTTTTATTGTATTTTCCATTTCCTTTTCTCTGCCTATTCTCCTTAACACTTCTGCATTCGTGACTCTATCTACCCATGAAAAAATCCTTAACAATCTTCTAAATGTCCACATTTCAAACGCCTTAAATCAATTTATTGTATTCCGGCTTAATGTCCATGACTCAGCTCAATAGTAGGGTACACCTTGTACATAGCATTTAATTAGCCTTATTCTGAGGGCTAATGTCAGATCTTTGCCGCTCTTTGTCTCTTTAGTGGATTTAATTCATGCACAATTAAAGGTTAGATGGAATTTTTCAGCATATCAAGATAAACGTCGCCACTTAAATTGCCTGGTTTGAACAAGGAGCCAATTATAGCATTGCCTAATATTCCTGCCTAAACTTTCAGTTTTTCAGGATATTGAGTGTGACCTTTTCTGAATCGATGCGGGTTCGCATCACTCCAGTACCAATAGTTTTGCTTATTTACATTTCCATTCAACATAAAAGTACATTTATAAGTTTAAAAAACTCAATTCGTCAGTCTAGATCATCATCGCCTAGTTCTTGAATTTGCCTATGTAATTTCAACACCTTTCTAAACAACTCATGTGAAAGTCCTGTAATCGCAGATACTTGACGTGTTAATGCAGCAGACTCTATTGCATAATTTCCGAGGCCCTCAATTTGGGATGCTTCATTCAGTAATCTTGGGCATCCCTTTTTTTTATTTTGCACTTTATTCCGTTTATCTAAACTTTTCAACTAAATCGCGGATGTACACGTGATTTACATTTTTGTACAGATGCCTTCCATGAAATAGTTGAGTTGTTCCTAAATAACACTGGATTTTGAGAGGCAAATATAAGAATTATCTTCACTTGTTCTCCACGCAGTGCTGGGTTTTTAATTTTGGGGAAATTTATTTAATTAAGATGCAAATAGGCTCTATGCAGATATTAATTTCTTTAGATGGCTTGCATAAATACCTGGGTGAACACAGCCTCAGATTATTATCATGTACCACACTATTATCAGCATTGTGTTATATATTTGTATCCATATATTTGTTTTAGCACTGGTGAATGCTTGGCTAATTTACAGAAGAGGCACCCAATTACTTGGTATAAGAAAAAACGATGAAATAAGTGTTTTAGATTTTAAAGCATCTATTGCCAATTGTCTTTGTCAAGAAGGTAAAGAGAGGCTCAAGAAGAAGGAAAGGCCTAGTCTATATATAATAAAACAAGAAATAGAGAAAAAAAGGAAAAGAGGACCTATCGCTTCTTTAGCGGAGAAAAACATAGGAAAAGACTGAATAGGCCATTGGCCTACATTTTCAAAAATGCGCGGTCTTTGCAAGAAACCAAGTACCAAAAGTAATACGTGAAAAATGTAGTGTAAACGCCTAATTCTAATTATTGCTTTATTGAAACTTAAGAGTCACAAACTCGTAGATAACAAAAGAAATATATATATATATATATATATATATATATATATATATATATATATATATATATGGTGTTAATCGCAGCTGATTAAGTTAGAAAATAAACCAAGTTAGACTCTTTGGGAAAAAACAGCTGAAAGGATAGGCTAGGTGTACTCTTTAGTCCTTTATTGATCCAATATTTCGTTGATAGTTATCAACATCATCAGGGATAAGCTACAATTAGTTTACATGAAAATTGACAATCTGTTATAAATACGTTGATCTTACTTACGATTTTGAGAATGGTGCAGTAAAAGCTGGTCAAATTTATAAAATTTTGTGAAAAAATTGTATAAGTTTTGTTCTCACAAAAGAAAAACAGAAAAAACATGTAATGTTAAAATTCACTAGGACTGGTACAAAGACAATGCACAATTTCAACTAATTGTGTGTAGGACCGAATGTCCTCTCTCGAGAGTTTTACATCTTATAAATTCTTATTTCGTATTAAACTGTACAGAGTGTCATGTTAAGTGAAACAACGTGGTTGATTGTAGGTTGGAAGACACTAACCTCTAAAATCTTCTTCTCTTTTAGATGGTCAAAGTAGAGGGGAGACTTTAGTGGCCTTTGCCTTATTGGTTGTCTGTAACTGACATAGGAGCATACCCAGACTAGCAAGGGTACTTAATTCTTTTTATAATTTCAAAATTGCCAATAAAACGGTATTTTCAATTAAAAACTTTCACACAAAAGTAAAAGACAAAACTCCTAGAGAGCAGATGTCACATGTAGTCTACAGCATTCCATGCAAAAACTGCAATAAAAAATACATAGGCCACATAGAAAGGCATCTAAAAAATCGCATAATTTCACATAAAAGCGACTGCAGACTGCATCATGACCGTTGCTCATTAGCGCTTCATGTAGTAAATGAAGGACATCAGATGGACTTTGAGTCAGTAGAGGTTCTAGAAAGAGAAACCAACTACAAGAAACGTCTTTTCCTACAAATGGCTTGTATAGCACAAACAGAAAACAACATAAATAAAAAAACAGACATTAACCATCTCAGTGAAATTTATTCCTTTCTTCTAACAGTAGACAAACAACATATGAAATTCAATAATTCAATAGTTTCCATTTTAGAATAAATTTAACTCTAGTTTATCACATAGTTTAACAATAGACTCTTAAAGTAAAAAAATCATACAGCACTTTATCAATTTATAATAATTAACATTTCATATCAAAACTTAAATATAACAGTACTTTATTAATCTTCAACCTTTACAAAATAACTAGGTCTTGGAATCAACCAAAATCTATTTATTACACTCTTGTTACCGTGATATTCAATCATGTTAACAATTTAAAATGTTACTTAAAATATCTCCTACCTTAGATTCTATTCTAATACAGGTACAGACAACCAATAAGGCAAAGGCCACTAAAGTCTCCCCTCTACTTTGACCATCTAAGAGAGAGGAAGATTTTAGAGGTTATTGTCTTCCAACCTACAATCAACCACGTTGTTTCACTTTACATGACACTCTGTACAGTTTAATAAGAAATAAGAATTTATAAGATGTAAAACTCTCGAGAGAGGACATTCGGTCCTACACACAATTAGTTGAAATTGTGCATTGTCTTTGTACCAGTCTTAGTGAATTTTAACATTACATTTTTTTTCTGTTTTTCTTTTGTGAGAAAAAAACTTATACAATTTTTTCACAAAATTTTATAAATTTGACCAGCTTTTACGTCACCATTCTCAAAATCGTAAGTAGAATCAACGTATTTATAACAGATTGTCAATTTTCATGTAAACTAATTGTAGCTTATCCCTGATGATGTTGATAACTATCAACGAAATATTGGATCAATAAAGGACTAAAGAGTACACCTAGCCTATCCTTTCAGCTGTTTTTTCCCAAAGAGTCTAAACTTGGTTTATTTTATATATATATATATATATATATATATATATATATATATATATATATATATATATATATATATATATATAGTGAAAAGGAGATAATACTGGGAAGTACCCTTTTATAACTGAGGAAGCAAAATAAAACTAGGGTGCTTCGTTAGATGTGCTTTTTAATTAAAGGTCTAAGCTTTCGTCAATGATTATTGACATCATCAGAGTAAACCTAATTCTAGCAAGCAACTCAGTGACTTGGGTTGAACACAAAGAAAGTATTGTCTATGTATATATTAAACATAGTTGCAGAAATGGTATCCATAGTTTACATGGATACTTGTAAACTATGGATACCATTTCTGCAACTATGTTTAATATATACTTAACTACTATTATGTTTAGTGCTATTGTGCACAAATTAAGTTCTGATTAGTGCAACTATTTGAATTTCCTCCAGCTCAAGAAAATTTCCAGTAAAATTTGTAATTAATTAAACTCTTATGCACGTCTCTTCAGGGACTACTAGACCTACTTATAGTGTTTTCGTATAAAAATATCTTTATAAAGAAACAATTTTCATACGTTAAGACATTTATTAAACTTTTTTACCCGAAGGCAAACCTTTAGCTTTAGATTAAATTATCTTATTAAACTTGTGTGTTGCTGTAGGGTAAATTTTCTTTTAATATTTTCCTTTTATCTTTTAATTTTGTTCGCATCAAAGCCACTGTGGCTCAAAAGAAAATAAAGTAATTCGGTCATGTAGGAGTAACAATTTTTCTGGACTACATGTATAACTATACTGAGCGTCTGTTTTTTAAAACGTAAAATAAATTTAAACTTAAGACATACACTGATTTACATTTAATCTTTACAGAGGTATGCTAGTTTGTGAAATCACGATCACAAATGAAGGTCAAATAATATAACAAGAGTGGAGTTACTTTCTACAACATTGGATGTCAATTGTCAGGGCTTCGAAAAGTTCTGTTCCTCAAATATAAAGTATTTTCCAACTAAGAAGACCGCTTTGCAATTAAATGATGGTAACTTTATTACTAGCGGACCAGATAAGCTGTGATACATTTTGACCTTTATGAATAACATTTTACTGCTCTATTGTTTCAATCGGCACTGGTGAACAAGTTATCGTTTATTGGTTTTAATATTTTATTGAGATAGTACGAGTACAAAATTAATATTTAAACAGTGAATTTATTACATGTTATTTTTTTTTAATTTATGTATTTCTTAAATCCACAGTCATTGAAAAATGATTCATTCTGTTTAAAAATATCTTTTTGTTAACGACACTGTTATCGAAAAAGTAGATCATATTCAAACTTGTCATTGTAAACATTAATTGATGGTCGTGGATTGTATTGGGGTTATTTAATAATTTAGCAAACTACATCATTAGCAAAATCTTATTTAAAACATGCGAACAGTTTTTGCAATCACAATCAATGCAGTGTTCATGCCTGTTTAGCATTGGCTATTAAATAATTTGTATTTCATTGTTTCCTCTGTTGTACAACCCTCGTCCTTTTCATTTTAGGGTGTAGTAGTTGTATATAAGTACCTATTTTTTAAGAACGGCGTTTAGTTCTGAAAATCGAAAATTATTTTAATTTGGAAAAAAAAGAAATATGATTCCATTGACATCTGTTATGCCAGTTCAGCACCGGAGTATGTGATGCTTGGATTTTCGCTAATGAAAATGTGTCAAAATCATCCTGGCAAGATGGCACCACGAAATGTTATTCTTCTAGTCGTTCCGGTAATGGTAAACGCTACATTATACTTTATGCTGGAAATTATGAGGGTTTTATTCCTGACATATTCATTCCAATACAGGTGATTACCTTTGAAATATGGATGCAAATATTTTTGAAGAATGGTTTTAAGAAAAGTTGTTAAGAATAAAACAAAGATTCCATTCAAGCAGCTGGACAAAAGAAGAAATAAAGTTATGGTTGACAGAAAAGAAAATTTATCACAGTGACATACTTATAAAAGTCGATTTACTTCATAGGTGTGCAGAGCATAAAAAAGGGTTTAAATATGGCCATGAAGTTCTTCGACTTCATGTATTGCAGTACCATTGCCACTATAATTTAATTAAGTTAATTTTGGGTTATAGCCAAAAATTTTTATGATTAACATGCATCCAAAACAACAGATGACGCTAGCCTTCTTAGTTTATGGAAAGAATTGCTAGAACAAATAAAGGCAGAACAATGACAAAATTGTATTAGACATACGGAAGACATAATCGTTCTTTCTTTTCAAATCGAGCGAGTTGTAGATAAGGTCCGGCCTCTAATTATTCGGCTAGACAATTCAAAAAGTGACGACTCTGATAGCGAAAAATCAGACAGTGAATAGAACAAATTGTTTGCTAAACAGAAGTAAAAAAAAGTGTTTCAGCAATTCAATTCGGACTTTGTGGTGTGTTTTAGTTAACGATAAAATACCTTTTGTCTAATTACTGGACTGCATACTCTCAATAGCTTTGGTATTAATTATCAAGAAGTGATTAAGTGCCAATTTGTTTCAAGGTTATATTTATTACAGTGTCTGCAGAAAGTTAAATCTGATGTATTTTATTTAAATTTGTACATATCAGCAACTTTGCATATTTGTGAATGTTAGGATATTTATTCCATTTCGATCTCTTGGAATTTACATCTATCCTCTGTCAGTAAGACTTCATGATGGTGTTTCCACTATTTCATATCTATTAACTCTAAGTTAGATTTTTCTTTTCCTTCCCTCCGGAGAGACTTGATCATCTTTCACGCTTGCTCAATTCTTGTTCCACCCATATACCTATCCACCTCTACACATCTTCGATCATTCATTTTTAAATTTAACTACAATTTTTTATATATCTTGTAATCTTCCTTCTTTCTCGCTGACATCTATTTCTGATAAGCAGTTTTCTTCTTATTTACTAACGTTTGCAGATTGTCCGACCACCATTCTTGATTTTTTGTTTCACGTTTGTCTTTATAACCCAAAGCTTTACTTGCACCCTCAAGAATGCATTTTTTAAGTTGCTAGTATAATTCTTTTGCCCATATATTTTTTCGATCCACATTTTGTAATTTTGTCGCTAGTCGTAATTTGTAAAGAAATTTCGTTGAATCTTCTTGGTTGAATCTTCTTGGTCTCAAGCCGTTGGCCCTGATAACATACGGACAGAGATGTTGAAGCTTATAAATGAGGAGAACATTGGAATAGTGGTCAAACTTTTCCATGATGTTTATTCGACTGGTGATATCCCTGAAGATTGGTTAAAGTCCGAATTCATAACACTACAAAAAAAAAACAACGTCCGAAAAACTGTAGCGATTATAGAATGACAAGCCTTATGAGCCACACTTTGAAAATATTTCTACGCATCATCCACAGTAGAATCAGAGATAAATGTGAAAAAGATCAGGATGAAACACAATTTGGATTCAGAAATGGACTGGGAACTCGGGACGCCCTCTTTGCACTAAATGTATTACTGCAGAAATGTCGCGATCAAAGGAAAGATCTGTATTTATTGACTATGAAAAGGCCTTTGATCGAGTACAGCATCACAAATTAATTACAATATTAAAAGATAAAGGAGTTGATAGTCAAGACATACGATTCATAGAAAAGTTATACTGGCGTCAAAGAGCGATAGCTTGCATAAACGGAAAATCAACAGAAATATGTAAAATACAAAGAGGTGTCAGACAGGGTTGTATACTACCCCCACTGTTATTTAATTTATATTCAGATAGAATATTTAAAGAAGCGCTGCATAATTTGGAATGGGGCGTAAAAGTTAATGGAATTCTGATAAGTACAATCAGATATGCAGACGATACAGTTATGTTAAGTGATGACATGAATGGATTACAATGCCTTTTAAATGCCATTGATAAAGTGGGAATAGAGTTAGGCCTAAACATAAACTGTTCAAAAACAAAACATATGGTGTTTAGACGTTTAGCACATCAAGATGCACGATTATATGTTGATGGTCATATAATTCAAAAAGTGTCCAGTTTTAAATATCTTGGTTTCCATATTACTGAACAACTAGATCCAGATCAAGAGATAAAATGTAGAATCGAGATAGCCCGCACGACATTTTTAAAAATGAGGTCATTATTCTGTAATGATAACTTGCAACTTCAACTTCGAAAGCGCATGGTTAAGTGCTACATTTGGTCAGTCCTCTTATACGGTGTCGAAGCATGGACATTAAAATTATCCACGATTAATCGTCTGGAGGCCTTTGAGATGTGGCTGCACAGACGTATACTAAAAATTCCATGGACGGCTATGCTGACAAATGTGGCAGTTCTTGAAAGAGCAAATTGTGCTCGCGAGCTGCTTGATAACATCAAATGTAGAAAGTTGGCCTATTTTGGACACATAGTAAGAGGAGACCGATATAATATTCTTCAACTTATTATGATGGCCAAATCGAAGGACGCAGAGGAATTGGTAGAAAGCAGGCCTCTTGGTTGAAGAATATCAGGGAGTGGACAGGAATAAAGAAAGCTGAGCAACTATTTAGAATAGCTCGAGACAAAGACAGTTTCGCCATGTTAATCGCCAACGTCAAGGGGACTTGATAGGGCACGTTAAGAAGAAGAAACTGTCATGTTGGCCATAAGTAAACGATGGTCGGATCCACGTTCTAATCCACGGTATAACCTTAACCTTACGTCAGTTATTTTCAGCTGAGAAGTTTGACGTTGGATTACATAGTCGATTATCGAGAGCAGATTCCTCTCTTAGCTCTGTTATTTTTACTCACACCACTGTAGATATGTATATTTTCCTTTCTTTATTACCTATTATATTTTTACATATGGTTATGTTTTCAGAAAGAAGCTAGTCAGTAAAAATTATGGTTTTATGTATTACATCTGACAGTTATTCTGTTAAACGGTAAAAAGAAGTTATTTTTTAAAATTAATATTAATCTGTTTCTTTCATTAAGACCGTATTAGATTTTTTTATCTTATTTCCTATTAAACTTTCTTCTAGTAAAAATTTTCTTAATTACCTAGTGCTGCACCTCCACTGAGAAGTAGACAAAATTGCCTCCTAAAAAACTCCTTTATAACTCTTTAAAGGAAGTAACAAAATTTCTTTGATAGCGATCTCGTATTTTTCTTTCTAACTGGCTTTTTTACGAGTTCGTTACGGCCGATACAAATCCTCCCAAACTGAAAATAATTCCCTAAGGTGCAAAGACCTTAAATAAAGGTTATCTCGGAAAGCTTTGAATATCTTTATTTTCGAATTAAAGAAGACTTATTGCACTTCCTTTACCAAATTTACTGCTCACAAAGACTTTTGTGAAATGATGTCTGAATTATGGATGACGTCGGACCTCATTAAAGTAAAATAATATTTAGCTTTTTAAATTAGACGAACGAAACGGGGTTTGTGACCGTCGCGAGTCAATGCAACGGTTTATTATAGCTAAGAAATTAAAAAAAAAAAGTAAAATTTTTGTCTATTTAGTGAAAGGTTCGTACACTTAGATTAAAATTAGATAAGTTAGAATTAATCAGGTCATAATAGAAGACCACTGATATTAGGTCCAATACCCTGAATACTTACAGTTTATATGATTTATTATTTCTGTGTAAACTTAATAGATTTTTTATCATTTAAGAATATACAATCTATATATATATATATATATATATATATATATATATATATATATATATATACAAGAAATACTGGATATTATTGACTGTCGATATAAACAAACAACACAGTTTATTAGGGTTGCAGTCAGAAATATTTGCCGGGATGTTAAAAAAAAACACTCTTTTGACTTTTTGTCGAGCTTTCGGAATATTTTTATTCCTTTTTCAAGACACTGTAAAAGACAATTATGTAAATATTTAAAAAAATATCACCATTCTTCAGTGTAACTTACTAGTCGTTGAGATTATTTTTGTAAGCATTGAACACTCAACATTTATACCACACATTAAAATATACAATTATGGACATAATACATCATAAAATTTTTAAAATTTATTGTAAAAATAGTAAAACTTGATTGATGGCATGTTTTACTGGTGTATATTAACTCATACAGAGAATGGAAAGAAAAAACAGTGTAATTAATATGTAATTAGGTGTAAATTGATGTTATCTTTCTTTACAAGCATTACTAGAGGCCTTTCTTAGGTGTCTATAATTTTTAACCTGTCTTAATGGTATGCAACATATTATACAGAGGTGTAATTTTTTGTACAGGTAAATATTTATTTTATTTTTGGTGTTTTTCTAGTAAATAACAATAAATGTTACTTAATTTGTCTATATCGGACTTTTTATTGATACAAGATGTGCTAGATTTTATGAAACACATTTCCAAAAAAACACGTTTTAAATGGTTCTTTTCTTTTGCCAAAATATAGGAATCATCGAACTTGAACTCATGTTTTAGAGTTAGTGCATGTTCTGTCAATGCACATGCATTGATTTTTTTGGTTTTTATGTCACTGCGATGTGATATCACCCTGCTGTGAAAATTACGAGATGATTCTCCTATGTAAATTTTATTGCAGTTACTACACGGTATAGAATAAACAAGATTCGATGACTCCTGTATTGTGAAAGGATCTTTTGTCTTTGTGTAAAGCTTCGATACTGTTTTCACATTTTTGGTTGTAATTTTTAAGCCACTAACATTTTTAAAGATGTTCATTAGCTTAGGTGTCAAAAATGGAATATAGGGTAGGCAACCATAAGTTATTTTAGATGGTAATATTGCTGCGTTATGTGTCAATGTCAATTGTCGGATCTCATTGTTATGAAAATTTTGGTTGACAGAAACTTGTGAAGGAAAAGGAGAATGTTTTTGGATGAACTTATAACAACATGTAAAGAAAACATACCTTTTCACATACCATTTATTAAACGTTATGTAGATGATTTGATTCTATCGGTCCCTGAAAACAAGGTAACTGATGTTTTAAACACTTTTATTGCCCAATGTGAACACCTAAAGTTTACGGTTGAGAGAGAGGCTGATAATATGATTCCTTTTTTAGACATGCTAATCCATCGTGGCAATGATGGCATGCTAAAGACGGAGTGGTATCGTAAACCTTGTTTCAGTAACCGTTTCATAAACTTTTATTCTCAACATCCATCTAAGATGAAAACAAATTTGGTTTTGGCTTTAAAAACTAGGGTTATCAATTTGTCACACACAGAATTCAGAGACAAGGGACTAAAAAAGTTGAGATCCATACTACAAGAGAATTCTTATCCCATAGGGCTGTTAAACAAACTCATTTTCGGTTCTCCCTTTCCTTCACAAGTTTCTGTCAACCAAAATTTTCATAACAATGAGATCCGACAATTGACATTGACACATAACGCAGCAATATTACCATCTAAAATAACTTATGGTTGCCTACCCTATATTCCATGTTTGACACCTAAGCTAATGAACATCTTTAAAAATGTTAGTGGCTTAAAAATTACAACCAAAAATGTGAAAACAGTATCGAAGCTTTACACAAAGACAAAAGATCCTTTCACAGTACAGGAGTCATCGAATGTTGTTTATTCTATACCGAGTAGTAACTGCAATAAAATTTACATAGGAGAATCATCTCGTAATTTTCACAGCAGGGTGATATCACATCGCAGTGACATAAAAACCAAAAAATCAATGCATGTGCATTGACAGAACATGCACTAACTCTAAAACATGAGTTCAAGTTCGATGATTCCTGTATTTTGGCAAAAGAAAAGAACCATTTAAAACGTGTTTTTTTGGAAATGTGTTTCATAAAATCTAGCACATCTTGTATCAATAAAAAGTCCGATATAGACAAATTAAGTAACATTTATTGTTATTTACTAGAAAAACACCAAAAATAAAATAAATATTTACCTGTACAAAAAATTACACCTCTGTATAATATGTTGCATACTATTAAGACAGGTTAAAAATTATAGACACCTAAGAAAGGCCTCTAGTAATGCTTGTAAAGAAAGATAACATCAATTTACACCTAATTACATATTAATTACACTGTTTTTTCTTTCCATTCTCTGTATGAGTTAATATATACCAGTAAAACATGCTATCAATCAAGTTTTACTATTTTTACAATAAATTTTAAAAATTTTATGATGTATTATGTCCATAATTGTATATTTTAATGTGTGGTATAAATGTTGAGTGTTCAATGCTTACAAAAATAATCTCAACGACTAGTAAGTTACACTGAAGAATGGTGATATTTTTTTAAATATTTACATAATTGTCTTTTAGTGTCTTGAAAAAGGAATAAAATATTCCGAAAGCTCGACAAAAAGTCAAAAGAGTGTTTTTTTAACATCCCGGCCAATATTTCTGACTGCAACCCTAATAAACTGTGTTGTTTGTATATATATATATATATATATATATATATATATATATATAAAATAAGAAATTATTGGTGAAATAACTTATTAAAATCTCCATACTAAAAACCATATTTTAGCGGCAACAAAGAAAGAAATTTATTGAAATAACGGATGCTCGCCCAACGCCGTTAACACACTTGCATACTACTAACTAAAATGGTTCACTGAGGGTTCACGGCACCGTCCCGTCGAACGTCTTACCGAGGGGGACTGGATACGTAGACGGTGAAAAGTAAACCAACGGGTTGGTTGCCGTTGCGTGAACAAACATTCATAAGAACCTGAAAGACACTGAGCAACGGCCAACGGGACGGTTCAAAAACGATCCGTTGACCGCTGTCGTTAACAAGAGCTCTAAGACGAAGCATATCCGTATTTAGGACAGTTGTTTCGGCGTTATAATAGTACGTAATCGTCGAGTAGATGCGTTTTCAATAAAACAATTTCAACAATAAAAACACATCATGTGTGCGGGAGTACCTCAATGTTCATTTTGGAAAATGGATAGGCACACGAGGAATTGTTGACTGGCCCGCATGGTCATGTGACCTAACACCCTGTGATTTATTTCTGTAAGGCCTTCTCCAGGTCCGCGTTTTTGCAATAGGATCATGCACTTTGCTCGACCTTCGAACTACAATTAAAGAAAAAAATATAGAAAGAATAAAACAAAGAAAAAAAAAGTCAGCTTGACGTGCTTCGCCGGACCTGCTTCTCCATTGCAAAACGTTACAGTAAATCAAAATTATAATGTTTATAAGAATACTTATATTTCTAGTATTTCTTTTCATATCATTCTTTAAAAGTCGTCTAGGTTTACCTCTCCATCGCCATCTCTATCAGCTTCATCAACTTTTTGATCACCAAGGGGTTAGCAAAATTGATATAAAAGATCTTAAGGTAGCTATACGAGCACTTGGTTTTGAACCAGGAAAAGAAGAAATAAGGAAGATAGTAGCTGATATGACAAGCAGGGACTAGAAAGATATTATTTGATGACTTTTTATACCTCTTAGCTACGAAAATGTTCGAAAATGATACAAGAGAAGATATGATCAAAGCTTTTAAGTTGTTTGATGAAAACGGCAAAGGCTTTATAACAGTTGACGATTTTAAAAAAGTGGTAATGGAACTCGATAAAGACTTAACAGACGAAGAAATACTCGAAATGATTAATGAAGCTGATAGAGATGGCGATGGAGAGGTAAACCTAAACGACTTTTTAAGAATGTTGCAGTAAATGTATTGATCGAGATGGGCATCAATTTGAAAACTTACAGTAAACCATACACGTTACAGTACCCGGTCCGGTGATTCTCCGGTGACCATTTTATTGTGTTGCGTGGTAACACGGCCATCTAGAAGCTCCACTAAGACTGACTTCCGACCTTGGGGAGTCCACGATCTGAATTTGTTTTCTGACGAACGCAAAATTGACGTGTGAAGTTGCCTGCTTCATCACGTTTAGTTAAGTAAAGTTGATATTACAAAGTGGTACTCTGTACTGGTTTCATTATATCATATCGTGACGTCAGAGCAACAGTAAGCTATGTGCAAAAACCTTTGCGAGAAAATCGATTTTAAAATTTGTGTGTATTTTAAATCTGTAATAAAATCCCTAGTAATTAGTCAATCGAAATATTTTTTACGATAAGAGTACAAAATATCAAGACAATTAAAGGCATTTAGGTATAAAAAGATAGAAGTTTAAATTTTTAGAAAAAATAGAACTTGTCCTACTGCACTAACTCCTTGAAAAAAAAAAGATATCTGGTAGTTGTCTTAGTGTTACCCTATAATTAATATTGGTTTTGATGTTACCCTTCATATAAAAATATAATAAAAACACTAGAATAAAGAAAAGCAACTACTTTATTTAAAACAACAAATAAATAGGTGTCTATAATTAAACTTTATTCACTCTCAGAATTATTATTTTCTGAAGATGCATTAAGTGACATAAAAAAATTATGATATTTTTCAGGAATTAGAATATCATTGCATAAGCTAATAAGATCGTTCTTCTTATTTACAGGTATGGTTGGTGCCGCATTATAAGCAGGTGGTAAACATTGTATACTTACTGGTTTTGTTCTTCATTTCTTTTTATTTAGATCAATAATCTTATATTCTTAATCGGCATAGGATGTCTTCAAAAATATTTTATTGGGTTCTACCTTTTTAACCAGTATAACTGTAATTTCATTCTATGTAACTTTTTATCCATTTTCATTTGTATTAAAATTTTTGACCATCATTGGGTTTATTTTCTTCCAATCTGTAAAATCCTCTGTGGACATGTCAGTAACGGAGTACGGATTGCCCTTTTTTTGGCCTGCTTTACAATGGTAATAACTTCAGAGAGAACGTAAATTGGCCTGCTTGTTAATATTCTACTGCTCTCTTTTTCCATGCAAGAATGAATAGAGTCCAACAATTAAATATTTGTAAAGTATTTGTTGAACATCTAAGTGCTTCCGTGAACTCAAACGCATAGTTGCTAAGAATCCCCACATAAAAAGTGCAATTTATATCTCTCTGTTTTGTACTTTGTAGTGTTGTGTCTCTCACTTTTGGTGTTCTGTTTATAGTATTGTGTAAAGGGACACAAAAGATTAGCTAAAAAAAAGTAGTGATCAGTCCCGCAGTTAGATCCTCTTTCTACTCTGCAGTCTTGGCACTTAAATGTTGACTTCTGTCTCATTATTATATAGTCTATGATCGAGTTTTGTTGAAGTGAAGGTCGTTTCCAAGTGTATTTATAAATATCTTTATCTTATGAATATAATCTTTATGTTGGAATTGGATATTTATTATTTTTAACCCAAGAAGTTACCAGAACTCTATTAAAAGTTTTAACTGAACCATTTTTAACTATTCTCCGTGCCGTCTCATCACGTTATCGCCTATTTGAGAACCTACTCTGGCATTATTTATTTTTGTTGTGTCTCTAGGTTGTAAATGTTATTGACAATTAATAGTTATTGACAATTAATATGCAAGATACCAAACTATCACTCTGTGGTAGTCGCTGATATAGCATTTTTTTATTGGAAGTTTTATAAATTGCTCGATATTATTTATGCCTGCTATTAATGTCCTAATCCTTCATTACTGTGAGGACATATATGTCCCAGTGGATTTCAAAAAATCTACTGGCATCTGTTTGTCCTCAAAGCTTATGTTATTTAAACGCATCTGTATTTTTACACATTCCTTACATATTACCTAGTGGTATGCAACCTACATATCATGTTTATAAACTAAAAATTGATGTTTACTAAACACGTGCATCAAGAACTCGTAAATATTATAAATTTTGGTAAGAAAAAAGTGTCTGCTTTGCCTTTTAACATATTATATATAACTCAGTTATATACTCAGTTATATGCTGATTAACCCTAGAAAGGTGGACTATCGTAAATTTGACGACGCTCCTCGGTTTTCGTCGCAGTTCGGGTGCAGTCGCGTAACCTCTGCCCATACACTTCTCAGTAGCTGTTTCTTTAGTCTTGATTTAACAGGCGGTGAGTGTGTTTCTCCACTACTGTATTTATGTATTAGATTTTTTGAGGGCACGTCGTCAATTTTACGAAAGTCCACCTTCTACGTTAGTTTTTTTCTCTCAAGTTTATTTGGACGCCGGTGACGTTTTTGGTAAGTCGTTATCTAATTCTTTTTTATATTTGTAGTAAATATTATTTTATTTAATTGTAGCACTATGTCATCACGAAAACCTTTAACGGCAAGTGAAATAAACGATGAAATACAGCGTATAATGAATGGTGAAGATAGTGAGCAGGAACCTTTTGAAGATAGTGAAAGTGACTGGGAGTTAGAAGAAGATGCTTTGGAGTTTGAATCGGACGATTCAGATGAAGAAGATGACTCTAAAAATAGTGGTAATTCCAAAATTTTCCAGCCATCCAGTGTATCCAGTTCATCTGTAAATTTAATGGATGCAGATATAGAAGCAATAGTGATGGAAAGCGAAAAATCTACAGAAGAAGTACCTGGAACATCAGGTGAGAACTCCACTGTTTCTCAGTTTATTGTAAATCCGGGAAAGGCTCTAAAAGGTAAAAACGGGCATAAGTGGTCAAACAAAATACCTTCATTGTCAAAAAGAACGGCAGCTAGAAATATTATTCATTTTATAGCTGGTCCCAAAGGAAATGCCAAAAACTACACAAAAGTTGAAGAATATTTCTTACATTTTTTTTCAGAGGATATATTATGTCGTACTCTGTTACACTCAAATACTGAAATTACAAGACAATCTAAAAAATATGCCAGTCGTCCTAATATTTCTGACATGAGTAAAAATGAGCTACAAGCTTTATTGGCAATTTTGATAATGTCTGCAGCAAATAAAGACAGTCATCTATCTGTGAAATATATGTTTGACAGTAATATATCAGGAAAATTTTATCAGGCTTGCATGAGTGGTCAGCGTTTCAAATATCTAATAAACTGTCTTAGATTTGATGAAAAGGAAACACGAAAAGAAAGGCAGCAAGATGATCCTTTTGCGCATATACGCGAAATATGGGACATTTTTATTACCACCTGCAGAGAATCATATACACCTTCATCCTATCTGACTATTGATGAACAGTTAGTAGGATTTCGAGGACGTTGCCCTTTTCGAATGTATTTACCTGATAAACCTAATTCGTATGGTCTCAAAATCGTAATGATGTGTGACAGCTCTTCGAAATATATGATCGATGCTATTCCTTATTTAGGCAAGAAAACCAATACAAATGGTTTGCCGTTGGGTACATATTTTGTAAAGGAACTTACAAAATCAGTTCACGGTAGTAACAGAAATATTACCATGGACAACTGGTTTACATCAGTTAGCTTAGCAGAGGAGTTACTAAAAGATCAGTATAAACTGACAATTATCGGAACTCTTCGCAAAAATAAAAGAGAAATTCCACAGGAATTGTTAAATGTAAAGAACAGAGTCCCCAATACATCTATGTTTTGTTTTGATAAAAGAAAGACATTGGTATCATATATGCCAAAGAAAAATAAGGTAGTTTTACTTCTTTCAACACTTCACGAAGGTGCTGATGTTTCCAAAATAAATGGCAAACCCACTATAATAACTGATTATAATGGAACAAAAGGCGGAGTGGATACATTTGATCAAATGTGTTCGAATATGAATGCGGGTCGTAAAACGAGGAGATGGCCTTTGTGTATCTTCTATAATATGATAAATATTGCAAGTATTAACTCGTATGTTATTTACACCACAAACACATTAAAAGCAAACAGAAAAGTTTTATCCAGATACGAATATATGGTTGAATTGGCTCGTCATCTCGCCGAACCCTGGCTGAGAGAACGATTGTGTATTCCAACTTTACGTCGAAATCTTAAGCAAAATATTAAAGATGTCCTCAAAATTTCCGAAGAAGTTGAACGTCCGTTACCTGAAAAAAAGAAACGCAAGGCATGTTTCCATTGTCCTAGTAAAAAGAGGCGCATGACTACCACATATTGCAACCAATGCCATCACGCTATATGTGGCGAACACCGAGGTAATATATGTACAATGTGTGCAAACGAGTAGTGTACATCGACTTTATTTATCTGTGTACCACTGACTAAGGCTTACATTTTTTCTAATTTTTTGTAATAAAAGTGTTTATAATTACATTTGTGTTTTTTTTCAATTTTTTGTTAGATGTCGTAAAAATTACGATAGTTCACCATAACTGTCAGTAAATAATAGTCCACCTTTCTAGGGTTAACACAGTTTGGTAAAATGAGGAAATCTACAAAAATGCGCACCTTAACTGGAGCCAAATATGGTGATATTGCAATTTGCTGCCCGTACCCCGCAGTAACAATTTCTTTCTGTAGGTTGATACTAAAAAACATGTTTTCAGGTGCGAGCCTCAAAAAAAGGCAAATTTAAAGTTTTTTCCAACAAAAAACTGATTTGTTCGCTAAAGCTACTTAATTCTTCTAGCGATCTGCCTCGAAAAACGAGTGAAAGAGATTTCTATACTTGAAGCACACATATATATTAGGTACCAATCGCTTCGTCTTGGTACCCAGAATGATCTCTGACCCTTTGAAGAACTAAAAAAAAGCTCAAAGAGTGACAAACGGTTATTCAATCTCTAAAATCGACGTTTTTTTTTTAATTTTTTTCGCGATTTTATCTGAAAATAGAATAAAAGATGCCTCTATAGTTGGAGCATACATACATATCAAGTATCAATCACTTCGTCTTGATCCCCAGAATGAATTCTGACCCTTTTGAAGAACCAAGAAACACCTGCTCAAAGCGTGGTAAGCGGTTACTCAGTCCCTAAAATCGACGTTTTTTTTTTCCTTTTTTTCGCAATTTTACGGAAAATCAAGTTAAAATGATTTCTGTAAGTGAGGTAGAGACCGACCGAATGTGATTTTTTTGGCCGAAGCCGAAGCCGATGCCGAAGTTCGGCCTGAAGGATACCTTCGGCCGAAGCCGAAGCCGAAGGTGACTAAAAATATACCTATTACCTATTATATGTTAATAATTTAAATAATGTGGTATATTTATACATTATTTGGTAATAAAAGCGATAATAAAAATAAATAACATTAAAAAACATTAAAGCAAGTGAGTATTTATGATTACTGGATCTGGTAGTTAATATTCGAAATCAAACATCCTAATATTATACGTAAGAAAAAGAAGCTTGTCAGCGTTTTCTCCCAACAAATTAGTTCTTCTGTCAGCGTATAGTTGCCCAGCAGAGCTGAATAACTGCTCACTAGGTACACTCGTTGGTGGTGCCGATAGAAATTTTTTGGCTGCAGTTTTTAAAGAAATATAGGGACTTGATTTTCTAGATCTTCTACATGTGTAGTTGTAGATGATGAAGTTGAAGCGATAGCCATAGGAACTTTTTTTGTATAACTAAACTTAGAGCTATCAGATTCACGTAGAAATTTTAAAATTCTTGCTTTACATGTAATTACTTCCTCGTCTGTCAAATATTTTGATTTAAAGCGAGGATCTATTCTAAATTCTGGCAAATTTGTAATATTAGCGAATCTTTTAATTAATGATTTACGAAGTCGTAGCTTTAATAAACTTATCTCCTCAGAGTCCTGCTCTTTCACAGAAACTTTACCATTTAGCATTTTTATTAGTGGGATAACCAATGATACACAAGCAGAATCGGCTGAAAGATCTAGCGTCGCTTGGTAAAAACAAGTTAAAACTGAAATTAAATTGTTGATCAATTCCCATTCTGTTGAACTGGGAACTTCAATACCCAACGTTCAGCCATATACAAATTTATTGCAACTTTCTGTTCGAATAGCCGCTCCAACATTAGGTAAGTGCTATTTTATCTTGTTTCCACATCCTGAATTAACATATGCTGTGGCAAATTGCAATTGTTGAAACTGCCTCAGGTACCTGCACGCTTGTTCACTTCTTTTAAAATGTCCCACAATTTTACGACATTTTTTAATTGTGTTTTCAATTAATTTCTGTTTTAATAAAGAATCATGAATTACAAGTTGTAATGAGTGAACCACACATCTTAAAGATGTAAATTGTGTAATACGAATAGCCGCGACCATATTTGCTGCGTTATCAGTTACAGCTATATGAATTTTGTTTTCTATTTTAAAATTTTTAATTATTTCATTAAGTTTACTTGCAATAAACATACTAGTGTGGTCATCATTAAGCACACTAGCGCCTAATATAACTTTAAGACGTTTTGAACCATGAACAAAGTGAGCTGTAAAACTCAAAAGAGAACAAGTTTTAGCAGGATTGCTCCAAATATCTGACGTAAAGCTTATCCATTCCGCTTTAGAAACTAAATTTGATACTTTTTTCCAAACTCTGTCATAGGTAGCTGGCATTAAACTAGTTCTAAAAAACTTTTCCGTTTTTTTTCTGTATTTGGAAGTAACATTAAGATCTCCAAAATTTAAACGCTGAAAAGCTTCTCCTTCAACGATAGAGTATGGTAACATGTCGACAATAATAAGGTCCATGATACCCTTATCAATCGTTATCAATCCTAGATGATATCGGATGATCATCAGGCCATAGAGCAGGTGACTTAAGTTCCATTATTTGATGTAGGTTGGGCTGAAATGTCCTGGAAACTGGTTGTGTAACATCATGTGGAGTTTTCATATGTTCCAATTTTCGAACTTTTATTCCCATTTCAATGTCACAAAATGATTTCCATTCTTCTGTATGGATTTTTTGTAGATGATTTTTAATGTTTGTAATAGTTTGTTTTTTAGGTATTAAACTGCCAAGCGATAATGACTTTGAACATAGTTTGCATGCAGCTTTGTTACCACTTTTTTCAAAATAATCCCAAATTGGATTTTTTATTGACATTATGTAAAAACGTTTGAATTTACTAAAATTATATTAAAATAAAAATTACAGACTTACCAAAAGTTATTTTTACAACACTAGAACAAAAACCTGAACTGATTTTGCAACGTAAATTATAATATGTATATATATATATATTTCACGGGTAAATAAGTACTATTAGCAAAGCTGCACCCACGAGAGAATAAACTTAAACTGTTGTAAAATATTTAATATTTGCATTCATAGTCGATGGTCGATGTTTTGCCATTTAGGTATCTATTCAAAACACCAGTAATCGTGAGTTTTAACAAATACAATAAAATTATTATCATAATTTTACTACGTGAGAAATATTCTAATGAAGATCTTTAAGACATCTTGGCCTATTGTTAAAATTTATATCCTACCTACTATTACCTGACCTGAAAGTATGTAAAACGTTTTAGTTGAGGGTAGAAAATAGTGTGTAAATATTATTCAAATTATCAAAGACTCGCCGAAGCGTATTGTTCAGAGATTATTTCATTTCTATAGTCACCTTCGGCAAAACCTTCGGCTTTGTTTTGGCCGAAGCCGAATTTTGGCCGAAGGTTTAAATATTGGCCGAAGGTGGCCGAAGCCGATGCCGAAGCCAATTAATCGGTCGGTCTCTAAAGTGAGGTTCATCTACCTATCGGAAGCTGGTGACTTGATCCTCAATATATAGCCTGATCCGTCATCAAATTATAGATAGTAAATTGTAATATAGCTGAAAACCTTCACATATTAATTTATCGTGTTTTAAGTAAGAAAATACGATTCAATTTTTTTTTCTTTTTTTTTTAAACAAACTTTTTGTTTTGTTAGTATGAGTATTAGAACGAGATAAAAGTTAGTCAAGTAAAAAAAATAAATTATTGATAGATACTATTTAACAATGGTATAAATATATTTATTTTTCATTAATTAAACACTATAAAAAAGAACTTGGCATATAATATTAAATAATCTTGAATTTAACAGAAACAATACATATTAAAGCTCGAATAATATGAAATAAACAAAATTTTAATACTGTTTTTGATTCAAAAAGAAATTATAATAATTATACAAATTATACCAAATATATCATATAATTATATTATTTTTTACATTAGATTTCACTAATTTTTTTCTGATTTTCACTGATATTATTATTTTATTTCTAAATTTAGTTAGTTTTGGCGATTCTATTTTACATAAAACTTGAGTTGATAAAACGTTTTGTGTATGCTCTGGTCGATTCAAAAAACAAAAGCCATTTTTTGTAGTTAGAAAAGAGAAATTTTGTTACAAGATGTTCGTTGTTTACCTCTTCAACCACCCCTGCGTAACATTGATCATAAATTACTATGAACCAATCGCCTTTGGAAAACTTAGTTGTCGAATGAAAGTTATTTTAACTTGATTTTTCGGTAAAATCGCGAAAAAATAAATAAAAACGTCGATTTTAGGGACTGAATAACCGCTTGCCACGATTTGATCAGGTGTTTCTTGGTTCTTCAAAGAGTCAGAGTTCTTCTGAGGACCAAGACGAAGTGATTGGTACCTGATATGTATGCTTGCTCGAACTATAGATCTTTTAATCTATTTTCGGGTAATATCGCGAAAAAATGTAAAAAAAAAAACGTCGATTTTAGTGACTGAATAACCGCTTGCCACGCTTTGAGCAGGTGTTTCTTGGGTCTTTAAAGGGTCAGAATTCATTCTGTTATACCTGTATAGTTGAAGTACACGTACCTAATATGGACGTGTATTTCAACTATACAGGTCTCTTTTAATTTATTTTCGGATAAAATTGGGAAAAAATTTAAAAAAACGTCGATTTTAGGGACTGAATAACCGTGTGCCACGCTTTGAGCTTGTTTTTTTGGTTCTTCAAAAAGTCAGAGTTCATTCTGAGGACCAAGACAAAGCGATTGGTACCCAATATGTATGTGTGCTCCAACTATACAGGTATCTCTTAATCTATTTTAGGGTAAAATCGCGAAAAAATGAAAAAAAAAAAACGTCGATTTTAGTGACTGAATAACCGCTTGCCACGCTTTGAGCAGGTGTTTCTTGGCTTTTCAAAGAATCAGAGTTCATTCTGGGGATGAAAACGAAGCGGTTGGTACCTAATATGTATGTGTGCTTCAACTATAGAGGTATCATTTATTCTATTTTCGGATAAAATTGCGAAAAAAATGAAAAAAACGTCGATTTTAGGGACTGAATAACCATTTGCCACGCTTTAAGCGGGTGTTTCTTGGCTCTTCAAAGGGTCAGTGTTCCTTCTGGAGACCAAGACGAAGCGATTGAAACCTGATATGTACGTGTACTTCAAGTATAGAAGTCGCTTTCACTCGTCTTTCGAGGCAGATCGCTAGAAGAAGAAAATAGCTTTAAGCGAACAAATCAGTTTTTTGTTGGAAAAAATTTAAATTTGCCTTTTTTTTAGGCTTGCACCCGAAAACATGTTTTTACCTCTCAATCGCCATCTCTATCAGCTTCATCAACTTTTTGATCACCAAGGGGTTGGCAAAATTAATATAAAAGATCTTGAGTTTGCTATACGAGCACTTAGTTTTGAACCAGGAAAAGAAGAAATAAGGAAGATAGTAGCTGATATTGGCAATGCAGGGACTAGAAAGATATCATTTGATGACTTTTTATACCTCAGCTACGAAAATGTTCGAAAATGATACAAGAGAAGATATGATCAAAACTTTTAAGTTGTTTGATGAAAACGGCAAAGGCTTTATAACAGTTGACGATTTGAAAAAAGTGATAATGGAACTCGATGAAGATTTAACAGATGAAGAAATACTCGAAATGATTGATGAAGCTGATAGAGATAGCGATGGAGAGGTAAACCTAGACGACTTTTTAAGAATGTTGCAGTAAATGTATTGATCCAGATGGGCATCAATTTGAAAACTTACAGTAAACCATACACGTTACAGTACCGGTCCGGTGATTATCCGGTGACCATTTTATTGTGTTGCGTGGTAACCCGGCCATCTAGAAGCTCCACTAAGACTTACTTCCGACCTTGGGGAGTCCACGATCTGCATTTGTTTTTCTGACGAACGCAAAATTGACGTGAAGTTACCTGCTTCATTACGTTTAGTTAAGTTGATATTACAAAGTGGTAGTCTGTACTGGTTTCGTTATATCATATCGTAGGGTCAGAGCAACAGTCTATCTGCAAAACCTTTGCGAGAAAATCGATTTCAAAATTTGTATGTATTTTAAATCTGTAATAAAATCACTAGTAATTAGTCAATCGAAATATTTTTTACGATAAGAGTACAAAATATCAAGACAAATAAAAGCGTTTAGGTATAAAAAGATAGAAGTTTAAATTTCTAGAAAAAATAGAACTTGTCCTACTGCACTAGACTCCTTAAAAAAATAGGATATCTAGTATTTGTCTTAGTGTTACCCTATAATTTATATTTGTTTCGATGTTACCCTTCATATAAAAATATAATAAAAACAACAGAATAAAGAAAAGCAACTACTTTATTTAAAAAATTAAAATAACAAATAAATAGGTGTATATAATTAAACTTTATTCACTCTCAGAATCATTATTTTCTGAAGATGCATTAAGTGACATGAAAAAATTTATATTTCTTAGGAATTGTATACTTACTGGTTGGTACCTAATATGTATGTGTGCTTCAACTATAGAGGTATCATTTATTCTATTTTCAGATAAAATTGCGAAAAAATGAAAAAAACGTCGATTTTAGGGACTGAATAACCATTTGCCACGCTTTAAGCGGGTGTTTCTTGGCTCTTCAAAGGGTCAGTGTTCCTTCTGGAGACCAAGACGAAGCGATTGAAACCTGATATGTACGTGTACTTCAAGTATAGAAGTCGCTTTCACTCGTCTTTCGAGGCAGATCGCTAGAAGAAGAAAATAGCTTTAAGCGAACAAATCAGTTTTTTTTTGGAAAAAATTTAAATTTGCCTTTTTTTTAGGCTTGCACCCGAAAACATGTTTTTTGGTATCAACCTACAAAAAAAATTTTTACTTCGGGGTACGAGCAGCAAATTGTAATATCACCATACTCCATGCTCCAGTTAAGGTGCGAATTTTTGTAGAATTCCTCACATATATTGTTTATTTTTGATATTGTTTTCATTAATTTTACCATAATTTCTAAACGGAACTCTAGTTTTCCAGTAGTAGTTTATACCGGGTCGTATTTATCCCATTCGTATTTTCTGGTTACAGACTTGCTAGATTTTTCACTTCGTTCAACCTACTAAACACCCTAAATTTTCCATGCTAAGGAACCTATATGGCCAATCGGGTAAATAAAGCTTTTGATAATAACAAAATGTTAAGAGGTGACATGGATTTTTTAGTTTCATCCGAAGGAATTTTAGCAACTAAATGGAAAGACACGGAGAAAATTATGCTGATGTCCAATTGTCACAATACAACTGTTGAAATTATCAACAGAAAGCTGAAAATGGAGAAGAAGCTAAGTTCACTCGTCCAAAAACAATTATTTTTTAGAATAATCTTATGGGAGGGGTAGATCTCGCCGATCAAAACGTTAGCACATATGAAACAAAAATCTGCGAAATGGCAGAAAAAAGTTTTTTATAGATTAGTCATGTACGCTATTGTAAATTCTTGGATTATTTACAAGGATTTGCATAAAAGAAGTGTACAAAAAAAATACGAAATTTTCACTTTTGAATTTTCTGGTGCCACTAGCAACAGCTAAATGAATTAGGAAGATCGAAATCAAATGTAAAAACATGAATAAGTGGCCGTTCTGAAAAAATATCTAAACGACAGAAACATATATGATTAATGTTGGAGACCATTTGCCACAACAAATACCTAGTAGAAGAAGGTGCTTTAGATGTTTAAAAAATAAATCAGAAAGTCAAACTACGACTATTATGCAATATGCCTCCCTGCAAAAATTGTTTTTCACCACATCATTCATAAGAAGTAATGTTTTTTGTGTAATGTACCTTTTTTCATTTTGAATATAAGTTTGTTTCTTTACTGATGGGATTTATTTATTCCACCATTTAACACTAATGGGACATATATATCCCATATCCTTTTAAGGATACAAGGACACGCAACAATGTAAAAAAAATTCAATCGCTTTGTTAGGTCTTTAGGTGTCAACGCATATCAATAAAATCATTTTAAACTGTTTTATTTTGCTACAATGAAATCAGTAATAAAAGGTTTCTTAATATTGTTCTGAAGCTATTTTCTTGTGGCATTGTATATTAATTACTATTTATAACTGGGAATAAACCACAATTAAAGATAAAAATACGTTTATTGACGTTTCAATTTCCAATTCGGAAATCGTTCTCAAAATACAAACAGTAAATTAAACAAATTTTGTTTTTTGTTACATAGTGAAAAAATTCTTCTAATAATTTAATTTTATCTGACTCATTTATATTGACAATTCAGACATACATTATGCATTTTAAAGTAGACGACTTTAAAACGATATTGCCAATATTGTTGAGTTGCGCTCCTGGGACGACTTTACTTATAAGATAGTTCATTCGATTACATGAAATCAACTTTAACTTGAGAATATCCGTCAGAAAAAATCACAGCATGTAATTCGTCTTTAAAAAGACAAACAATGACATGATGACAGTAAAATTCTCCTGTTAGTGATTCCATAGTAAATTATGAGGGAAAAACCAGGAAAAAAACCTCATAATACTATCCCGACATTGTAAGTATTTGTTCGTGAATTTAGTTTACCTTCAACAAACATCAAAAATTCTGATTTTATATGTTACGTTATTTAAAAAAACATAAATGATGTATCCTTTATATGTTACTGACTTACTAATACTGGTATTTTCTTATTAACAACTTCCTCTTTCAATATTGGTAACCAGATCCTACTACATTCTGCCGAGGAATTTGCGACACAATTGGCCTCATTTAGCATAATTAGAGCCGCTTCTTTGATTTTTCTTTTTTTACCATCCGTTTCTTTAGGACTATATTTGAGTTATTCCATTGAACCCTATGTTCATTATCCCATGCGTGTTTACATATTTGAGATCTATCAAATTCTCTATTTTTAATATAAGATTGATGTTCACTTATTCTAACATTTAATGGCCTTGATGATTCACCTAAATAAAACTGATCGCATTCACAAGGTATTTTATAAATGCAATTCTTTGTCCTTTCTTGTTCATTGTTAGGTTTGGTTTTGGACAAAATAGATCTCAACGTGTTTGTTGTTTTGAATGTTGTTGAAATGTTGAATTTATTTCCTATCCTTTTAAGTTTTTCTGATAATCCTTTTATGTACGGTATTGTTATTTTCCTCATATTATTCCTTGTGTATGCTGTAGGATCTCGTTCTAAGTTGTTCTGTTCTATTCGATCGATTGTTGAAAATTCCTTATTTATAAACGATAAAGGATAATCGTTTTTTAATAAAACAGATGTTAACAAATGTTTCTCCTCCAAGAACGAATTTTCGTTAGAACAAGTAATTTTGGCTCTATCGTATAAGGATTTAACTATTCCCTTTTTTACATTAATATTGTGATTTGATTTGAAATTTAAATATCTATTGGTGTGAGTTGGTTTTCTATACACCTGAGTCTCATATCCAGTATCGTTCTTAGAGATTAAAACATCCAGGAAAGGTAGCGTGTTATTATATTCCTTTTCCATAGTAAATGTTATTATTCTTAAACTAGAACAAGACTAAACATATCGGCTATAATGGAGTTATTAACATTATGTACTGATAATACATATTTTCAACTAAATAATGAATTCTATAAACAAAATTTTGGTCTAGAAATGGGCTCTAGTTTATCTCCATTCTTAGCCGATATATTTATGGAAGATTTTAAAACAAATATCATTTCTAAACAAAATTTCAAACCCACAGTATGGTGGAGGTATGTAGATGATGTATTCTCAATATGGCCTCATGGATCAGAGTTGTTGGACACATTCCTAAACGATATAAACGATAAAGAAGAGACAATAACATTTACTATGGAAAAGGAATATAATAACACGCTACCTTTCCTGGATGTTTTAATCTCTAAGAACGATACTGGATATGAGACTCAGGTGTACAGAAAACCAACACACACCAATAGATATTTAAATTTCAAATCAAATCACAATATTAATGTAAAAAAGGGAATAGTTAAATCCTTATACGATAGAGCCAAAATTACTTGTTCTAACGAAAATTCGTTCTTGGAGGAGAAACATTTGTTAACATCTGTTTTATTAAAAAACGATTATCCTTTATCGTTTATAAATAAGGAATTTTCAACAATCGATCGAATAGAACAGAACAACTTAGAACGAGATCCTACAGCATACACAAGGAATAATATGAGGAAAATAACAATACCGTACATAAAAGGATTATCAGAAAAACTTAGAAGGATAGGAAATAAATTCAACATTACAACAACATTCAAAACAACAAACACGTTGAGATCTATTTTGTCCAAAACCAAACCTAACAATGAACAAGAAAGGACAAAGAATTGCATTTATAAAATACCTTGTGAATGCGATCAGTCTTATTTAGGTGAATCATCAAGGCCATTAAATGTTAGAATAAGTGAACATCAATCTTATATTTAAAATAGAGAATTTAATAGATCTCAAATATGTAAACACGCATGGGATAATGAACATAGGGTTCAATGGAATAACTCAAATATAGTCCTAAAAGAAACGAATGGTAACAAAAGAAAAATCAAAGAAGCGGCTCTAATTATGCTAAATGAGGCCAATTGTGTCGCAAATTCCTCGGCAGAATGTAGTATGATCTGGTTACCAATATTGAAAGAGGAAGTTATTAATAAGAAAATACCAGTATTAGTAAGTCAGTAACATATAAAGGATACATCATTTATGTTTTTTTAAATAACGTAACATATAAAATCAGAATTTTTGATGTTTGTTGAAGGTAAACTAAATTCACGAACAAATACTTACAATGTCGGGATAGTAATATGAGGTTTTTTTCCTGGTTTTTCCCTCATAATTTACTATGGAATCACTAACAGGAGAATTTGACTGTCTTCATGTCATGTGTTTGTCTTTTTAAAGACGAATTACATGCTGTGATTTTTTCTGACGGATATTCTCAAGTTAAAGTTGATTTCATGTAATCGAATGAACTATCTTATAAGTAAAGTCGTCCCAGGAGCGCAACTCAACAATATTGGCAATATCGTTTTAAAGTCGTCTACTTTAAAATGCATAATGTATGTCTGAATTGTCAATATAAATGAGTCAGATAAAATTAAATTATTAGAAGAATTTTTTCACTATGTAACAAAAAACAAAATTTGTTTAATTTACTGTTTGTATTTTGAGAACGATTTCCGAATTGGAAATTGAAACGTCAATAAACGTATTTTTATCTTTAATTGTGGTTTATTCCCAGTTATAAATAGTAATTAGTAATAAAAGGGTTAAGCTACCAGTGAAAGATAATTTTCCTGAAACATTACTGTAAGTGTATTTCTAAAAACTAAATATTGTTTCTTTACAATGTATCAGATAATTATCGAGTCCATTAAAGAGATTATCCGAGTAAGTACAACGAATACGGAAGCCGTTATTCTCCCTAATGGCATTATCCTCTTCACCGATAAGGAGTTATTCGAAACAAAAGTCTAACCGAACAAGCATACGTTGTTTCCGATGCTCACTTAGTGTTATCAAAATAGGAAGCAGATTTACGTTTTGTCGGTTATTAATTGCCGAACTAAACGGATTTGTTTCCAGCTCCCCGTTTCCGTTCGCTTCTTTCAACCCCCCGAACTGTTACATAAGTTATATCTTCATTGTCTGTTTTGCCAGTTGTTCGTGCCATGGATCGAATAATTAGCTTTTATACAAACGCTAAGTTTATAATTTGTAGGCATGAGTTATATTCTCAGTTTTCGCAGAGAGCCGCCTATAATGCATGGGGATTCCCTGCGAAGGATATAATATGTTTACAGGAATTATTAGCGCTCATATATGCTTGAACGCCTAAATTAATTTTATCGTTTTAGAGCCGCGCAAATGGAGCTGGGTTAGAACGGCGGAAAATGCGCTTTGAAATCGCCCATGCGCGATAGACTCGGCAAACACGTCGTACAAGTAAAACGCTTTAACGAGAGGTGCAAATTGCTCGGGCTCAGTAAATTTGGAATTAGATTGTTAACAAAACACATTCCGTGCAATAGATCATCAACATGATTATCACGGCCTCTCAGTTTTTATGGTGTTTTTGTAATAAAAATAAAAGTTTAACAAAGTATATATTACACAATTAATTGATATTACATAGAAAGACAAAAGGCTTATTTGGACAGACCTTGCAGTAGGTGTCAATTTTTTTCGTCCGGTTGGTGGTGAATTTTCTTCCGTGTTTATTTTTGTTTGTTTTATATCATTTTTTACATATTTTACACTTCTTATGTTTACATTTACCCTCAAGTTGGTTCAATTTATGTTGTTTATGCTTTCGGTTGTTATTGATGCTATTTTAGGTGTTTTTTTTTGAAGGTCAAATGTTTTACTAAAAGCTTCTTAAAGTCAGTTATTGTCATAGGACTTCCTGTAACGGATTTATGAAGTAAATTAACATTTACCATAGACGTTGTCAACAGCAGTTCAATGACAACCTTGCATATCCACTTTAGCGATTTTCTCAATGGGATCAAATATGCATCTTTTTGATCCAGGAGATCAACAGAATCTTTTCCACGATTTTAATTAGCTGTGCTTCTTCTTCTTCTTCTTCTTCTTGTAGCACTACAGAATGGGGTGGGTCTTGGATGACTGCACAACTTGCTTCCATCTTGAATACTCGTCCATAATAGTTAGGTCAGTGGGTAGCCCCATTTTTTGTAGATCTGACCATATATTGTCTCTCCATCGCATTCATGGACATCCTAAGGGTCTTCTTTCTATGGGGACTTTCTCCCATATAAATTGGCAAGGTGTTATTAGGAACTCTATAGACATGGCCAGCCCATCTTAGACATTGGGATTTATTCTCTTGGACTATTTCGCTCGCTCTATACATTTGCTTGACCTAAGGATTGGTTCTCATTCTTTATTGGTTGCTATTAATGTCGTTATAAGATCCAAAGATCCTTCTGAGAATTTTTCTCTCAAAACGACTTCTTTCAGTTTCTTTCAGTTTCTGTTTTGTTTTTTTTTCTGACTGAAAAAAGTTTTCTTTCAGTTTCTTTGACCGGCTCCACGTCTCACACCCATACATGAGCACCGGTCTAATCACCGTTTTATATATTTTTATCTTTGATGTTCGTGTTAGGCTTTTATATTTAATAGTATTGTAGAGGCTGTATATACATCTGCTTGCTGCCTGTATTCTCCCTTTAATCTCTTCCGCGACATCGTTATCTGCAGTAATTGTTGCTCTGAGATATGTATAACTTTCCACTCTTTTTGCCCTATTCTATCTCGTCCCTTTTATCTGTTATTGCACATGTATTTTGTTCTCTCTTCGTTTACCCTTCAACCAGTCTTGTTTGCCTCTACCTCCAATTTGTTAAAAGTCTCCTTCACATTGGTGACTGTGTTTCCCAAAATGTCAATGTCATCTGCGTATGCAAGTAGTAATTTTGGTCCATTTACTGTCAGATATGTCTATGTTAAGTTGTGCTGCTCCTACTACTTTCTCCACGATGAATTTAAAAAGGGTAGGTGACAGCGCATCTCCTTGTTTCAGGCCATTGCTTATTTCGAAAGACTCTGAGAGTTTATTTCCTATCCGTAATCTGGATCTGCAGCTATTCACACATAACTTAATAAGCTGAATAAGTTTTTTTGGAACGAAAAGTTCTTTCATTTCATTTTACATCTGATCCCTTTTAATGCTGTCGTACAAATCTATGCCGGTACGAATTGCCGGAAATATATGAAGAGATTATGGATAGTTTTATTGAATTTCCATCCTGTTTTAAGCAGCTGTCTTAAAGTGAAGATCTGATCTATGGTAGATCTATGTTTTCTGAAGCCGGCTTGGTACTCATCCATGAAATTTTCCGTTCTCTAATTTGTTAATTACTTGCAATGGTAGGTCCACCCAAAATATATATTTTCTTCATGTTCTTTCTCTTGGTTTATGTTAAGTAAAATCTTGAAATATTCTTGCCATGTTTGGAGCAGTTTTTTATTTATTTATAATTCATAATTTTTTCTGAGTACAGACATGCATCTAGGTCTAAAGCCTTTCTTTTCGTTTGACACTGATTTGTAAAATGCTCGACTATTTGACTGTTGCCTATACTCTTCCATTTCTTTATATTTCCGTTGTTCGTACTTTCTTTTTTTCTCTCTAATAAATTTTTTTGTTTCTTGGCGTGAAGTTGCATAGTTGTCTTTACTTTCTGCTGTTTCTTGTTGAAGCATAATGTTTTACTTTATCTGTTTGTAGTTTTTCTTGACATTCTCTATCAAATCATTTCCTTGTTCTTTTTTTGCTTTTTCCCATTATTAGTTTTGCTGAATCGTAATTGATTTTTCCATTTGTTGCCTCAGCCTTTCGACATCATTGCTCTAGTCTACTGTATTTAGAGGCTGTTTAATTTCTTGTTTGTAATTTTCTTGGATGTTATCATATTGCATTTTCTCGATGCTCCACTGTCTCAATGCTTCGTGGGCCTTAGGATTCTCTGAAGATATTCTTAGCCTGATTTTTGCTCTTAATAGATGATGGTCTGCATCTCCATCTACTTCCCTAAGGCTTCTTACATCCAGCACATTACTTCCATGTCCATCATCGATAATTACGCGGTCAATTTGGTTCCGCGCGGAGAGACCTATTGTCGGTCTTAGGTTAGGTTCTTGGCCAATTTTTGCGTTGAAGTCTCCACAGATTATCTGCATGTCTTGTTTGGGATATGAATAAAAACTATCAGCTACCTTCCAGTTTAGCATACATACACCTATTTAATTTTGTTCTCCGTAGGTTTTTTTAAGTTTTGCAGCAGCTACTGTCTCTGATACGCTGACGATCTTTTCTAACGATTCCAATAAAATGCATGTTGCATTTATGATATTGTGAGACAATTCAAAGCTGATATACCAGTTGTCAGTGATTACTGTCCTTTCCTTCTTTACAATGTCAGCTACTTCGCCCAATGGGGTTGTTTTTGTTTCTTTTATTATGATTTTTTGGTTTGTTTGGAAGGACTATTATTGTGGCAAAAGAATTTTAAAAGGATTAAAACTCATGCTCATTCTGAGAAATTGCAAATTGAACAAATCGTCGTACTTTAGTAATTAATTAGTTGTGGTTATTGTACCAGACCCATATATAAAATGGTAAGTAAAAGTGACCTTATTCCATTATGAGTAATCGGCACATACTCGTGAAGCCGTAATAACGGTTTAACATCATCAGTAGAAGTGAAAATCTGAGTTGCGTAAAGATTGGTATATTCCACAATAAGAGATATTATTTTATTATTGATCATAGCTTTAGAAAACTCACCAGCCGTTGCATTACATAACGAAGCAACTTCTGGCTTTATTCCTGAAGTATTAGTAAATTCCATAAAACTTGGCAACGCTGCTTTTAAAATCTAAACCCGCATATCGACATTTATGTTATTTATCTTTTCTTGAAAATTATTTTCAATATTTATTTTATTGTTCTCTATATTCTGTGAATAAGTCACAATTAAAGATAAAAATACGTTTATTGACAATTTCCACTTCGGAAATCGTCCTTAAAATACAAACACTAAATTAAACAAATTTTGTTTTTTGTTACATATTGAAAAATTCTTTTAATAATTTAATTTTATCTGACTCATTTATATTGACAATTCAGACATACATTATGCATTTTAAAGTAGACGACTTTAAAATGATATTGCCAATATTGTTGAGTTGCGCTTCTGGGACGACTTTACTTGTAAGATAGTTCATTCGATTACATGAAATCAACTTTAACTTGAGAATATCCGTCAGAAAAAATCATACAAGTTTTCAGTTTTCCTAGCATTTGTAGACTACGAAAAAGCTTTCGATACGATAGAACACACGGCCGTAATAAACGCAATGCAAAATTGTAGAATAGACAGCAGATATATTAACTTAATAAAAGAAACTATGAACCAAGCTACAGCTACATACTACCTAAATAAAAATGAACACACGAACCCTGTACCATTAAACAGGGGAGTCAAACAGGGAGATACTTTATCACCCAATCTGTTCACCTTAGTTTTGGAGGACGTTTTTAAAAACCTAAATTGGAAATATAAGGAAATAAACATCAATGGCCGCTACCACAGTAATCTACGATTTGCAGATGACATATGATAGGTCAGTAGCCTGATAGCTACTGACCTACAAGAAATGCAAACCATGCTTTTAGAACTACATACCAAATCTTCTAAAATAGGACTGAAAATGAATTTAAACAAAACAAAAGTCATGCACTCCGAAGACACCGTGACAATAATAAACGATAAAGTTATAGAAAAAGTTGAAGAATATATATACTTACGACAAAACATAATCCTAAATAGGGTAATTCAAACTGAAGAAATAAAAAGAAGAAGAAAGTTAGCTTGGGCATCATTCAGTAAACTGAACTATATACTCAGAAATCAACAAATTCAATTACATCTTAGATCTAGAGTTTTTGATGCATGCATTATTCCGATATTAATCCGACAATCACAAAAAAGAATATGAATATACTTAGAGTCACTCAACACGTGATGGAAAGAGCAATGCTAGGTATATCACTTAAGGACAACAAAACAAACACATGGATAAGACAGAAAACCAAAGTCATCGATGTGGTGCAAAAATCATTAAAGTTGAAATGGGAATACGCTGGACATGTAGATAGGAGCGATCTAAACAAATGGCACAGATCAATTTTAACCTGGAGACATTACCAACACAAAAGACCCAGAGGCAGACCTCCTATGAGATGGACAGATGATCTGAAAAGGACTGCCGGGAAAAATTGGCTACAAGTAGCGTACAATAAAAAACAATAAAACAATGGAAAGGAAGACTTGAAGAGGCTTATGTTCAGATGTGGACGTGAATGGCTAGACGAAGAAAAAGAAGAAGAAGGTTTTCTTCACACATTGTATGTCCAAGGAAGTAAATCAGCGGATCCCAACGAAAAATAAATAAATGTATTGCTAAATGATTTAAAATTTGTTAAACTTAAGATGAAAAATTTGTTGTAAAACCTATAGCATGACACCGAAGCATATACGGCGTCCCAAGAAATCACAAAGAAAATGTACCCGTCAGATCAATTTCAACAGTATGGATTCTCCTTGCAGCAAACTCTTAATTTTTTTGCTGTGCATAATACACTTATTAAAATTTCACAATAATTTTTGCAAAAAGTAGCATAAATAGAATAAATATTCAACAATATGCTAGCTCGTTTTGATATTACTTTTATTTTTAATACCTACCAAATATGGAAGGAAGAGACCAGTTGCTAAAAGCTCGAACACTCTTCTGAAGGCAACATTAAGCGGCCAGACTTGACGACTGTGATTGTGCATTATAGCAAAAGGAGCTAATAAATTTAACATCCAAGGTGTCAATTGCTCAAAAGCTTCATTTCCATTTCTTACATCTCCCAATAAACAAATCAAAACTTTAATTGATGAATGATAAGCATTCATCAACAGAAGGATTGCTGTTTGATGACTTATCATGATTTTCGATCTAAATGATTCTCTGGAGCAAATTGTATGGTATTATGATGTATGTAATAAGGGTTATGTAGTAATCGTTACCCTTACACATGCAAATGCATAACTAATTTCTATACCCCTTTCGTAAGAGGCATCTGCCAGTTGTTCTCCCTTTTGTACTATTTTATTTTTTATTAAATTTCTCAGATCATCACGAACTTTTTTACCAAGGGGTTCTACAACTTCACAGGAAGTAAGAGTTTTTAGAAAGACAACAATATCTACAATGTTTTGCTCTGTAATCATAGTTCCCTTTTTAAATGAACCTTCTGGTCAGAGTTCATCAAGTTGAAATGCATCGAATTTTCCTGGTGCAACTACCAAATTATTCCAAATATCTAAATTATCAATTTTAGTAACCAAGTTTAAAAGAGCTGTTTTTTCTCCAGCTGTAGGTGGCGGATCACCGTTTCTTTTTAATAAAGCTTGAGTAAAAGCTTTGTCGTCTGAAGCTGATTTGATACGAGGAAATGAATTTTCCCAAAGTGCCAGTTTACATGAATGCCTCAGCAGGAACATTTTAATTTTGAATGGAAGGTTACTACCAACATTCTGCTTCATGCCTCCTGGGCTTGCATGCCACCTCTGGCCATATTTAGGTTCTGTATTTTGATGGATCTGGTTCAAGATCTTGTTTCATAATTATGCGTAAAATGCTCTCTAGCCCCAAACTACCAGTCTTAATAAGATTAAGAACTCTGAAGGGTTACGTGTGGCTGTAAGACCTGGACATTAAAACAATATCTTCTTCTTCTTCGTCTTCTACTTTTTGTAGATCTTTCGATCTGTTTAATTCTGAAGCTGACTCTGGTTAATTTCTTGGGAGGTAGATTGCCAACTATCCCTCCATCTTTTAGGTGGTCTTCCGGGGGGTCTTGAACCGGGCGGATTGTTTTCTAGAGCAATTTTTGGGAGTCTATTCTCATCCATTCGTCTTACATGGTTGTACCACATCCTCTTGCGCTGCCTTCCCCATCTTACAATATCTTGAATTTTGCACTGCTCTCTAATGTTTGTATTTCTCACTCTGTCTCTTCTTGTTTTCCCCATTATTGTTCTTAGGGTTTTCATTTCGGCAACCCTTAGCATCTATTTCGTTTTGTTGGTATCTTCGCGCACTTCTATGCCATATGTCATGATCGGTCGTATGCAAGTCTTATAGATTCTAATTTTACTATCTGTGCGCATATACGGATTTGACCAGACTATCTCCCGCAAACATTCTGACAGTGCAGATGCTTTGTTGATCTGACTCCTCAGGTCCTTTACTGGGTCGTGGGTGCTTGATATATCTATGCCCAGATATCTGAATTGCATCACCTGTTCTATGGGGTTGTCCTAAACCACTAACTTACATCTGAGCGGATCTTTTGCAATTGTCATACATTTAGTTTTGTTGGTAGAGATGTTCATATTTAGTAGTCGGCTTGTTTGAAAGAACTGAAAGAGCTGCCTTTGGAGATAATCTTCTGATTCGGCAATAATTGCTGCATCGTATGCGTAACACACCATACCAATTCTTTTGTTGCCCATTCTATATCCGAGATTAAGAGATGTTACTTTGTTGATAATTTTGCTCATGAGAAGATTAAACAAGAAGGGGCTTAAACTGTCGCCTTGTCTAATTCCTCCCGGTGTTGGAATATTTTCAGTAAATTCGTCTCCTGCTCTAACTTTGGTTACGTTGTTGTTATTTAGGTTATGGAGTATCTTTGTTATACTGGTCGGTGTTTCATTTTCTATTAATATATTTAGAGCGGCGAACTCTGTCAAATGCCTTCGTCAAATCAATGAAGCAAATATACGCTGGCATGCCGAACTCTATAGATTTTTCTTTTATTTGTTTTATTATAAATACTGCGTCTGTTATAGACCGCCCTTTTGTAAAACCTTGTTGTTTTTCAGCATTAGTGATTTGCTTTTCCAATTTGTCCTTGAGAATACCCGTGAAAAGTTTTATTGTTGTAGTTAAGAGGGTTATTCCTCTATAGTTTTGTGGGCAGGTTTTTTGTCCTTTTTTAAATATGGGGATTGTGATACTATTATGCCATTTCTCTGGTGTTTCTGTTTTGTTTAATATTTTGTTAAATAGTTGTGCCAGTTTACTTGCAAGTTCCGGGCCTCCATATGTTAAAAGTTCATTGGGTATACCATCCGTTCCCGGTGATTTTCTGTTTTTTAGCTTTTTGATCTTTACTTCTACTTCTTCGTCATTGATTGTAGCACTCTGTTTCGCCTTCGTTTATATTCAGCGTTTCTTCAGCATCATATAACTCTTTAACATGCTGTTCCCATGTCTCTATAGGTACTCCTGTGGTCTACACGAACTCGTTAACTGGTTTTTTCCTGTTGCGGAGCATTTTCCATACTTTCTTTTGGGCACCATATAGGTCGTAGTCCATATAGTAAAACAATATGACTTCAACAAATCAAATTCATTTGAAATGTGGATGTACCACCGAATGTTAAGAATAAGCTGGACCAGGAGACCTAGGAATGAAGAAGTACTGAGAGTAATGAACACATGTCCTCATCTGGTCAATACTATCAAAATTAGAAAGATGTCATATCTAGGACACATAATGCGCCATAGAGAATTTAAGCAGCTTCAGGTAATATTAGAAGGCAAGAGTGAAGGTAAAAGGGGCATAGGACGAAAGAAATAATCTTGGCTACAAAACATAAGCGATTGGACCCACACAAGAGAAAATGAATGAATTTATCAAGCCGAATGACGAATGAATGAATGAATGACGAATCACAGTCAATAAAGTAAGTAAAATATTGTTTCCAAAGACAACTTAATAATATTCTGTTTTTGGCAAAATTAAAGCGAATGAATTTTGTGCCAAAAACTTCTAGACAGACGTTATTTCTCAGTTAAATTGTGTTCTTAATTAAAACAAAAACAATGAAAAACTCTTACTATGCTGCTATATAGAAGTTAATTCATTATACTAGGCATAAAATAATTTCATTATACCTAATTTTATATATGCTAACTTGACAGATGAAATACTATTAGGGGAATTAAATCTAGAGATACATATAAGAGATATATGATGAATAAAGGCCTTTATTACTTATATAACTTTTTTGTTTTGGTAATTAGTCTTTTAAATTGTAAAAAACCACTTTCTTTTCAGTTACATTGTGCTTTATCTCTGTCAGTTTTGATGCTAAATTTAATTAGTGAGACTGTGGAATTTGTTCTATTGTTTCAATATATTTAGTTGACTTAAACTTCATCTACCACTCGTGAAGGTAAAATTTTTACTGCTATTCAACTGGTTTTAATTAAGAGATTTGGACTATACTTAAAATGTTATTTACATGAGTGAATCCTAACAGTGCCCGTTGCTAAATAGTTCTTTGATGTAGCAGAAGACATTACTAGAAAGCTAAATTTTTATAACAAAAACTACAATGTTCTGAACATCTAATTTATTAGTTTTTGTTACAGGGAATCTATTGTTCCTAAGATAATTAAAATCTTTTGAGTTGTTTGTCAAATTGATTCGAACGAGTACATACCGCTCTGTGAATCAGTGTAAAAATTTGCCGTTCATCACAGTAAATACCAGTTTTTAAAAGTATTTAACCATCAAAAAGTAATTAGTGATTGTTGTGTAGAGTTTTTAACGTCAAAAGCTGTAATATTATTCAGTAGGAAATTGTTTATTAATACTTTTCTAACCAAAACATTCAGCTGTGTTGACACTTTTTTGCCATATTCGACATAAGTCAGTCCTATCAAGGACTGGCTCGTCGAAATTTTAGACAGTCAACCACTAACAGCAACTTTAATACAATAAAATACAAAAATGGTTACTTTTGACTACATGAGTAACGACTTATCAATGTTCTCCTACAGTTAGCAACACCATGTCTGGAAACAACATCATCAGTAATAATCCAAACTCATATGGAACTGCTACTATGTCAAAACCCAAACCGAAATATCCCAAAAAAGATCAAGCAATATTAATACATGCTGATCCAAACTTATTACTAATCGACTACGTCAAAGCCATAGGTAACATTGTTAGCCCCAAAAACATATGCTTCACCTCAAGAATTTTTAATAATCGGATATGCATATACTTAACAAATTCTGAACTCGTCGAACATATTTTAACAGAAAATCCTACGATTACAATCAACTCTGTAGAACTACCCGTAAGAAGAGTGGTAACCCCAGCCCAGAGACTAATAATCTCTAACGTCTGTCCATCAATACCTCATAAAATTGTATAAAAACACCTTCAAGATCTAGGTCTTTAACTTGCTTTACCAGTGTTACATATCAAAGCTGGAATCCCCGGTGATGAATTCACGCATATTATGAACTTCAAAAGACAGGTATAAGCGATTCTACCTCCCAAAAAACATACACATCTATTAACTTACCCATCAAAGACATAAAAATGCCTTCACCCGATGCAAACGTGCTCATAAAGCATAAAACAAAAAACCCAAGAAAGTCGCACCTGATCAGTCTTAATTAACCGACTCCTCTTTTCTCATAATTAATAATCTTTATCAAGAAAATCCAAACTTATTCTCCTTACCAGTTGAAAATATTCTCGCCTTTCTAGAAAACTCATTCGGCAGTAATAACCCTCTACAAGAAGCACAGCAGTTCATTCAAAATGTTCGATCATCAGTCGACGACATTTTTAGAATATACCCTTCACTGGAAGATAGAACAATTAAGAATAGATTTACAAGGATTTCTAAGAAAATTAAACAGAAACTTAAATTCGACAATTCAGAAATTGAAAGCACAACATCGCAATCTACAAATAATGATGAAGATTATCTAACCGACTCTTCTCTGACCTCTCAACGTTCTCAATGTTAAAAATATTTTACTTTCACGTTAGTGCAGTGGAACTGCGATGGGTTCTACCCTCGCTTAAAACGCTTACAACAATTAATCAATAATACAAAAGCACATATTATCTGCCTTCAAGAAACCAATTTCAAGGAAACATAGACGTAAACTTAAAAATTTTGAAGGTTATTATTTCCTTCGGCCTACGTTTACAAGAGCAAGTAGGGGAACATATATCTTCGTGTCCAATGACTTATTTTCTCTACAATATATTCTAACCACCAATTTGGAGGCCATAGCAATAACTGTCTGGTGTCCTAACCAAACAACCATTATGCAGTACATATATTCCACCTAATTATAACTTAACAAAAACCGAGTTAGATGACTTAATTCGCCAACTTCCCAGTCCTTTTATACTAGTTGGAGACTTTATCGCCCATAATACCATGTAGGGCTCAAAGAAAACATTTGGTAGAGGAAAAACCGTAGAGACCGTATTGAGTTGCAATAATACTTGTCTGATGAATAGTGGAGCCAGTACATATTTTAACATCGCCTCAGAAACTTACTCTTCTATTGATCTAAGCATATGTGATCTCAAGTCTGCCGATTCACTCTCATGGTATACTTTAGATAGCTTATACGATAGTAACCACTTTCCGATAGTCATAACAAATAGCAATAAAAATTTTTGCACTATTACTAAATGAAATATTGCTAAAGCGGACTGGAATAATTTTCAAACTAGCGCCGAAGATCATATTTTATTACTTCAACAATCTAAAGATATAGACGAGGAAATAACTCTCTTTAATAACTGCATTAATATGTCTGCAGAAAATCATATTAAAAAACTATCAATATGCCCCTCTAAAAAAGCAGTACCATGGCGGAATTGGCACATCAAAGGGTAATGAAAAAGGCCGTAACTCAATAAAAACTGTTTTTTAAAAAGTTGACATTTTTTATTTTAGCCTTAAGTTGGTTCTTAATTTTTTCTGGTGGTTCCTTTTTTGTTTTATATAATTCTGTGTAGAATTATATAAAACAAAATAGTAGAAATATGTGCTTATATTTATGATGTCATCTTTAATGTTTGTTTCTACTCCGTTTACATTTTTCTTTTGTTTATTTTAAACTTACCTAATTTCGGCCTTAAGCATTTCATATTTTTGTTGTTCTGTATTACTTCTTCTATTTTTGTAAATCTTGTAAATCTCTCTAAATTCAAATAATTAACTTATTTTGCATGCGTTTTATTTGAATTTAATTTAGTTCCAAACTAAAGAATGTAATAAATACAAGAGAATTAAACTTTTATACATAATTAATTGGATATTAAGGTAAATTATATATAAAAGTAATTGCAGCACAGTTAATAAACTAAAAAATCAAATGCAAGAGTAACTAACGCACAAAAAAATGCAAAACCTGTGTATAAAAAGTATCATATAAATGCTCAAATATTTATATATGTAAATCTTCCATTATAATATATTAATATGATTCTTATAATAATATATTATGATCATACCTCACATTTGTAACATTCAGAAGCGATGACAATCTAAGTTTATTGGAAAAATCCGTCGAACATTTTGAAAATCCGAGTCAAAAAAATTAAACATGCAATTTATTTTATTACGGAAAATAAATTAGAATGTTGAAATTCAGTAGGATTTGGTTAAATGTATTAAAAAGAGTTGTTAACATTTTTTATAAACCAACTTTGACAGATTAATTTATAAAAAAAGACATATCGGAAAGTCCGGAAAATTCTCAATTGTTAAAAAAACTTTACGAAGCACGAAATAACAGAATAATTTAAAGTCGATATTGGAAGAAAATTAAATACGACAGCAAATACTTATTATACGAGGTAAGATTTTTTATAAAATCTAGAATTAACTCTAAATAGTTGACACAAGCATATGATATGCACTGTATTTCAAAAAGGTATGTCACAAATTAAATTACACATTCCGGGGACAAAAATAAATGGATTAAATCCAACTTATCTTTGTTTTTTTTGCATTATCTCCTAAACTACTTAACATTTACTATTACTTACCATTTTGTAACAAAAATGGACTCGTTACTTTTTTTTTCTCAAAGCATTTTTCATACGTAAAAAAAAACAACAAAATTTAAGCGCACAAAAAAATTTTAAGGGGAGTGTGCAGCCTTTAATCCCCCCAAACTTTTCACTGCGTTCAAATCAAATGAATTTTGTAGCATCATTAGTTTAACACATTATTTTTAAAACTTTTTTGCCTCCTACCACTTTTTCGAAAAACTAGTTTGATCCTAGTTGGCCATAAAATTACAATTAGTTTCTATGGATATAATAGTAACAAAAAGTTCCAGCAATAATAGTCATTAATTTGAAGCTATTATTTATTGTGTGAATACGATTAATATTAAAAATTTTAATATTATAATGACAAGTTGGATCAGATTAAATTATGATTTCAATAAACTATCGGGAATATCGTAGGTGAATGTCAAGGAAATAGTTCAGCAGCCGCAAGGCGTTATTCAGTAAAATACCCCAATCCAAATACACCCGATAGTTAATTACTTCTGACCATTGATCATCGTTTACAGGAAACGGGTACATTTCAACTACAAGTTGCTGGCAATAGTGGTCGTCCAATGGTGGAGGAAACTGATAAAGACATTTTAGAAATCAATAAAGAAGTAGCTGAAACAAGTACAAGGGTAATAGCTGCTCAACTAAATGTTCCTTACGTAAGGATTTGGAGGCGTTTGAAGGATCAGCTGCTTAAATCCTATCACTTAACAACTACTCAAGAGTTATTGCGATTTGTTGTTAATAAAAAAACACTTCAAACGTTAATTTTATTAGAAGTATTTTGTTTGCCGACGAGGCTACCTAAACTAGAAATGAAATAACAAACCATCATAACGAGCACATTTGGGCCGATGAAAATCCTCACGCCAAGAAAATGACTCATCACCAAAGAACTTTCAAATTTAATGTTTGGGCAGGAATTGTGGATAACAATGTAATAGGTTCAGTATTTCTTTCTAATAATTTAAATAGTGATAATTATTTGCAGTTCTTGGCAAACGATTCACAAAAGTATGTAGAAGAAGTGAATATTGCAATAAGGCAAAATATGTGGTTTCTACAAGATGGTGCTCTACCGCATTACAGTAAGGAAGTCCGGGAATACCTTTGAGGCAGTATGCTGGTCGGTGGATTGAAAGGGGTCGTGACGCACTTATTTCTTGGCTATCCAGAAGCCCAGGTCTTAACCCTATGGACTTTTGCTTTTGGGGGTTTATGAAAGAGAAAGTGTATTCTGTAACAATAGAGGACGAACAACAATTGATGGTAAGAATAATTGAAGCTGCAAATCAATTTCGTCAGAAATATATGATTTTTCAGCGCATTCGGTTTTCCTTATTAATACGATACCGAATGTTTATTGAAAAAAATGGGGGTCATTTTAAAAATTTTTTGTAATATCATATTATTTATAGAGGTTATAGGCATTTTTTATACTTATGAATTCATTCAAGCCGTTTATTTAGGTGCACGTAATTTTTTAAAGGTTAATGAAAAGGGTCGTAACTCAATAAAAACTGTTTTTTGAAAAAAGTGATAAAAGGCAAAAAAATTTATAAATAATGTGTTAAAGTAATGATTCCACAAAATTCATTTGATTTGAACGTTCTCAAAAGTTTGGGGATTTAGGGCTGCACACCCCCCTTAACATTTTTCTGTGCGCTTAGGTATTGTTGTTTCTTTTGTATGTAAAATATTTTCAGAACAAGGAAGTTACAGAAAGTAACGTGTAAATTTTTATTACAAAATGTCAAGTAACGAGATAATACAAAAAAAAACAATTTTCATATTGTAACTTCAAAGGGCTGTAACTTTTTTGTGTACACTTTTTGGAATCAATCAATTTATTTTTGTCCCCGGAATGCGTGATTACATTTATGTCGTACCTTTTTGAAACACCCTGTATTACTGTAATAAATTACAAAAACAAGTGCAATATATTTAAATTCTGTTAGACAAAACAGGTTTAGATGAGATAATCCGGCTTTTTTGTCTAACTAGGTTTTATCGATAGAAATTAAAAGTGGACAGAGCACACTTATTAATATGTATTGTAAAATTCATTAAAAACAGATAAACGTTTTATTAAAAGAAGTAAAAATGAGGATGAAAAAAAAGTATATTTAGAAATAAGCACTAAAACACTCAGTAAACAGAAGAAAACTTAAAAGATCGACAAACTATTGGAGTTGATGAATGAAATGGGAAAAAAATACAACCGATGAGGAGTGACAAAAGAAATGTGAAAGAAGCAGGAAGAAATGCGACATGAGATTAATCACATAAGACAGGAATACTAATTTATAAAAGACTAGTACGAAAGAAAAAAAAAACACAGAACGAGATGATGAAACAAGAAATAAGCGGCGTGAAGTAGAATGTGAAGAGAATAGAAATAAAAAAAACAATGTGGTGGTAACTGGCCTCTAAATTTAGAAGTCCGGTTCAAATTTATTGAAAAATACTATGATTAATTTTCGTGCAGAAGAATTAGAAGTACAAGTTCAAATAGAAGCAGCAAGAAAGATTAAAGAAAAAAACTCATTTAAATATGTTTAATAATGCTAAATAAAAAGAATAATCATACAAAATAAATCCAAACTGCAAAAAATTAGAGACCAAGCATACATATTACTCGCGACCTAACTGCAGCAAAAAGAGAAAAGCAGAAAGAAATAAAACAAAGGGCAAAGGAAGAAAAAAATGGAAGAAAGTCTAGTGAAAATTGGATTTAAAAAATTAACTATATTGAAAGAAAGAATGAAAATGAAACAGGAGCGAAGGCAACCTAGAAAAAAAATCTAAGATTTAATAATATATTGGAATATAAAGTAATGAACATAACAATATTGCGACTCTAAAGACCGCATTAGGTACTGGCATCATTGTAAATAAAATAGTTAAACACCTCGTAAGAGACTTTCGTGCTATGAACTCTAGAATGTGCATTCTGAGACTAAGGGAAACATTTTTTAATTATAGCATCTTAAATGTGCATACCACTACAGAGGAAAAAAAAGACGATGTCAAAGAATAATTCTATGAAGAACTAGAAGCTGCATACCATTCATGCCCAAAAAATGACATCAAAATTATTTATGGTGATCTCAACGCAAAAATAGGAAAAGAGCAAAAATACCTACCAACTATAGATAAGCAAAGCCTTCATGAGGTATCTAATGACAATGGTATCCGACTAATAAATCTAGCAACTTCCCTTAACACTGTGATTGCTAGCATATGCTTCCAGAAAAAATATTTATAAAGGAACGTGGAAATCTCATGATGGGATTACAGTAAACATGATCGACAAGCAGCAGACGGGGGGCAAATACATTATACTTTAACGAAAGCTGTTTTTGTTATTTATTTAAAACTGTATATTATCTACAACTTTTACATCAGAAATTTTTCGATATTATGTCAAATTTCGCCGGAAATTAAAAAAACTTATTTTTTTTTCAAACGTCACATAATGATGACATTACTTATCTAACTTGATCCTGTCAAAGTTTGATGTCTCTGCCGGCAGCAGTATTTTTTCCCATTTCTTTACGGCGGAGGGAAAAATGTTGTCATGTCAACAATATGAAACATGTCGCAAAGCGACAATACAAATGTCATTAACAACAATTAAACATCATTTTTATTTATAGTAATATTAAAAGTATAATTAGTTAATGAGGCATTTTCAAAATTGAAACCGTGCAAACATATTGCCGACTCTTGATACGCATTGGTAATTGCTGATGATAGTGATGCTCGAGAACAACTTTCAGCAATCATTCCCGATGTTGGCGAATCATGAGGGTTTAAAATTTTTTGAGCATTACCGTTCTTATTTCTTATTGAAGCCTCTATATATACTTCGGCAACCGTGCTTGATTTCCAGCCCCCATGTCGTTTGAGGCATTCTAGGTTTCCGCCTCCATCAATTAAAAGTGTTGCTGAAGTTCGTCGTAAAGAGTGACCCGTGTATGCGCTTGCATCGTTTAAATTTAAATAACTAGCTACTTTTTGGGCTACTGCGCTGATCGAATGTATTCCCATGACGCTTCGGTAACACTTTCCATTTTGGTACTTGATAAAAAATCGGTTTTCTGTGAAATTTTCAGGCCGCAGTGATGCATACTTTTTATACAGTTTAATGTAGTTTTGACCAATTATCGTAGAAGATCTAATTTGTCGTGTTTTACTGTCTGGGATTTTGATAATTATTACATTTTGTTTATCCTCAATGTCCACAGTCTTTATTTTTACCAATTCGTCGCATCGACAGGCGCCGGTAACCCCATTTAACAAAACAATCTGAAATATTTTTATAATTTATTAGAGTATACTACATGCTTTGCAATATAATTTTTTTTACCTTTAATCCTAAATTCAACTTATCTGGCGCTTCAAACAAAAATTTATCAAACTCGTCTTTAGTGAAAACTTTAGACTTCTTTGCAGTATATCCTTGGCTTGTTTCTTTCAAAAAGGTACGTAACTTTAAAAATTTGCTTATATCCACATTTTTTCTAATAACTCATTCGGATTTTATCAGAGTATCGTGACTACATTGTAGAAGATTTCCATTTATTTTCATTTTTCATTATATTAAAATATGCCAGTAAAACGTTTTCGGTAACTTACCGTACTCCTCTTGTATCGCACCACTCTTGGAAGTGCTTGTACGCTAACCGATAGGTACTTTATTCCGGACTTGGAGGGCCCCAAACGTGCTACTGCATCATTAGCCGCGGACTCAATTTCGTTTAGGTTTTCCATTTTCGCACTAAATTTGCGCTTGCGGTTGCAACAAGAGTAAGCTGTCTTTAATTATTGCAAACAACTGTCAAACAACTGTCACCAGGGAGACGCAAATCCCACCGACGACTTAATTATTTTAATTTTTAACATCTAGACGACTTTGATAGTTGTCATCGTTAATTTCGAGTAAAAATAGCGTATAAATTGTACTATTTATGATTGAAAATTGCTACGGTTGAAGATAAAATAGTATACTTTATTCGGCAAAGAAGCGAGTTTTCTTGACTTGCCCTCTATTACGCGCCGAACGAAGTGAGGTCATGCTTCTCCGATTCATAAAGCAATATACTATTATCATCGTTTAAATGTAAAAAAAACTGTAAATGAGTATGCAATTTTATCTCACAATAATTCAGATATCAACTCTATAAAATGTAAAATGTTGTTTATTATTTAAAATCAAAAATGACATAACTTCAAAAGCTCATTGCAACGGAACGAAACCCGTAGGACTTTATGTATAATTAATAAACTCAATATGACACAAGCTAAATATTGTTTCAATTATAAAGTCATTTATATACCTACCCATTATATAAAATAAGTTAATTATTAATATCTTCGTTTACTGCCAAATATTTTATTCTTCAGATAAAAGCTATGACTATATATAATAAATATTCAAGCGTACGGAAATGCGTTAAATTACTTTTTCGCAAATTTTATTTAGCATTTTGTATTTTGTCGTAGATCGTATTACCACATACGTTTTCCAATATTTCTGTGGTATATAGTTTAGAGCCATTATGAGTAAATTATTGTCTTTAAATAAACCGTTGTTTATAGCAACTTCCTCTTTATGTTTGCCTATATAAATTATATTGAGTTTATTTTAGAATGATAAAGAAGTCACGATGCAATTTGGTAACATTTGAATGTTTATTTCATCGAAAACTATTGCTGGATATAACTAGTTACGAAAATGTTGAAGAAGAAGTACGACAACAAAGCTTGAAAACAAGTAAAGCGGCCGGATCTCTTAATGACACAATCTTTAAGAACAAACAACTAAGACAACACACAAAAACTATATAAAGCAGCAATTAGACCTATATTAATAAACACATCGGCGACAAGACCTGATACATCTAAAACGAGATGACTACTAGAAACAACAGAGATAAAAATCTTCTTCTTGTGCCGTCTTCTAACGAAGGTTGGCGATCACTTTTTTAAACGTTGCTCGATCTTTTGCAACGTGAAAAATCTGTTCAACACTGAGGTTAGTCCAATCTCTGATATTCCTCAGCCAAGATTTCTTCTTTCTTCCCAAGTCTTTTCTTCCCTCTACTCTACCTTGCATGATGACTTGTAGCAGAGAGTATTTATCGTTTCGGAGTATGTGACCCAGATACGATGTTTTTCTTATTTTAATTGTGTTCATATGCTTTCTGCCATGTCCAACTCGTCTTAACACTTGCTCATTTGAGACTTTTGCAGTTCAAGGAATCTTCAAAATACGCCTATATAGTCACATTTCGAATGCCTCCAATTTTTTTATAGATAGACTATATTTATAAAGCCCTTTCGAGCTATTTCTATTCTGACCTTTATCTCCTGCTCTTGATCTAACTATGAATTTATAATTGCTCCGAGGTATTTATATTTGTCAACTCTCTCTAGGGGTTTACCCTCCAATATCAGTTGTATGTTGTCAACAGGGTTTTTTGAGATCACCATGTATTTGGTTTTATTTATATTCATTGTCAGTCCCATCTTTTTGCTTTCTCTGTTAATGATTTCCAAGAGAGTTTGTAAATCGTCTATATTCTCTGCCATGATTGCGGTATCGTCTGCAAATCTTATGTTAATAATGATGCTCCCTCCCATCCTTACACCTTCAGTTATTTCCCATAGTGCCTCCTGAAATATTAGTTGGGAGTACACATTAAATAATTGCGGCGACAGCACACATCCCTGTCTGACTCCTCTTTGAATTTCCACCTGGTTTGTCTCACTATCTTCCACCCGTATGACCGCAGTTTGATTGTAGTACAGATTTTTGATTAAATTAATATCCTTGGGATCTAGGTGTATGTGTTTCAATGCATGTATGAGTTTACCATATTGGACTTTATCAAAAGCTTTTTGGAAATCTATATAACATATAAATACGTTTTTATTATATTCCCTGCATTTTTGTAATAGTACCGTCATTGCGCACAGTGCGTCTCTTGTTGCCATTCCACATCTAAATCCAAACTGTGTATTGTCTAATTTGTTCTTCACATTTTTTATATACACGCTGCTGAATAACTTTGAGTAGTATTTTTAAAGTATGGCTCATGAGGCTAATTAATCGGTACGCATCGCAAGATTTAGGATTATTTTTCTTGGGTAAGGATAAAAAGATAGATTTTAACCATTCATCCGGGATTTGACCATCGTGGTGTATTTTATTAAATAATTTAGTTAGACACTCTATATTTTCATCATTCAGGATTTTTAATATCTCCACAGGAATTTCATCGGGACCTGGCGCTTTACCACGTTTTGAGATTTTAATTGCCTGTTTAACCTCTGATATCAGAATTTTTAGATTTTCATTAGTTGGTAATGTATCATTTATTTCTTCCCTATTATCTGCGAATAAGTCCTTGATGTATTTCTCTTAAGTTTGTTGTTTTTCTACTGCTGATAATTGGAGATCCCCCTTGGAGTTTCGTATAACTTGTGGTATTCTCTTCCGATTATTTCCTGTAATTTCTTTCAGTTTCTTATGTAGCCCATGTGTGTCGTGTTTCATATTAAGTTCTTATATTTCTCTACAATTTTCTACCATCCAGTGTTCTTTAGCTTCCTTGATCTGCGTTTCTACAATTTTCTTCATTTGCTTGTACTTCTCTTTATTTGTATTTTTGTATTTTCGTTTTTCTTCCATGAGTTTTATAATATCTAGTGTCATCCAGTGTTTTTGGGCAATTGGTTCTTTTTTACCCACAAACGTTTTACCAGCGTTAAGTACTGCCGATTTCATTTCGTTGCAGGCACTATTAATATCTTTTTTTGACGCCTCTGCGAATGCTGGTGCAACTGCTTCATTTATTTGTTGTTGATATTTTTCACCCTCAAGCTTTGACAAATCTAGTCTCTGAATTTTACTTTTTTTCTGTTGTTTTCTCAGTTTAATATTAACGTTGGCAAAAAGTAGATTGTGGTGAGTCAGCATCAACACTAGGATATGTTTTAATGCTTTTAATTCCATTTCTAAATCTTTTGTTGACAAGAATGTAATCGCTTTGGTTTCTTATCAGAATATTATTGTTGTCTCCTGGTGCACTCCGAGTATAGAGTCTTCTTGGTGGTAATTGATAAAAGGTGTTTGTGATGACTAGTCCTTTCTCTTGACAATATTGTACTAATTGGTCTCCTCTTTCACTTCTAATTCCTAGACCATAATTCCCTACGATATCTTCTACTTTCCCTTTACCGACTTTGGCGTTAAAGTTGCCCATTATTATGTTGACTTCATGTTTTTTTATGTTTTTCGTTAGTTTTTCTAAATCTAAATAGAATACATCTATATCATTATCGGTGGTGCTTGATGTTGGAACATAAATTTGAATTATGTTTATGTTTATGTCTATTGCGTGGGTTTTCAACTGTAACATTATTATTCTTTCATTATAGGAAATAAAATTTGAGACATACGGTTGTAGTGCTTTTTTATTATGATTCCTACATAATTTTTGTGATTACCAGTACTGCTGCCGAGTAAGAAAGAACAATGTCGTTGTGATAACACTGTCCAGCACGGGGCCATCTTACTTCGCTAAGGCCAAGTATACCTATTTTAAGCCTGCTCATTTCTAGTGATACTGTTGCAAGCTGTCCAGTTTTCTATAATGTTCGTACATTCCACGTTGCAATACGATTTATATTATTTATTTTGTTTTTCCTCCTGGAGATTCTTCGCACCCCTGTCCCATTTAAGAGATGCCTGGCACCTGGGGCCGTTTCGTTTTGATTCTTTATTTTGTGATTTTTCTTGAGATATCCTTTGGGATCTTTAATGTAGTGGTTTCCCCTTGCCTTCTGCCTTATGCCCTTGACCATTATTTGTTTATTCATCCGCCTTCGGGGTCGATTTCTCAACACCAGGACAAAAGAGTGCCCTTCCACTTACCAACTCATCCGCCCTAAGCCGTAGAGATAAAAATACTCCGACGAATATCAGGGAAAAGTTTGTTGGATAAAGAGAGAAGCGAAAACATAAGAAGAGCAAGCAATATAGAAGACATAAATGGATGGGCGACAAAACGAAAACAAAAGTGGAATGAACACATCAGCAGAATGGTAGAGGATAGAAAAGTACGAATAACACGAGATAAGACACCAAATGAACAAAGAAGTATTCGCTGACCAAGAAAAAGATGGTGCGACAATTTAAACAAGTAAGAACGCTAATATTGAAAAAGACACAGGCTTTAACTATTTCGAGTCAGATTTTTTTTTCAGGATCGGTATGGATTTTAAAACTTTTTTTTGTTTAAAACGTACAATTATGCAAAAATAGAAGTAATGGAGAATCATTTTGTACTTGAGATCCTCCATTTTGTCCGGGACATATATGTGCCAGTCAGACTTTTTTGGAACACATATGTGGGACTATAATAATCCATCAGACACCAGATTATTACTTTATTTTAGTAAAAAAAAATCGAAAATACAAATAAAACTTCATATTTTGAAAAAAAAAAAAGGACTAATACTAAGACCAATATTTAATGTAAATGAAAAGGTGTGAAACATGTTTTGCACAAGGGTACATTGGAGCTTTGACATAGTGTGATGGTTCGTGTTTTTTTTTCTGAGAAGAACATCGTTGACATCTTCTACGGGTATTTCCTTCGATAGGTAAATGATCTCCCACGTTAAACTTTTTCTTTGTTTCTTTGTTGGAGGACGTCCAAGTGATGTCGAGTCTTTTATTTTAACAGCAGCATGGCTTCTTTTCAATGAAATAAGTTTCTGAGCTATACTAATTAAAAAAGGCAAAAATGGTGTTTTTTCTTTCCTTTTTAAATCATTGTGTAATACATAAGAATTACCAACAGCCATCATCAGAAAGCGAAAAAATATTTTCTTTCCTTATTTGGTAGACTTCCTATTAAAGTCATATTCATCAAAATATGATCTGTTAGGTCCACGCCACCCATTTTCTTATTATACATGTCGAGCAGTTCAGGACATCGCACATTCATTTTAGAGCCATCCTTAATTTTTCTTTTCACTTCTACTTTCTAATCTCCAAAGCAATTGCTTACTGCTAAGTCTTTAGTATCTTGCCATCTGCAAACTATGGTGCCGTGGTTATTTACTTTGGATTTTGAGTTATCACGAATTAACTTTCCAACAAATTTAGGTACATTTACTCTTATTGCAATTATTGTTGCTATCGCTGAATAAGATACAGTGTCAAGTAGTCTAGTAGATGAGAAAAATCTCTCAAAACACAATTATACATCAGTTTCCCTTATAGTACTAACTAATATGGTCACTACTTTTTCTCTCAATACTAATTAGTATCATTTTCTGTTTTTTTTCCCTCATAAATATTAATTGTAGAGATATCCTGTTGCGGAGTCGCTTCGTACCCATATCTTTATTCCCTGTTTGATGGGTTTCATGGGCGGGAACTGTTTTAGGGAAGACCTTCCTTTAAATTTCGCCATTGACTCATCAATGCTTTGCCACCAATGCAAAGCCACCTCTGTTCGATATTTTGGAAATGTTAGTTTTAGACAATTAGCGACATCTTCGATGTAATATGATTTTCTTACATTGTCAGGCTTTTCCATATCAGCGCAATATATTTTATGTATGCTATGATTAGTGCGACACCCAATTCAATCATAACTTTATATTCAGTAGGAATTTTTTTTCTTGGTGTCGCTTCCAAATTTCTCTAAACGTTAGTTCATACAATGTGCAATATGTCGAATGAGGCTCCTGAGAAAGACTTAAAAATATTTCTATTTCAGTCATAATATGAGGAAGAGTACAATCGACTTTTTTTTTCGATGGAACCGAAAAACGTTGTCAAAAAGTTTCATCGTTAGGAAACCAAATTCCTGGTTGGTACGTACCTTCGCCTTGTTTATCATTTTCGTCACTACTGCTTTCTTCTTTACTTTCATTGCTTATGATCTGATTCTCTTCATCCATCTTATTGCCCTTAAAACCTGAATCTATTTCGTGACGCTCTCATTCTACGTTTCCTTCACATACTGATGGATTGTAGTCTTTATCATCGGAGCTACTAGTCTCAAAAGGATCGACTTCTGATTCAGTATCGCTAGCAAAGATGGCTGCTGCCTCCTCCTCCAGCTCTTTCTGCGTCAGTATCTTTCTACTCATCTAGAACAAGACAAGACTGTTGGGACACATATAACCCACCATATATGTCTGTTTTTTAAGTACTAGCTATAAGATACTAGTTTTATTGAATATATTTACCTTTTGTGTAGGTAGCTCCACTTAGAAAAGCAAATTCGCAACAGCAGTAACAACGCACAACTGTCTCTGTGGTAATCATCAACAAAACTACATAAGCACATTCCATAGATCAACATCACAAGCAAACACAGCACGAAATCGCTAAAAATTGTGTGTATATTAAAGTAATATATGTAAATAAATTGAATAAAATAAACCAAAACAGAATGTTGATGTCTCTTATCATCCTTGAGCTAATTTCCAATTATTCATAAGAAACTTTGCCGAGATACATATATAAAAAAGGAGATGATAAATGAAATTTCCAATATTACCAGGACAAAAGGCAACAGAAAGGACCACAAGTGGTCAGTGGAATATATATTTGCCACAAAAACTAGTGAACTGTTTTTTGCCTGAATATTGGGCTTTAGTTCAAAGTTCGCTATTAATATTCATGTATACAATTATTTTATTATGAAACTATTTCATTACCCCAAGCCTGAACAAAACAATAAATTTATTATTATTAATGGAACATTGTAATATGAAATCAGAAAAGTAATTTACATATTATTTGTAACATAATAATGAATAAATAATTTGACGGTAGCTGGAATATTTATAGACAACAACTAGAATTTTGTTTAATATATGTATTTGTATAAAAGCAAACCCTATTTAACAGGTCAGTTCTTTCGGGATCTAAACAAACTTGGGTGCACCATACAAATGAATAAGAAATTATAGGTTTTTAATAAAAACAAGTGGTTTTATTAAATAGTTTTTTAAAATTAAAGTGTTTATCTACTAGGTACTACTACGTAAGTTATCTATACGTAATGATTATTTTATTAGTGTGAAAAGAAAACGTCAACAATAAATAAATACTACCGTACAATCATTTTGTGAGGTTAGCTGTTATAAGTACCTTATAGTAGCATGCGGTTAGTTTTTTACTTACCAGAGTCGGAGTAAGGCCTTCGCCGCAACAGCTTAAAATGTCTTTACAGAATGTAAACACACCTTCCGATCTAACCAGTCCAGTAAATCAACGTTCGAATATCACAAACAGTTATGCATCAGCCGTTTCACACTCTTTTCCGAGTAAGACACAAGCAATTGTATTTAGTTGCATCTATAATGCTAAACTGCAGGATGATCTTATTCTTTTGGGCACAATCATCGACCCAAAAAATATTATTTTTTTATCTAGATTATCTCATAATAGAATCTGCATGTAATTGGCAAACAAAACGTAGTAGATAAATTCATGACACAACATGGCTCTATAGAAGTACTCGGCGAAGTTGTAACAGCACGAAGACTTGTCTCTGCAGCAGAAAGAATAGTCTTGTCTGGAGTCTGCCGGTCAATTCCTCATCAAGTATTAGTTGAAGAATTACAGAATATCGGTTTAAAGCTTATTTCCCCAATATCATTTCTGAAAATTAGCTCGACTCTTCCCGAATATAGTCACATATTGAGCTTTCGGAGGCAAGTTTATATAAGCCCTATAAAATCACCAATGTCAGATTCTATTCTAATAAATTTCGATCAAACACCTTACCGCAAAATACAGGACACATATCATCGCAATGCAATAACAGTTCAGTAACGAAATCAGCTCATATTGAGTCAAACAATAAAGTACCAAATCAAACAGCTTCAACAAGTATACTACACAAGGTACCAAACACCCAGCAGTCATCAAGTTATCCATTATCAAATCCAAAGCATATCACCTACACCTACAAATCTCCATTACAAAGAAATTACTAACGCTCCTACTCATAACAACACTTTCAATCAACCTCATTCAGTAGCAATACCGTTTTCACAAACTTCGGAAGCAATATCCTCCAATCTATCAGGTCCTTTTTCATTAGACACAACTGCAGAAAATTCTAATAAAACTGATACATCAAGACAATTTTCTGAAACAACCAATTTAACCAATCTTACAAATAAAACTTCAAGCTCTAGTTCCATCACTACCAAGGAGTTTGCTCCAGTACTTTCAAATGTAACAAAGCCACAGCATCTAAGTAAAAACTCTAATAGCAATTACAAAAACACAAGTTCTTCCATTAAACGCAGTATTGGTGAGATCGTCACGCCTCCTTCAGACTCAGTAATTTCATCAGAAAATCTGTTTGCAAAACCCAAACCCTCTAAACCAAAAAAACCGCGCTCATCTAAAGTCCCATCTACACGGGAAACTGTTGAAATTGCATTGATAATCATACCCCACCATTCGTTTTAAATTACCACCAATTGTCCTTACTGATTGATAATGTCCAAGGCTCCTCCGACACTATTAGCGTCGTCAAAGAATTTACAACTGATATGGATGGTTTACTCCATCTTTTACAAAGCAGCTATCAATATGCAAATGATAGATCTAGAAAAACCAAGTTTACAAAACTTCAGAAGAAACTACACAACCATTTAGAGAAAGAGATTTCTGACTTAGATAGTGACTCTTCTGTAGACAATTGTTCAGTATCATCTAACTCCGAATCTGTTAACAACATTCAACTCGATACTTCAATGGAACATTGATGGATTTTTTCATCGTCTCTCTATGCTACAGCTTCTTTTATCTAAATATTCTAGAGATATTATTATTTCTTATGAACATGAAAGAAGCGTCCAATTTTTCTGGGTTCCCTCACACGTCAGAATAACAGGAAATGAAGAAGCTGACAGGACTGCACGAGAGGAAATTTTAAGTCATTTGTCAAAGCCAATAGACAAGTGTGTCTCCAGTGACTTAGAAGCTTATTTTAAAAATAAAGTGTGGTGTTAGTGGCAAAATGAGTGGTCTCAAACTAATTTCAATCTAAATAAAATCAAAAATAATGTGTCGCAGTGGTTTCCATCGTCGCTCAATAGACGAGAATAAATTGCGGTTGCGCGTTTACGCCTAGGATATACCAGATTAGCGTACTCCTACCTTTTCACAAAGAAAAATCCACCTATAGGTGATCAGTGTAACGTCCGATTAACAGTCGAACATTTTTTAACAATTTTTAGTAAATATGACCAAGAAAGACAGCGCTACAAGATCCCAAACGCTCTACTACAGGCTCTAGGTCAAAACTATTCCTATAACAATATAGTGAATTATCTTAGATCCATAAACATTTTGTACAATCTGTAGGTGTTTAACTTTGTTTTTTATATTTTGTTCCGTCGCTAATAACCTTTTGGTGGATGCGACATCTTTTTATATTAAAAAAAAAATAAAAATAAAAATTATAATTTGCTAAAACAGTAAAATAATATACAGTGTGGAATCCCCTTATGAAATAAAATTGTATGCGTTCTTATTTTAGAAAATAATAAAAAACTTTGAGATACCTTAACTTTTAAATTTTTTTAGAATAAAGTCGATCTGATTTCTACTCCAATTTTGTTTATTATCCTGTAGTGACCTACAGGTATACAGTCTATGGGGTGGTAATCGAAACCATTTGTTCATAATCGCCAGGTTTTCTTCTTGATAAAATTGAGCCAATCTGTCGCCTCGAGCATACCTTATTCCTAAACCGTAATCAGCTATAATACTGTCGACTCGGCCTTTTTCTATCTTTGCATTTAAATCACCAATTGTTATAGTAATTTATTCCTTTCTTGTATATTGTAGATGTAGTTGTTTGAGTTGTTCATAAAAATGTTCTATTTCAGCTTCTGATTTATCTGCAGTTGGAGCATACACTTGTACTACATTAATGTTCACTAGCTTACCATGTATTTGTAATAATAGCATTCTATCCGAAAAGGAAAGAAAATTTATAACGTCTGCTTGGATTCTCCTGAAGATAATTATTCTAACTCCATATAGATGATCTCGGGTGTCATTTCCGGAGTAGTATATCGTTTTATTTATGGCCAATGTTTTACCAAAACCAGGCCAGCGCATTTCGCTTATGCCTAATAATTTTAGGTTCAGTGTGTTCATTTCCTGAATCGAATTTCTGTTTCTGGATTAATAGTAAAAACATAATTTTGGTAATAGGATTTGCTAACAGACGTAATGTTTAACAGTCTCATCTAGGTTAAATTGTCACGTACAATCCAGCAAGAGATGTTAGCTTATAGATTCCTTAATAGTCATTTACTTTGGCATTATCGTTTAGTAACGAGAAACTATCTATATTTACAATGTGCCTTTCATTGAATTGTAGAGGTAGAGGGAGTGAATTTCCGTTACTGCCTCGAAGTTTAGATTGCAATCCCTTAGATATTTTCCTGTATATTTTAAACAAGCTACATTTTGTTTAGAGTAAATGATTTTGATTAAATCTTTATATATTGTCATTTAAGGGAGAGGCTGGTACCGTGGCCATCTTTCGAGTAAATTTAAGATAACTTTAATATAAATCATAATATATTAATGAGTATCAACTCAAACAACGTCAAAGCAATTGGTAAATTAAAAATGCACTCCAAATTTCAAGGTTCTGCAGGAGTGACTAATTTTGTTTTTTTTTAAATGTGGCAACTGTACCAATCTAGCTGGTACAGTGGCCACAAAGCTAACGTATAGTGGTCATTACTTGGAGTTCTTATATTTTTCGTTTATAATATTCATAAAAAAGAAAAAGAAAATTAATCTTTAACAAATATTATAAGATGATAAATCTGCTTTAAAAGTAAACGAATTTGCTGTTCGTTTTGTTGCTCCAGTACTTTTTGGTAGTGTTAAAATGAGTTCAACATCTTCTTTTGTAATTGTGGAAGAATCTGTAACTGTAGGAAATGAAGACTATATTCAGTGACGCCTTAGAAAATTTACATTGTATTCCTGACCAGAAGAAAAAACTTCTGTAACTTGTGCAACATAAAATTTTGAAGTTTTCCTAGTTTGAAACCTCACGAGAACAAATGAATTCACTTCCACACTGTGAGGATATTCTTCGTCAGAAATTTCATCTACTTCTGAAAGTAGACTAACATCTTCGGAATCCACGACATCAAACAATTCAATGTCCGTGTTACTGTCATTACTGGGTGTGCTTTTATTTTTCTTTGCATTACTTCTATTCGACTTGTTTGAACTATCAATTTTTCTTTTTACTGTTGTCTTAGCTCTCTTCGCTCTACTTTGCCTTGATATTCTTTATGCTGTTACCACTTTTGTCCTATTATAAATTGGTATATTAGTTAAAATTTCAATAGTGTTCTTTTCCTTTGTTTTTTATGGTAATAAGGTAGCTTTATGATATGCTTGCAGTAATACAGAAAAAATGAATCGATTTTCGAGTGCGTTCTTGGAAGTGGAAATCGCTTCATAAGAAACAATTTTCTTTTCAGGTGTTATTTCCGATGCATATTACTGATTTGTTTCTGGTATTTTATCTGGACAAGTTGATGTTGAAGGGAACTGAATGTTCATTTTAGTATATCGCTAACATTTAAATTATTTGGTTGTTATTCTTCTTGATGTATGTTTGGGATGTCTGTTACGGTTGAAGCCATAAAATCATCGTCATTAAAAATCTTATCGTTAAATAGAAATACCCAATCAGCTTTAAAAGCTGATATCACATTTTTGGGACAGAAAGCAAGTGGATAAGCATGGCTCAAAATCTATGCTATGTCGTTAATTGTTATCCTCTTTCCAGGATTGTTCAATAACAAATTTTGACAACCATGTGAGTAATATTTCCCCAGAGAACCAAATTCAGCTTTATACAGGGTGATTGATTAGTGTGAGGAAGCTCAGTAGATCTGTTATAGTAAAAATTACAAAAAAAGTTATTAACAAAAATTGTAGGCAGCTTTAAACTCCATATTTCAAAATTAGTTACAATCCTACAGGGTGTTCCATAAGATGGTGGCAGACGAAACTTATGTTTTTTTAAATGAAACACCCTATATTTTATTTTAAATTTGAAATCTGCTTTACTTCTACATTACAACAATGTAAAGTTTTATTATGTTATACCGGGTATTTAAAAAGTTATAACCAATATTACCTGAAAATCGTATTAAATTTAACTCCCTGTATAATTAAAAAGGATTGTAGGAACATTGATCTATTGCAACCATAGTTTTTTAATAATTGTTAAAAACTATAAAACATATTCATTTTCATAATATTCGTTAAATCAAATACAGGGTAAGTCAAAATGCAAGTACAATATTTTCTTGGTAATTTTAAATAGAACACCCTGTATTTTATATCACTATCGAAAAGAACTAATATCGTATTTCATATTTTATGAAGTACTCCCTATACCTAAAGTTATTAGTTTTAAAAATATTTTTATTTTTCCATGAAAGTATTAATTTGGTAGATATTTTAACGTTTGCCAATAATTATTGTGAGTTGGCCATGATTGATTTGTCAGAAACTGACAGTTTAACATTAATATTTATTAATTCAGTATTGGGGTACACCGTAAATTAGCAACAATTATTATTTATTAATTCAGTAATTGATTCAATTTAAATTAGCAATAATGAATTTTACTACTGATGAACTGGTAGATATGATCTGGATATTGGGGGAATGCAATAAAAATTCATTACTATCAGCTAGAATTTATCAAGAACGGTTTCCAGATAGGCGACAACCTAGACAAGATACATTTGAAAAATTGAAAGATCGATTTAACCGCACTGGTTCAGTGAATTATAACAAACATGAACGAACAAAAACTAGTGTGACAGAGGAAAACGAAATGAGTGTGTTGATGGCGGTTACAGAAAACCCACACACAAGCCACTCTGTTCAAAACATTCTATCTAAAAACATGATGCACCCTTATCATATTCAAAAGCACCAAGAATTAATTAATGATGATTTTAGAAACGAATAGTATTTTGTGAATGGGCCTTAGAAAAAATTAATGAGCAGAGAGATTTTTTTGATTATGTCCTATTTGGTGATGAAGCTACATTCCATCGAAACGGTTCCTTTAATAGGCATAACTTTCACTACTACTCAACAAGTAATCCATTCCACATAGTAACACATAGTCAAACAAGATGGTCTCTAAATGTGTGGGGAGGTATCGTCGGTAACCATGTAGTAGGACCATATTTTTTTGAAGATAATTTAAATGGTGAGATTTATTTAGATTTTATCGTAAATCAGTTACCGATATTATTAGAAGAGGTTCCACTTAATATACGTGAAAAAATGTGGTTTCTACATGACGGTGCTCCTGCGCACCACAACGAATTAGTACGTGGTGAGCTTAATAATCAGTTTGGGGAAAGATGGATCGGAAGGGATGGACCGGTAAGGTGGCCCCCAAGGTCACCAGAATTCAATAAAATGGACTCATTTTTTTTTTGGGTTACGTTAAGAATGAAGTATATAAAATACCCCCAACAACAAGGGATGATATGAAAAATAGAATCCGAATTGCATTTCAAAATATCAAATATTACAAAATGTAACCAACTCTTTCAATGACCGTTTTCAAGCATGCATAGATGTTTTGGGAGGTCATTTTGAACACCTTACTTAAGCAAGATAAGTTAAACTTACTGTTGTTTTTAATTTTTCTATGTGTTGTTATATTTTTTTTATTTTCCGTCGGTTATTTGTTATAAATTTTATTTTAAATAAATTGTTTTCTTTTCTGTGTCGTTATTTCGTTACTAAATTATTAAACAATAATGTCAAATTGTCAGTTTTTGACAAATCAATCATAACCAACTCACAATAATTATATTGTGAGTTGGTAAACGTTAAAATATCTACCAAATTAATATTTTGATGGAAAAATAAAAATATCTTTAAAACTAATAACTTTAGGTATAGGGAGTACTTCATAAAATATGAAGTACGATATTAGTTCTTTTCGATAGTGATATAAAATACAGGGTGTTCTATTTAAAATTACCAAGAAAATAATGTATTTGCATTTTGACTTACCCTGTATTTGATTTAACGAATATTATGGAAACAAATATGTTTTATAATTTTTAACAATTATATAAAAACTATGGTTGCAATAGATCAATGTTCCTATACTCCTTTTTAATTGCACAGGGAGTTAAACTTGATACGATTTTCAGGTAATATTGGTTATAACTTTTTAGATACCTGGTGTAACATAATAAAACTTTACATTGTTGTGATGTGGAAGTGAAGCCGATTTTAAATTTAAAATAAAATACAGGGTGTTCTATTTCAAAAAAAAACATAAGTTTGGTCTGCCACCACCTTATGGAATACCCTGTAAGATTGTAACTAATTTTAAAATGTGGAGTTTAAAGCTGCAAAGAAAAGATGAAGCGCTCACAAAAGCTGCTAAAGAAATACAAAAAAGAAGTGAGCAGAAAAAAGGCCAGAAAAACTTGGAGGTACCGAAAGAACCTCAAGTTGATAAACAAAACGTCGTTGACCCTCAGATACCTGCAGAGGTTAACGTTAAGAGACCTAAACCTCCTGCGATCATCTTAAAGACGGTCGCAGAACATCAAGCGATCCTGCAAAAAGCAGCAAAGAAAGGTATCGTTTCTGACAATAGGTTCGCCAGATCTGGCAGATCTATTGTCATTAACACCAAAACTAGGGAAGATTACCTAGGAGTAGTCAAAATACTTGAAGAACACACCCCGAAGGTAGAGTACGTTGCCTATCCGATAGACAGCGACAAATTAAAGAGGGTAATCCTAAAAGGGAGCACAAGCATCGAACTTATTCTTAATGAATTAAGAAATAAAGATGTCGACATAACTAGAGTCAGTAACATGTACTCTAAAAAAGAGGGAAAACCAATACTGCCTTTCTTTATGATCACCCTCAAAGAGAATGACATACAAAAAATACGCAAAATAACAAACTTGTGCTACATGAAGATTCGTTTCGAAGACGAAATCAAGACCACAAAAGATACCCTACAGTGTTTCAACTGCCAGGGTTATTACCACAGTTCAAAGGCTTGCCACTGCGACTCCAGATGTGTAAGGTGTGGTGAAAACCATCTCAGCAATGAGTGCGGAAAAAGCAAAGAAACGGCTCCAAAATGCGCCAACTGCGAACAGGCGCATACGGCCAATTACAGAGGATGCTCAAAAGCTCCTAAAAAGAAGACCCCTGCCCCGTAAAACCGGCGGACAGACCACTCAACCCAACAACAACAACCACGGGTTTCAGCTACGCACAAGCAGCCAAGAAAACCCCAGAACAAGCGGCCCCAACGATGCAAGACGCAGCCGCACTCATTGCCACATTCCAGACGGAATACAATAAGAAAATGATGGAGATGATGTCCGTAATGGATAGGGCCACAAAAATGATGACTGCATTCGGTAAAATAAATCGACAATGTTAGCGAACCATACGGAAGATCTACGCATAGAGTCCTGGAATTCCGGTGGAATTTTCCAAAAACTCAACCTTTTGGACGAAATGATAAATAGATTAGAGCTCGATATCGTAGCCCTTCAAGAAACGAAACTAGTGGAAAGGAAAAAAACCAAATTTCCAGGCTACGATATCTATAAAACTGACCATAGAGCAAGATCAGGAGGAACAGCCATACTAGTTAAAAAAGGCATAGAACATGAACACATCCCAACACCGGGTGGACTGGTCACAATGGAAGCCACGCTAGTAAGACTAAAGGCCAACAACGAAACACTAAAAATAGTGTCAGCTTATGTCAGACCTAACGAACCGATATTCGATGAAGATTTGAGCCTAATCCTCGACACAGAAGAGCCCACGGTAATCATAGGAGACCTTAATGCGAGATCTCCCAACTGGTTCGATAGAGCGACCAACAATAATGGGAGACGACTTTGCAGCCATCTCGAAAATAGACCAAACACCTACGTGATCGGACCAACAGAACCGACCTGTTTTCACGGACAACTCCCTACACATCTAGACATTGCAATCCTACACAACGTGGGTCAACAATACGAGATACGCTCTCTAAACGAAGGCGATTCAACGCACAATCTAATCGTTTTGACCCTGGGCGCAATAGAACTAAACTATTCGCAGCCCCACAAAAGAAAGACAACAAGTTGGCCAAACTTTAGAAGAATTGTGAGCGAAAACATCGGTAACATTCCAACAATAAACAACATCACAGAACTAGAAGACAGCGTAACCAAACTAGAAGAAACTATAATTAATGCTATCGATGCCAGTTCCAAAACCGAAACAATCCCAAGACAAAAAGGAAGATTCGGAGATATAAGTCAGGATCTACAAGACTTAATTAAAGAAAAAAACAGAAAAAGAAGAAGAGCCTATCGTACTAGAACATTAGAAGATAAAAGGATTGCAAATGAGCTAGACAGGGAAGTTAAAAGACAACTACGAAATCACAGAAATGAAAGCTGGGACAACTATATCCAAGAATTAGACCCTAACAAATCCGCCTTCTGGAAATTATCGAAAATCCTCCGACAGGACAAGAAACCCATACCTCCCTTACATGGAGTAAACGGGATTGTCCACACGGAAATAGACAAAGGTGAAGTCCTAAAGGACGAACTAGAAAGGGCATGTAGAAATAACGAAAATCCCAATGAAGACATAGACTTTGAAGAAGAGGTAGAAAGAACAGCCAGAAGACTAAAGAGAAGAAAGGGCAGAGTAGGAATAACACATACATCTCCCGAAGAAATAAAAGAGCTAATAAAACTAACAAACGCCAAAAAAGCCCCAGGACCTGACAACATCACAAACAGGGCACTAAAAAATCTACCCAACAAAGCTACTGTCTACATAACGAACATTGTAAACAACATGCTCAAACTAAGATATTTTCCAGATAGATGGAAGGAGGCACAAATTATCATGATTAAAAAACCAGGGAAGGATGGCATTTTTCCGCAAAATTACAGACCTATCAGCCTACTATCATCAATAAGCAAGATAGCGGAAAGAGTTATATTAAAAAGACTCAACGACGAATCGGAAGCACTAGGCATCATACCAGAAGCTCAATTTGGATTCAGAAGCGAACATTCATGCGAACTACAAGTTCTACGTTTTACTGAATTTACAACAAAAGGCTATAACGAAAAAATGTATACGGCAACAGCATTTCTGGACGTCAGTAAAGCATTTGACAGGGTCTGGCATGACGGACTCATTTACAAAATGAACTCTATGGGATACAGCGAGGCGATGACATGCCTCCTTGGATCATACCTAGTCAACAGAAGGTTCAGGGTTCGAACGGGGGCAACTCTGTACGAAGTCGGGACCCTGGAAGCAGGTGTGCCTCAGGGAGCTGTTCTGTCGCCTTACCTGTATACCATCTATACGGCCGACACGCCAAAAGAACCAGGTTCCCTGTTGAGTCTTTACGCCGACGACACAGCAATAGCTGTTAGCTGGAGAAATCCAGATCATGCAGCTAATCATCTGCAGAGAGCACTTAATAGATTCGAAAGATGGTGCATCAAATGGAAAATAGCCTTAAACCCGGATAAAACACAGGCTGTAATGTTTAGTCACAGAAGAAGTGTACCGAACCGAGAACTAATGATTGGGAACACCCCAGTAGAATGGACAAACGAGGCCAAATACCTAGGAGTGTTACTAGACAAAAAACTCACATTTACGCAGCACATAAATCAGCAAACGTATAGAGCCAAAGCGCTGAAAAATCAGCTCTCAACGCTTATTGGTAGAAGAAGTAAGCTAAGGTTTAAAACCAAAATCAGGATTGCGAATAGTATTATCCTGCCAGTCCTTTCGTATGCCTCTGCTGCGTGGGGACACACCTGTAAAACAAACAGGAAAAAAATACAAACAGCACAAAATCAACTAATAAGAGATGCCCTGAACTTACCGAGATATGTACCTCTGAGAAATTTATACAGAGACTCAGGACAAACAAGGATCCTTCACACAATGGACAAAAAGGCATACGAACTATTCAACGGACTAAACAACCACCCAAGTAGCATGTTAAGAGAGCTGACTAACTACAACGCAAATACTAGGACGGTACACAGAAGACCTAAACAGCAAATAGCCGGATATAGGGTCCCCAACGAATAAATGAAGAATGAGATGGTCGCAATGACGTCAAATAAAAGAATGCAGTCATCAGAAAAACAACCACCAAAAAAATATCTATTTTTAGGACTCTGGCGAGAGGATACAGGTGCCAAGGCACTTAGTTAAGGACAATATACACCGGGGTGTGTGGAGGCCATATACACCCTGCAATGCACACCCCAACACACCCACACAAATTAGCATGTAAGAATAAAAGGGTAAGAATTATGCCGGCATTTTATAGTCCCAACGCCAAGGAAGACCCCCAACCCAAAAAAAAAAAAAAAAAAAAATTCGGTTGTTTTTCTTTTAAATTCAGAACTTCAAAAATCAATTTCAATTCATTAAACGTTTTAACGTAAAATTCATCCTATTTTTCTATATAGAAGGCCCGTCAGGCCTTCTATATACCGCTGATGCGGATTAGGCCCTTAAGGCGGATCAAATGAATGCTGATCCTTTTCGCGACACCCGAGCACTGAGGTCATGTGTGGCAAGCATGGGCTCGGTGGCCGGACACACTTCGGGCGCCCAGCCGGCGAGGAGAACAAAATTTACTTTTGCCAAATCGGCAGCTGAGTGACCGAGCACACACTTTTTTCCGGACATGAAGTCGACAGCCCAGGCTGTCGGCTTCATGGACGGAACACACGCTCTTTTTCTTTTTTTTTTAGGGACTTCAGTCCCGAAGTGAAGTTAGAGTAAAATCTATAGAGTCAGTAAAGTAAATAGGGAGAAAAGCCTAGATGTGGCTACCCCTACAGTCAGGTGGCATAACCACAGTAATTAAAAACAGGAGGTGTCTCATTACCCAGGGCACTTCAAGTAACTTTCAGATCATAAGCCTCCTCACGTAAGTCACACGATGAGGAGAGGTGGTGGAAAAGCCTGGGGGTCAGATAGGTACCACTTCAACTAGTGAAGTGTGACCGGTTTGATCTTCGGACATGTGGATCCCATACTTAGTTTGGTATACACATGTTCCTAGGGGTAGGGTTGATCGCTTAGCGTGATTGTGTGTGTGTGTGTGTATTTTTGAAGTTGCTGGTACAATTATTTCGCTGATATATTTTCTCGATCCACAATTTTGTAATCTTGTGGTCAATCGTAATTGGTAAAGAAATTGCGTTAAATCTTTTTTTAAGCTTTCTAGGTTATATTTAAAGGATGTTTCTTCTTGTTTTTTTTTCTATATTTTGTACCTGAGTGTTATTGTTTTTGCGATGAGTACCTCTTACGTTGTCCATAAGTAAACGATGGTCTGATTCACTTTCTGATCCTCAGTATACCCTTACGTCAGATTTTTTCAGTTTGAAAGTTTGACGTTAGATTACATAGTCGATTATCGAGCGCAGATAACTAGTAGGTTGTATCCATGTAAATTTGTAGATGTCTCTATGTTAAAAAAATCCATTTATAATTTTGAGAGACATCTCGGAATGCGTCTGAGACATTTTTTCACAAAAATCTCTAAGACGCATTCCGTTGTGATTGGTTATTTGTTCACCATATCTTTCTACGACTCTGTTATTTTCTTCTCTCCCTACTCTGCCTTTTAAATCTCCTAGGATAAAGTTTTCACAGTTTTCTTTAATTTCAGAGAGTATTCCATTCATCTTGTTGTAGAAATCGTCTTTACTTTCTGGATATGCATCTTCATTTGGGGCTACACTCCGATAATTGCGATGTGGTGCCAATTCTTTTTTATTTCCAGTATTAGCAGTGGTTCTTTTACTTCAGTCCACGATTTAATATTGTTTTTAAGATTTTTTCGAATAGTAGTAGAAATTTTTCCTCTCTTAGTTCTGTTATCTTTACTCATTCCACTGCATGTGTATGTATATATTCTCCTATCTCTTCATTTCTTTCTCTCTTTTTCTTGGTCTTGGTGAGAATACATATTATATCTATTTTTTTTCCGCTAATTCTTTAAATATTTCTGCTTGTTTGTTTCTAAGTCCTTGTACATGCCATGTAGCCAATATTATTTTTCTTAATAAATTCTTTTTTAGTATTACTTATATAAAATTAAAAAATAAAATAAATATTACTCTTGCTTTCACCAAACTGGTAAATTAAAAAAAAATAGTGACTTAAATAATATAACTCTATTTTTCTCAACGCCTAAACCCTATCAAAACAGTAGATTGTTTTATTTGGCGTTAAACTCCCTTTAGTTTTTTTCCCCGATCATTAGAAGTGTGTGTATCTAGAACAATAACATTGTTAACTTCGTTCCTCCACAGAGTTTATCTGATAAAAAGCAGCCGCACTCTTTATTTCCTTTTTCTTCGTGGTTTCCCTTCTGCAGAAAAGGAAATTACAAATTGCCATAGGTATTCTTTCCCGGCTTAGATAACTTCGGTAACCTTTGTGCATTTTTCAACAAGAACAAAACATTCTCATATTTCAGTCCCGTACGCTCCACAAAAAGTCTCTGCGCGGTACATTACACTTCCGTGATGTTGTATGTATTTCTTATGGTAGTAAAACGACGTAGTCGGGAGGCTGGTTTCTGGGCCAGTGCTTCTGCTCTTATTAAATTTTAAATTCTGATCTTTTTAAATTCGAGGTAGCAATTTAATTATATTAGGTAAAAATCTATCGAAATATTTTGTATTAACGATAATTTTGAATAAATCCTGATACATTAACATCGAAATATGTTTCTTAGACGATTTCCAGATTATAGTTCGATTTCCATTGGAATATAAAATGAAACTGTAATTTTTATTTCAATTTCTTCTCCTTTTTCTTCTTCTTATTTTTCTTGTTCTTCTTCTTCTTTATAAGCATTTCTGCTTGTTCATTGGCGGATTAATACCTTTATGGAAGGTTGTCACTTCATTTTTTACTCGGTTGTCCGATACTTCTTTGCCAATTGGTGACTTATCTGTTGCTATTTTGACGACACTGGTTTCCTTCATTCTGTTTATATAGTTATTCCACTCTTTTTTTTTATTTTGTGTCCATTAATGTATGCATTGTATATTGCAGTTTCTTTTAATGTCGTTAGTTTCGATCTCTCTGCATATTTCCTGTAATTCTTCTCAGTACTAAATAAACATAAAGTACATAAATCTAGGATTTTATTATGCTGTCAAACCACCTATCACTTCTCTAGGCAAACCCCTCTTTCGTTTATTTAAGCAGTCAGATGGATATTTCGAGCAATGTTGCCAATTTCATTCCTCTAGATGTTTCTCAAATAAGGTGTTAACTACTAAATATTTACAGGAAAGAAAGGAAATAACTACAAATCATTAAGTTTGTTTGTTATTAGTCTGTTGTAGTAGATTGTTTTTTTTTGGAAAAAAAACCCAATGCAAAGGAGTGCAATGAACATCGCACCACAGCCTTAATGAGTCATGTCTTGAAATTTTTTTTAAAAGTAATTCACAATAGAATACATAAGAAATTGGATGAAGGCATAAGTAATACACAAATGGGATTTAGGAAAGGACTGGGAACACGAGATGCACTGTTTGCAGTAAGTGTTCTTTTGCAGAGATGCTTTGATATTAATCAGGAAGTATATGCCTGTTTCATTGATTTTGAGAAGGCATTTGACAAAGTGCAGAATAATCGACTTGAAGAAATTTTATTAAATAAAAACATAGATAGTAGAGACATTAGAATCATCTGTAACCTCTATAGGAATCAAACAGCAAAAGTGAAAGTTGAAAACGAACTGACCAAGGATATCCAGATTCGCTGTGGGGTCCGCCAAGGGTGTATTTTATCACCCTCGTTATTCAATTTATACAGTGAAGCCATTTCATAATTAGCGCTTGCCGAGATCTGTGAGGGCCTTATAATAAACGGTGAGCCACTTAATAACATAAGATATGCTGACGACACCGTCCTTCTGGCAGGAACACTAGAAGAACTGCAACACCTTGCTGAACAACTAAATATATATTGCAACGATTATGGACTTAAAATCAATTTGAAGAAAACCAAGTTCATGCTATTTACAAAAGCACAAAAGATCAAAGTTAAGCTAGTACTAGATAATATAGAAATTGAACAAATATCTTCGTACAAATACCTTGGAGCATGGATCACAGAATGAGAAAACTTTTTTGTAATCGCGATATCAATATATCGCTCCGGATAAGAATGCTTCGATGTTATATTTTCTCTACCCTTTTGTATGGAGTTGAGGCTTGGACACTTAAAAAATCCAACAATAAAAACCTAGAAGCATTCTAAATGTGGTGTTACCGACGTATTTTGAAAATATCATGGATGGATCGCAAAACAAACGAACAAGTTCTCGAACAACTAGGAAAACAATGCGAAGTTTTAAATTCCATAAAAATCAGGAAATTGGAATACTTGGGACACATCATGAGAGGTGAAAAGTACAAACTACTACGGAATATAAAAGAAGCGTAGGAAGACCTAAAATCTCGTGGCTGCTTGAATTAAACTATTCAGGCGAGTAACCAATAAAATTATAATTGCCAGAATGATTTCCAATCTCCGATAGGAGTGAAACTTAAAGAAGATGTAGATTGGTAAATATAATAAAAAATATATTCAAATATCCGATTTATTTAAAGATACAAAAAAGATATAACTCTCAAAAAGATCCGCAAATCGGATTATGACACGGCGATTGGCAACATTGATCTTGGGCGGTACTCTAGACTATGATGCGTCCTAAAAGGAGACAGATAGTTGAACGATATTTTATACAATGTCTATCACCGGGAATGGATTTATTTTTGTCCAAGTTTCATATTGGTCCACTATTTCAAATGCAGTTCAAACAGACATATATTAAATTGTATGATCCGTTTTAAATTCGTTCAACCTGTATATCATTATTGATCTTACACTGGCTTTATAAATTCTACACTTCATCTCAGTGTTAATGTGTCTGTTTCGCTATATATCCATATTATATATCCAGTAGTTGTTCAAAACTGATGCATCAATTTCTATTTTACATCTGGTTGGTTCTTTACTGACTACTATTGATTAGTTTTCTGATATGCGATTGTCATTTTAAATTCTTTTTCTCTTATGTTAAATCTTTGAACCAGTGTTTGCAGACTATCTTCATGTTCCGTCGTCTACATTACAGAGTATTTTTATTTCTTGTTTCCCATTCTGTATCCCTTTCCTTTGTTAAAAGCTCAATGAGTACCATTGTCTTATTTCGCTGCACATTTCTATAGGTTCTATAAGTTTTCTATCTATTTTGACTTCCATTTTGTTGTTTTGCTATTTTTAAGAAAGCAATATCAGAGGAACAACATGGTATATCAATACGCGGAAGGAATCTTGAACAACATTAGATTAGTAGACAACACCACTGTTTTTTCAGACAGTCTAGAAGCACTGTAACATAAATATCTAAGAGAAATTGATATAGATCTTATCAGACTAGAATAACATTGCCAATGTTATTACCACTTCAAATAAGACGCCAAGCAAGTCTTCTTGATGAAGAAACTTTAGTAGCAACTGCAGAAACTAAAGATAGAATCAAATGTTTTTACTGTCCTCGAAGTAAATATAGAAAAACCACTTCAAGGTGTGCAGATTGTTCAAACCGTATTTGTTTAAACAATGTTTAAACATATAATTACAATATGTAAAATAAATGCCACAATAATTGCTATGAGAGTGAATAAAATGTTGACATTCCTTTTATGTTATACAATATTTTGTTTATGGATAGATAATGGATAGATAATGGGAAAGAGATCTATAGGAAGAAGGCATTCATGGTTGAAAAACTTGAGAGAATGGTACAATTGCACCAATTACCAACTGTTTAGATCTGCAGCATCAAAAATACGCATAGCTTTGATGATAGCCAAACCTCGGAACGAAGACGGCACTTGAAGAAGAAGAATATTTTGTTTATTTATTATTTTAATACTAGAAAATACATATATTCATGTTATTTATCACTAATAAATTTTTAAAAAAATCAGCATACGACTAAGTTTTATTCATTATTGAATATCCTAATAAAATACAATTCAATGGGACGAAAATGGCGAATGAGCGCAGCGCTCATTGTCAGCAATCACGTCATTTCCCGATACGCGAACAATGACGGGTTAATTCAATGCCGTGGAAAATATTGGTCTAAATATTTACTAAAAAATAAAGAATTATTGTTGCCTATTATGTAAACATATCCTAATACTGCAACTTTACTTGTTTCATTAACTACAGGCCTTTAGTTTCTTGTTTTTTATTACCTATATTCCCAGTTTACTGAAAACTTCACGACATACGCATCGTTTGCGTCGATTTTTTAGAAAGTTTAAACAAAGTATTCCTAATTGCAATATTTTTCTACATAACAAAATATGTCAACCCTTTGTGTTAAGCGTGTCCAAAAGGTGATAGGTATGCCTTCTATTTACCGTTGTTTAGTTTAGTATTTAAGTCATCCATAATCAAGCTGACACCATTCTTAGATAGTTGTTTCTATGGAAAGATTGCCATAAAATTATTTAATTGTCTATTTTTTATGGTATTTTGCTATGATCTATAAGATTTTACATGTAATCCAGGGATTATTATGCTGAAAATACGGCATGGTAGAACCATAGCCTATAGGCTCATTTTTTATTAAATCTATTTTACCTCATATATATTTATGGTTTTAGCTCCTTGGCTAATAGAAAATTGTTTCCCACCTTTGTTTATTTTTTAATACGTAAATAATATAGTACAGGTTTCACTTTGTGCTTCATTATTTTTCCCTTGAGATGCAAGCACAAAGTTAACTTGAAAGTACACATTTAAGACACTATCGCAATATATGCTTTTATTTTCTTCTTTTTTTTTCTGCTATATTTGACATATGATATATAGATAAATAATATTAAAAAACCTGTACACGAATATAACTTTAATTTTAAGAAAATTATATTTACTTTTAAAATACTAAATGTCAAGTTAGTTATTTTTGATCTATTGTATCAAATAGGTGTTAAAAAATTTAATCTAATATATTGTAATACAGTACCTTCTTGATGTGCCTATCCGTTCCGAATGTTGGCAGTCATAATGGCAATCTTTGCTTACCTGCAGCAACGCGAAAAAGCTGATTGTATGTTGTATTGAACCAGATTCTGAGGTTCTTCAACCCAGATGTTCTTCTTTTTCCTGAATCTCGTTTTTCAAATATTTTTCCTTGCAGGATGGCTTGAAGGAGAGCATATCTGGAGTTTTTTTATTGTATAATGGCTTTGGCATAGCCAACTAGCCAGACTATTTGTGGTAGTTACAATTTTTGATTTATTACCTAAGCCTATTTATAATATAATTTTACAGGAAGTAATATGTTAGTATATACATTCAATTTTTGACATATTTACAATTTTTAATTTGAATACCTAAAACTACTTATAATTTAAATTTACAGGACGTTATGTATTCGTAGATACATTTTAATATCTGCTTATTATTTGAAAAAATAATTGTATTCAAATTGACAGGCAATGGACAATTTAGCTCAATTAGTTTTTCATACATCATTTTGATACTTTGTTTGTACTGTCCACACTCCAATATAAGGTGCTGCAGATCTCCCACTTTACCACAGGAGCAATATGGGTTATCAGTGAGGCCTATGCTGTGTTTGTATGCAGGAGTGAGTGCGTGGTTTGATCTTATTCTGTTTATTGTTTTTATAAATAACCTGTTTGTCCCATATTTAAACCATTAGTGGTTGGCAAGCTCTAAAGTTGATTCCAGTTGTACTTTGGTTGTATAAACGTTGCCATCTTTGTTTGCAGTTGTTTCTACTGATATTATCCATATCTGCTACTGGAAGAAGTATGTTGTTTATATTACGTTTGGTTAAAGCTGCAGATTTAGCTAATTTGTCGACTTCTCCATTTCCTAATATTCCAGAGTGTCCTTTTACCCAACAAATCATAATCGAACTACCTGCGGAAATAATATCATAATGTAACTTCTTGATTTCTATCTCAATATGGTTTAAGTATTTTGTGGTTTTCATAAAAGTTTGTCCCTAATGCTTCTACAATCAGTCAGAATGATATAATTATTCATTCCAATAGAGGCTATATATTTTAACGCAAGAAATAAAGCTGATAGTTTGGCAGTATATATTGAAGCTTCATTGGGCAATCGACATGATTCTTTGTAATCAGCATTCCAGTAATATATTGCACAACCCACTTTATTTTGAATTTTAGAGCCGTCAGTAAAAATATATTGAGATGCAGGCCACTTATCTTTAATTATTTTTTTCATCATACTTCCTGGAAGATTTGAATCCATATAATATGTTTGTATTATCTTAGAGAAGAGAGTCTTAGAAGGTTGTGTATAAATTGGTGGTATTTTACTTTGATGCATTTGTTCTTCAAATATTGTTAATTTCCTATAACTTTCAACGTATATGGGAGTTTTTTTGTTACGCCAATATTTATAGCTTAAGTCTGATATATTCAAGTTACGAATATTTTTTAAATAGCTGAAGTTTTTTTATATAGCTCTAGCTACAAACTTATCTGTAAAGAACTGTATGCGTAGTGTAAGGGGAGGCTCTTTAGCTTCAATTTCAATAATACTAATAGGAGTAGATTTTAAGTAACCGAGACATAGCCTCAAACATTTATTTTTTTGGGTTTCAATTTTATTAAGATGTCCTGTTGACGCAGACTCATATATATGACAACTATAGTCGAAAATTGGTCGAATCATTGAGCGATAAAATAGCAATGCAATATTTGGGTCAGCTCCCCAACTGATTTTACAAAATGATCTAAGAATATTCATGGAGTTTTCCGATTTTTTTATAATAAAATGAATTTGATCCTTCCATAACAGTTTACGATCCAAATATGTGCCTAGATATTTTACACAATTTTTAATTGGAAATTCTATTTTTCCTAGTTTAAAGTTACCTTGAGGAGTTTGGCGTTTTTTGGAAAAAAAAACAAATTTCAGTCTTTGTAGTTGATATTGATAAGCCTAGAGAATGGTAATAATTTTTTACACAATCTAGTGTAGATTCGAGTTGATGCCTACAAATCTCAAGGGTAGTATGTGAGATATACAACACAACATCATCTGCAAACTGCAATATATTAGAGTGTGGAGGTACTATCTGATCTAGATCTATATTATACAATGAAAAAAGAAGTGGACTTAAAATACTACCCTCTGGTATTCCTACTATATTCGTTAGCCTTGGCGCTAAAAGAGTCTCATTTATTTGTAAGTAAGTCCATCTATTCTTGTACAAGGATATAACGAAATCTGAAATTTTAACTGGCATACCAAGATATAACAATTTTTTATGTAGAATATATAAATTTATGTTATCAAATGCAGAGGTTACATCTATAAATGCTGCAGCTGTTAATTCTTGATTTGTGATATTGACCTGAACAGAGGAAACTAGTGAAGTGAGAGCATCCTGTGTAGACCTGGATTTCCGGAAGCCATATTGAGATTTGGGTAGGATATCTTCGGATTCAAGCCAGTATTCAAGCCGATTTTTGATTAATCTCTCCAGAGTTTTTAGTATACAAGAACTTAAAGATATAGGTCTGTAAGACTCAACGTTGTTATTTGGCTTTCCTGGCTTCTTTATGGGCAATACAATATAGTGCTTCCATGTTCTGGGAATTAAATTTTCATTTTGCCATATATTGTTAAAAATTTTTAATAATAGTGATTTGTATTCTGTGGGTAAAAAGTATAATAGAGAGTATGATATACAGTCCATCCCTGGAGACGAACTATTATTTTGTTTGTGTCCATAATTTAATTCCCACATTTGGGCTTCGTTTATTTGGTTTGGTACCCAAGGAGGTGAAATTTTCAAGTGGAAATCTTCTATCCATGCAGCTTCGCAGTTTATCGGGAGTTTATTCTGGAGTTTCTATTTATATCTGGAGTTATTTCGCATAATATGTATGTTTGAAGAACTGTAACTTTCGAGATTTGATAGTGGTCAGTACCTCTAGGTTCTTATTCATTCTTTTGAAGACCTCCTCATTTGTGACTTGGTCAGTCCACGGGATCCTCAGCATTCTCCGATATAGCCACATTTCAAATGCTTCCAGTTTTCTGCACATATCTTCGTTCAAGGTCTACGATTCAATACCATAAAAAAGGACAGAGAAGACGTAGCATCGCAGCATTCTTACTTTTGTATCACGAGAGGTTGTGTAGCTTTTTTGATGCGTGCTCTTATCTCCTGGTTGTTGGTCCATCCTTTATTTATTATGGTGCCAAGGTAGTTGTAGTTCGCCACTCTTTCTACAGGGGATTGCTTGACGTAGAGTTGATCTTCTGATATCCCTTCCTTGCTAATTATCATAGGCTTTGTCTTCTTAACGTTTATATTGAGAGTATATTGTTGACTGTAATATTGTCGTTAAGTGTTTATCCTATAGAATACAGTATAATAAAAGCCAAACGAAAATAACTAAAAAAATGTTACTGTTACTTAGAAATATATCTTCAAGGGTAAAGCTGTCCATAGACAGTGAAGTTGATGGAACGCGGAGTTAGAAAAATAAAGGCTAGTGCACGAGAAGCCTTTAACATGGCCGAATATTCAGTTAATTAGAAAAACTTAAACAATACTCACGGAGAATGTAACGTGCTAAAAGTCACATGTTTGTTATTTTTCTTTAAATACTTATTTTATTTTAATTTCTTTCGGTTTTATTTATTTATTAACTTTATCTTTCATTTTAATATTTTTATTCCAGATATAATTGGCGTTCAACTCAACCCTTCGATCAATTTTCATCCAATGTCACTTAAGACCCATGTTCTGCTGCAGTTAATGCCCCTATTTGCCTTTTACCTTTTCGTCCTATTACTTGCGGTACTTTTGATTGCACGATTGTAAGTCCAGTTTCATCTATGTCATAGACACCTGTTATAGAATATGCTGGTGTCTGATCGGCCTATGGTGGAGCAGTACGACAAGAGATAAGGGCTTGCGGCTCGGTGATACTCCTCCACAGATCCCAAACGGAAGGGCGTGAGCCGCCTAAATACCGGGTATTTATATATTCAACCTCTAACAGATCAAAAAACTTCCTTAGCTGCTGGGCGGTTGAATCCTTGCACTCAAGCGCAAGATGTTCCCATTGGTTTTCTGAAAGATAATTGCTTTTTATGTCTATTTAAAAAATGGTTAAGCCATACTCTATTTGCTCTTTCATTTTTAAACGGATTCTAGATGTTATTTCTGACTGTTAATTGATAAGTCATTCACCTAACATCCAAGCGAGTAAGTCCGTAAAAGGTGCGCCCCATTTGCAAAAGATAATAGACTAATTGTTTTTTCAGAGTTAAAGGTAAAATAGTTTTTCTACTTAACGGTTTTCGTACTAAGAGATCTAATGATAACTCAGGATTATGAACTAGCCTTCTTAACGTAGTTCTTGGTATAGCCAATGTTTTGACTGCTTTCTTAAAACCCATATGCTTACTACGAACAGCCTCTACTGCCGCTGGGTTACAACATGTACCTTTTGCTAATACATACATTACCAGCTAAGTATTAGAAAAAACAAAATAATTAAGCAATAGTATCTACGCAAATTATACTACTAATAATAGAGATAAATATATAATAATTATAGGATGATTGATTATATAAATTGAGACACGTTGTTGGTGAATAAACAAACAAACATATTGTATTGTATTGTTCTATAACTAGAGAACGATTTAGTTTCTGAATATAAACACGTGATTACTAAATAGGTAAACAAAGATATTAAACAATAATGTGATTAATAAATATTTGGATTTATCCAGTTTATTTATTTATCGCGTAAGACTGTTAAGTTTAAAATTAATTTTTGTAGTAGTAATAACCAAAGTAGTAAAAGACAAAGATAATGGCTACTTCATCTAGTTATTGAAGATGTTTCGCTTTCTTAATCCTAAAGCGTCATCAGTTCATCTAAAAATAACAATATGAAAAAAACCACACAAGTATGAAAAAGCTGTTACATGTGTTACCTTAAAAAGGTATGTAGCAGTCAGTGATATTAAAAAATGTAAAGAAGCTTAAGTAAATGGACATTATTCGATTATGATGTATAAACAATTAATTGAACTAACTACAATTAACAATTTGTTCAAACTTAGCACAGAAAAAGAACATGTGGTTTATTATACATGTATAAGTAAAAAAACATTACCATAAGATTGAAGAACTAAGAAAATCAATGATGCAAATAATGTCTGTGTCACGTTTTACGTTTTGAATCTTGATAAAGGAAAGGGTTTCCTGCCGAAACGTTGACTGTTATGGAAAATAAAATCTAGTTCCACATATAATCCTTATTGAACCTAAACCCAAGAAACACACTAATTTTATATTAAATATAATACGGTTCAAGAAACTCACAATTAGTATATATATATATATATATATATATATATATAATATATATATATATATATATATATATATATATATATAATATATGTACCGAGATATTTTGGAATTTATTTATATCCGTTTGCTGAAAATTTGAAAATTTCTATAGTAATTTTAAATCAATTTTCCCTCTACAACGTGCCGCCCCAGTCGCTCTTAATAAATTCGATTATATCGTCTCTTTACCCAACACGTCAAAGATTTTCAAGGGAAGATTTTTCTCCATGTAAGCCGTATCCAGACCATTTGGACAAAATGCGCCGAGGGACCACTGCGAATACGTTTAAAAGAAATGTAAAAGAAATGTATCTCCCATCTAAATTCAATTACATTACCTACCGAAGCGATTCCATCAGGCCGAAATGCTGCCATTTAAAATTCCTGCATCTGCCGAGATACAAAACCAATTAGACCATCTTAAATTAATGACATGACAAATCGAAAATTAGAAAATGCGGGAAATGGTTTTAAGAATTTAGTTGTCGCCCTGAATTCTAAACAGAGAACAGTCGATGATGCGAATAACTTAAATTTATCTGTGAAACAAAAGGAACTTAAGTGATATTTAGAGTTGAATATTGTTTAAAAATATATAAGGAAGTCTTCTGGATACTAGCGTTTCCAGAAAAATTATTTAGGGATCTTTTCTTCTATTTTTGAATTTCTTTACATTTTTTAAATATAAGTTAACGAGCATGTTATAGCTATGACTATTAGCAAAAGTTACAGTTAAATTTATATACAGTGGTACCACGACATACAAGTGTAATTCGTTCCGTAATCTTGCTCGTATATCAAATTGCTCGTATGTCAAAGCAATTTTCCCTATTGAAATTAACTGAAATTCCATTATTCTGTTCCAGTTAAAAAAAAAACTATTTAGTTGTTTTGTTAAGTGGTTTTAAATAGGAAAAATGTATTTAAAAGAAGAAATATTTATTTACACCTTGCTCATTTTCATTTTCAGATTGTTTAAAAAAACTGGCGAAGGAGGTTTGTTTCTTCCTCTTTTTCAGAATTTTGGTGAAATGTGTAAGGCAAGTTTCGTTGAACAATACCGATGCACTACCAGTTGCAACTTTTTCAGGCTGATTTTTATCCACGAATTCTGCATGTATGAATTATTATACATATAATTGTTATTCCAAAACTTTAATTGAAAAGATAAAACGTTATAAAGTATAAAAACTGAATTTACAATATGCACTGAAAATGAATACAAGTCTTTATTTCAAAGTGAATGGATCTCGAATGCTGAAACTAGTTGTCGGTCGAAGGTCAACGTCGTAGGCCAAACACACGGTGGCTCCACGGGGGCGGAGGGGTTACCGGTTCCATGATGTGTGCGACAACTGTTATACAGGGGTCGATCAACAGTTAAACATACCGGCCCCCTTGATAGCTGGTAGGCTTCAACAGCAACTAATGGTTAGGAAGATCCTCTGGAAGTACACATATCTTCATGGCAGGTCGTTTGTATACGGAGGAGCCAGTTCTAATGGTAACAGCTCTGACTATACCGTCGGCACCAGGATGAGTGACTTCAACTATACCAATTTTCCATTTCATTGGCGGGATTCCATCTTCTTTAACCAAGACGAGGAGTCCAGGCTTTAAAATTGTGGGGTAGGTCTTTTTCCATTTAGACCGTTGTTGGAGCTCGGAAATATACTCCTTTGACCATCGCTTCCAGAAACTTTGGATGATTCTTTGAAGGCGTTGAAACTTGCTGAGTGAATTTTCTTTAATTGCAGAATAGTCATGGTCAGGTAAAGCAGTAATGCGTTCTCCAATTAGGAAGTGTGCAGGTGTCAAGGACTGCGGATCATTGGGATCATTGGAAATCTGGGATAAAGGTCGGGAATTTAAACATGCTTCGACTTGATAAAGAACAGTTACGAAATCTTCGTAAGAAAGTGGGATTTGACCGAGTACCCTCTTTAAATGAAATTTAGTAGATTTAACTCCCGCTTCCCAGATACCACCAAAATGTGGTGCATGAGGAGGTATGAAATGCCATTTTACATTATCAGAATTTAGAATAGATTGAATTTCATTTTCACTCGTGTGTAGAAACTTATAAATCTCATTTTTAGCTCCAACAAAATTGGTGCCATGATCAGAATATATATTTGCGCTTAAACCTCTTCTAGCGAAAAATCTACGAAGAGTGGCAATAAGAGAGTCTGTAGTAAGACTGCTTACAAGTTCCAAATGCATAGCTCTCGTTGAGAGACACACAAAAATACACACGTAAGCCTTGATCGTTTTATAATTTCTAGTTTGCCGATCCTTTAATAAAAAGGGTCCGCAAAAGTCTGTACCTGTATTATAGAATGGTCGTTGAGGCGTTACTCGATGCTCTGGTAAATCTCCCATTAAATAGGGGATAGGAGACGCACTGAAGCGAAAACAACGTAAGCATTGCCTCACAACCTGTTTGATTAAATTTCTGCCAGAAGTAGGCCAAAAACGTTCTCGTATTGAAGCTAGTAATAATTGTGGCCCTGCATGAAGAAGGCGCAAATGTTCTTGTTTTACAATTAATTTAGAAAGTACATGTTTACCGGGTATTATCGCAGGATGTTTCTTTTGAAAATCAAATTTTGAATGTTTAAGTCTGCCACCAACTCTGATTATACCCTTGTCATCTAAGAATGGGGCTAATCGTAAGATTTTACTTCTAGAGTTAATAGGTTTAGATTTTGATAAGTCTTGATACTCAGTCGGAAACTCTTGCCTTTGAACAGTTCTAATAAGAGTATATAGAGCATGATTAAGTTCTTGAGCATCAAGTGCTCCGGATTTTCGATTTGCCTTAGATAAGCGGCAATTATCAAAGAATCGATAACAGTAAGCAGTGACTCGTTGAAGCTTGTTAAGATTAGAAAATCTGTTAATAAGATCCAGTCCTTCAGTAACTGTAGACTGAAAAGAAATTAATTTTTCCTTGCGTCTCTCAGGTGCATCAGAATTGACTATAGTACTAGAAGCACTAGTGGGCCATTGTTCCTTAGGATACAGCAACCATTTAGGGCCATTCCACCATAGAGAATTATCAATTAAAGACGTAGGGCTAAGACCCCGAGAGAGCAAATCAGCTGGGTTTTCTTGAGTATTGACGTATCTCCAAGAATCCGAATTTGTTAATGATTGTATTTGTGTCACTCTACTAGCGACAAAAATTTTCCACTGGGTAGAAACAGATTTGATCCATGATAAAACTATAGTTGAGTCACACCAGTAGAAGATATGAGTAATAGGAAGATCTAACGAGATTATGACCTTCTGAGCCAACTCTGCCAGCAACAATGCGGCGCACAATTCGAGCCTAGGAATCGTAATTGTTTTGAGGGGAGCCACTCTTGTTTTAGAGCAAAGTAGGTGACAATGATAAGTACCCTCTGAATCTAAGGATCGAATGTATATACAGGCACCGTATGCCATTTCACTGGAGTCAGAGAAGCCGTGGATTTCTAATAGCACTGGATTGTTAGGTAGAACATGTCTAGGAATTTTTAATGCATTTAAATCTTGAAGTTGATTATGGAATTTAATCCAGCTAGTATAAAGGTCTTGTGGGATTGATTCATCCCAATCAAGTTTGTGCTGCCACAATTTTTGAATAATGCATTTTGCTATGATTATTACAGGTTGAACTAATCCTAATGGGTCGAATATTTGAGAAACACAAGATAGGATTTTTCGTTTAGTTGGGCAGGAATTATAAGTAGCCTTTATTGAAAATTGTAGTGTGTCGGATTGAGAGTTCCAAAGAAGACCTAAAGTTTTGTTATTGCAATCCTCACCGAAATTTAATATAGTATTATCCCCTTCAGATTGCTCACAAAGTACTTCCGGTGCATTGCACATGAATTTACGGAGTGGAAAGCCACCAGAAATGAGAATTTCAGACAGGTTTTGTTTAAGGTATATTGCTTCATCAATTGATGAACACCCTGTGCAAAGATCATCAACGTAAAAGTCCCTTGCGATTATTCTGCTAATGTCTGGATGTGTATCTTTACATTGTATTGACAGTTCCTTTAAGCATCTTGTAGACAGAAAGGCTGCCGGTGCTGTACCGTATGTAAGCGTATTTAATTGATACGTATGTATTTCTGAATCAGGATTAGGTCTCCAAAGAATAAGTTGTAGCGAGCGTTGTGATGAATCTACCAATACTTGCCGGTACATTTTAGTTATGTCTCCAGTCAGCATAATATTATGTTTTCTTGCTCGCAAAACTATGGAAAATAGATCATCTTGAATAGTTGGACCAGCTACTAAAATGTCATTAAGCGATAAGCCACTAGTTGTTATAGCTGATCCATTGAAAACCACTCTTAACTTGGTGGTAGTGCTAGACTCCTTTACCACACCGTGGTGGGGCAAATAATAGCAAGGTTTGTCTGATAATTCAGAGTCATTTATTTTGGTCATGTGACCAAGAGCTTCGTATTCGCTTAAGAAATCTGTATAATTTGCCTTTAGTTCAGGATTTCTTTGTAATCGCTTTTCTAAATTGAATAAGTATTTGGTTGCTACTTCTTTTGAATCGCCAAGAGAGCAAGCCGGTTTCTGAAACGGTAGTTGGACGATAAATTGACCCAACGAGTTTCTAATAGTAGTAGTTTTGAATAGTTCTTCACAGAGAATGTCATCTGAAGATGAGGATTTAGGAACATTGATTTCTTCAATTTCCCAGAATTTAGCTATTTGTGAATGAATAGCCTGATCAGAAGTACTCAGATTGCATGAGATAGAAATGTTAGGAGGTTGTATGAATTGGGGTGAATGTATAGTGCCCGAGACAATCCAACCAAATTGAGTTTTTTGCAATGTAGGCAAATGCTTGCCAAGCTTTACTTGCCCTACCATGAGCAGATCCCAGAAGTGATCAGCACCAATCAAAATGTCGATTGGACCAGGTTCATTGAATGTTGGGTCTGCTAGTATCAGATTATGAGGGATATTTAAGCTTGACGTGTTAATAAAGTTTGAGGGTATTCTGCTTGTAATTTTAGGAATAACTAAACATTTAAAACTTGTTTTGAATGGGACTTGACGTGCTTGAACAGATACAACGGTTTGTTTTAAAATATTTGTGGTTTTTTGTCCAACTCCTGTAATAGAACATTGTATTGGAGTTGTACTTATTTTTAATTTTTTACACATTTCCTCAGAGATAAAACTTGACTCACTACCGCTATCAAGCAATATACGACAAGAAAATACATTTCCACGATTATCAAATATGTCTACCAGGGCAGTTGACAATAAGACAATGCTTGATGAATCATTACCTGCAATTAAACAATTTGCGCTAATTTCAGGAGAATCGGAAGTTTCAGTAGAATTGTTAGCATTAGGATTGAAATTAGGATTGTCTTGCGATGCATTTCTACTAGATGAATTATGATTATTCGACTTAGAATTATGATGGTTATGTTGATTATTGAAACCAAAGTGTAACAAAGTATTATGTTTATTGTTGCATTTTCTGCAGTGCATAGAACGACACTGGTTAGTTGAATGATTATTTCGCAAACAATTGATACAAAGTTTCAATTTTTTGACTTCAGCTAGCCTAGAATTTGGACTTAGCGCGATAAAGGATTTGCAGTTATAAATAGTATGATCTTTATTGCAAAAATAACAAGTTGGAGAATTACTTGAAAATAAGCTTCTTACATTTTGTTTTACCTTATTGCCTTGAATATTTAAAGTTTCAAGAATTCTGCATTTTTCGGACAGAAAATTGCAAAATATTTCTCGCGTTACTGTGTCATGTTTGGCATATTCACACTCCCATTCACGACGAGTTATTGAATCCAGTTTTGTGGAAAATAAATGAATTATTAATGCATCCCAAGAATCTACAGGTTCTTCTAGAACTTGTAAGGCTCTTAAATGCCGATTCATGTCATCTAGAATGTTTCTTAATTCTAGATGGCATTCTTTTGTAGCAGGTTTTGTCTCAAATAAAGCCTTTATATGATTTTTCTTCAATAAAGGTTTATTTTCATAACGTTGAATAAGTAGATTCCATGCTACAATATAATTGTTTGCTGAGACTTCAAGCGATTTTAATAAATCCGCTGCTTGAGCCTTTAACGATAAGCGCAAGTAATGGAATTTATTAATATCAGGTATAGATTTGTTATTATGAATTAACGATTGAAAAGTGTCTTTAAAGAATAAAAACTGATCGAATTTTCCATCGAAAGATGGTAAAGATATAGAAGGTAACTTAACGTGTTGTGTTGCTGCATTTGAAATATTAGAATTGCTAGAGATTGATGTATTATCTACATTTTGATCGCCAGAGTTATTTAAAATTGCTTGACCTATAGAAACGACACTATAATAACTGTCTTCGAACTCTAGACGTTCGTTTTGATTTACTGTATCATTACTGTCTTCTAAACATTCTATTTGAGTTTGAATATCATCAAAGGCTTGAAATAGAGGTTCAATTTTTGATAATCTAACTTCAAGTTGAGTAAAGTCAGGATTAGTTTTTGATTTTTCTTTATCTAAGTAATTTTTAAATTTTGTTATCTGAGATTTATAATTTCCACGAGAGATATGAAGCTTTTTAAGTTCAGAAGCAAGCACGTCGTTTGGCATTTTGAATGATTAATTGTGTTCTATTTTGTTAAATTGTAAATCTACCTTAATATTAGTGAAATGTACAATACAAAAACAGCTAGAAAGTGGAAATGAAAGAAATAAGGTTTAAAAATAGTTCAAATGCTAGTGTTATATTATAACAAATATAACGAAATGGTTAAAATGTAAGATATGACGCAATATGTAATATGTATTAAATATGTGCATAAAATAATTCAAAGAATGTAACGTAAATTCAGCAAAAATATGTTTATTTTATTGTATAAAATTGATTCGAGTCTTAAGAATGAATTACATAATTAAATCAAGTCGAAACAAGGATAAAATCATAGGAGTAGGTAAATGAAACGCTAATTACTGACCTTTGACTCTTGTTCGGTTGATCTGCATCTAATCGTCGAAAAATGCCGGCATGGAATTGTCTGCATGCGGTAGAACTTTTTCGGTTTCCAATTTACACGATAACTTATAATTGCACTAGTTATCATCCGCTCTATGAAGGACCAAACTTTTATGTATGAATTATTATACATATAATTGTTATTCCAAAACTTTAATTGAAAAGATAAAACGTTATAAAGTATAAAAACTGAATTTACAATATGCACTGAAAATGAATACAAGTCTTTATTTCAAAGTGAATGGATCTCGAATGCTGAAACTAGTTGTCGGTCGAAGGTCAACGTCGTAGGCCAAACACACGGTGGCTCCACGGGGGCGGAGGGGTTACCGGTTCCATGATGTGTGCGACAACTGTTATACAGGGGTCGATCAACAGTTAAACACTGCAACTTTCTCTAACATTTCCAAGATCTTCTTTATATCTCTTGTAGAGACAACGTCTTGTAGTTCATCTAACTCCTCGGTTGTCAGCTCCTTAGACTTTTTCTCGACAAGTTCGTTCACATCTCTTTTATTCAACTCCAGACTCATGGATTTTTCAAGAGAAACAATCTCATCTACCACTGACACTTCGGGATCCAGTCTTTCGTAGGCCCTTTCATCTATAGCCTCAGGCCCCAGGTTTTTCTATGCTACGACTATTATTACAACAAGGACCATGTTAAGGTCCTTGTTGTAACACCTAGCCAGGCCTGCTCAAAAATTCTTAGGCATATTACTATGTTAATGTGGTCTTTCCAGAAATCTCGAAGGGTAAGGTATGTGTCTTTCTTACACCACCTCAAAGCAACGCCAAAAAAATATGGTTGGTATACAACTTCTTTAAATTAGCAATCACTTGCTGATCCATGGGCTGCAAGATATTAGTGGTTTTGACTGGTAGGTAAAGAATCTTTTTAAACTTAAACTCTTGGAGTAAATCATCTTCAAGATTTGGTGGGTGAAAAGGGTCATTATCGAGGGCAAGAAGGATTTTTATTAGTAGGTTGTTTTGCTATAGATATTCTTTAACCAGAAACACCAGGTTTATCCACTCCACAAAGAATTTCCTGGTGACCCATACCTTTGGATTTGCTCTCTACATAACTGGCAGTTTTGTTTTTAAAATTTTATGTGACTTAAAGGCTCTGGGATTTTCTGATTGGAACTCTAGTGGTTTGCGCTCTAGCATCGCATTCTCCTGCGTCGTTATGTAAGTCCTATTTGATATATTTTTCCAGAAAACCCCTGTCTCGTCACAGTTGAAGACTTTCTGAGAGATGTATCCTTTGGCTTCTAGTACTTAGGAAAAAGTTTTGATGTAAATTTCAGCTGCTTTCACATTCAAACTTGCTGCCTCACCATACCCGATGACTGACTGAATGCCGGTCCTTTTTCTAAAATTGTCAAACCAGCCCCGACTAGCTTTAAACTACAGCCCTCCCTCACTAGTCCGACACTTTGAAATCCGACGTACTCGGTAATCCGACGCGCCGCTACGGGAGGCAAGTTCCGTGTTCAGTGTTCAGTTGACTTTCGTAGCGGACGTGCACGTGCATTTCATTTTCCCTGCGCAGTTAGTTCAAGTGTTCGCGTACAAATGGCAAAATGGCAAGCACGAGTGGTGTTAAACGGAAACACAAAACATTAACAATATCCGAGAAGTGGGAAATTATTAAACGTATAGATAGCGGTGAAACGCCGACTGCAGTAGCGAAATTTTATGAAATTGGACGGCCTACGATTTATGATATTATGAAGAATAAAGGAAAAATTGAAGGGTTCATGAAGTCTGTTGAAGACAACCCTTTAAACAGAAAAACCCTCAGAACAAGCGAGTTTCCTGAGGTGGAAGAAGCACTGTTTATTTGGTTTAAACAACAACGCACACGGAATATCCCTATATCCGGAGACATACTTAAACAAAAGGCTCAATGTTTCTACACAGAAATAACGAGGAAAAATGACTTTCGTGCTAGTCATGGATGGTTCGAGAACTTTAAAAAACGTCATGGCATTCGATTTATGAAGATGTGTGGTGAAAAGGTGTCTGCTGACAGGTCTGAGATTGATGCCTTCATTGAAATGTTAGACAACAAAATTACTGAGCTTGGTTTAGTTCCTGAGCAACTGTACAACGCAGATGAAACCGGGTTGAATTGGCGACAGCTCCTGGCAGAAACATTTGTAAGTGGCGAGGAAAAAAAAGTTTCAGGAAGGAAATTGCAAAAAGAACGACTCACGCTTATGGTGTGTGCGAATGCATCAGGCACTCATGCATTAAAACTGCTTGTTGTAGGAAAATCAAAAAACCCTCGAGCATTCAAAAATGTAAAGGTTGAATCTCTGCCAGTAACTTACAAGTCACAAAGTCGCGCATGGGTGACAAAAGAAATTTTTCGTGACTGGTACACCAACAGCTTCGTTCCACAAGTTAAGGCTGAACTAAAGAAGAACAAGTTACCTATGAAAGCCCTACTTTTACTGGATAATGCACCAGGACATCCTGATGCTGATGAATTGAAAATCAAAACTGCTGATGGCTACATTGAAGTTATGTACCTACCGAAAAATACGACAGCTTTAATTCAGCCCATGGATCAAAACGTGATAAAAACCCTCAAAGCTCACTATAAGAAACGCATTCTTATGGATGTTGTCAGTCAACCTGATGCTGATATTCCAGCGATTTTGAAAGTTTTTAACATTAAAGACGCCATTTTGAATGCTGCGTATGCTTGGCAGCAAGTAAAAAGCATAACACTGATAAAATCGTGGAGAAATGTATGGCCTAACAACCCATGTCTTACAACGTATAATCCTACATCCAACAGCGATTCAGAACCCGTTTTAGAGGCTACATTGGAATTTTGTAATGAAGTGCAACTTGCCCCCGCATCGGTTGAAGAGCTTAGAACATGGATCATAGAAGATAACCTTGATGCTGACATGACAGACGCAGATATAATTCAAGAAGTGACAGCAGTTGATGACAACGTGATCGAGGACGCAGCGCCAGAAAAAACCTTCACCGTCAGCTGTGATGAAGCTGTATCGGCAACTAACACTTTGTTACGTTGGTGCCAAGAGAGAGATGTGGACATGAACAAGATTTTAGTGTTAAAAGGTTTGCAAGAGGCAGCAATGGTGGACTGTTTTCAAAAAAAGAAACAGAAGGCAATCACGGACTTTTTCAACAAGTAAATACATATTGTGCTCTTTTTTGTATGTAGTTTTAAGTCTATGTACATAAATTAAAATGTTGTTCACTTTATTCTGTGTTTTTAATATGTCCCTTGAATTTAACGATGAATAATACGTTGTTTAAAATGACGGTTATATCTTTGTGGCAATCATATTCATTACAGAATAGCCATTTTCCATAATCCGACATTACGTCGGTCCCGAACCTGTCGGACTATCGAGGGCGAGCTGTAGTCTTATTATTCATCATTTGTGGAAGTATTTGAGATTTGCTTTAAAAAATCTTCATTAACATCTGGGTTCGTGTCTCTTTGGCATCGTGTTACGAACTACTTCCCGTACGAGTTGCTCCAGATATTTATTGTTTTGTTCGTCGCTCTCTTCAGAGTTTCGTACTCGATAGCTCCGTGAAGCTTCAATAACTGTTTTGTATTCCAAGGCAATGGCGAGCGCTTCATCTAAAACTTCCCGCCTTGCTAGTCGTAAATTAATAAAGTAATAAAATTAAAATATAATATGTAACCTCCATTGTGCAGTATGTATTTAATATTCTGTGTTTATATTACTTATGTACCAGTAAAAACTACTATCTTTTATTATCTATTTTTTTCCTATATATTATAACAAATTTACTATAATTTTATCACTCTGGCATAATACTTATTTCCACTCTTAGGTTTATCAACACGGCATTCTTCTTCTTTTTCAAGTTCCACTCCTATCGGAGATTGGAAATCATTCTGGCAATTATAATTTTATTGGTTACTCGCCTGAATAGTTCAATTGAACTGCATCCAAACCATTCATGTAGATTGCGTAGCCACGAGATTTTACTTCTTCTTACGCTTCTTCTACCTTTGATTTTACCTTGAATTATATTTCTTAGTAGTTCGTACTTTTCACCTTTCATGATGTGCCCCAAGTATTCCAATTTCCTGATTTTTATGGAATTTAAAACTTCGCATTGTTTACCTAGTTGTTCGAGAACTTGTTCGTTTGTTTTCGATTCATCCATGATATTTTTAAAATACATCGGTAACACCACATTTCGAATGCTTCTAGGTTTTTAATGTTGCATTTTTTAAGTGTCCAAGCTTCAACTCCATACAAAAGGGTAGAGAAAATATAACATCGAAGCATTCTTATCCGGAGCGATATATTGATATCGCGATTACAAAAAAGTTTTCTCATTGTATTAAAAGTTGACCGCTTAATTTCAATACGGCATCTTATTTCTTTTGTCTGATCAGTATCTTCTGTGATCCATGCTCCAAGGTATTTGTACGAAGATATTTGTTTAATTTCTGTATTATCTAGTACTAGCTTAACTTTGATGTTTTGTGCTTTTGTAAATACCATGAACTTGGTTTTCTTCAAATTGACTTTTAGTCCATAATCGTTGCAATGTATATTTAGTTGTTCAGCAAGGTGTTGCAGTTCTTCTAGTGCTCCTGCCAGAAGGACGGTGTCGTCAGCATATCTTTTGTTATTAAGTGGCTCACCGTTTATTATAAGGCCCTCACTGATCTCGGCAAGTGCTAATTCTGAGATGGCTTCACTGTATAAATTGAATAACAAGGGCGATAAAAGACACCCTTGGAGGATCCCACAGCGAATCTGGATATCCTTGGTCAGTTCGTTTTCAACTTTCACTTTTGCTGTTTGATTCCAATAGAGGTTACAGATAATTCTAATGTCTCTACTGTCTATGTTTTTATTTAATAAAATTTCTTTAAGTCGATTATGCTGCACTCTGTCAAATGCCTTCTCAAAATCAATGAAACAGGCATATACTTTCTGATTAATATCTAAGCCTCTCTGCGAAAGAACACTTACTGCAAACAGTGCATCTCCTGTTCCCAGTCCTTTCCTAAATCCCATTTGTGTATTACTTATGCCTTCATCTAATTTCTTATGTATTCTATTGTGAATTACTTTTAAAAACAATTTCAAGACATGACTCATTAAGGCTATGGTGCGATGTTCATTGCACTCCTTTGCATTGGCTTTTTTGGGAAGCAGTATGAATGTTGATTGGAGCCATTCTTTAGGTATTATACCTGTTCTGTATATGGTATTGAATATATCCAAAAGAAGATCAATAGATTCAGTATTCACAATTTTAAGTAATTCGATAGGAACTTCATCAGGCCGGGGAGATTTACCACCTTTAGCTTGTTTCATTGCGTATTTAATTTCTTCTCGTATAATGTCAGGCCCACGGCATATCATTCGTTAAATCTATTAAATCTATGAATCTATGAATAAAATGTTTGTTTTTAATACACTTCCATTTATACTGCCTTTTCATAAAAGTATTGTTAAGAAATCTAAATTAACTAAGTAATAAAAACTATCATTCTACATCACGCTAAGTTAAAAGACGCATTAAGATATAAATGTATAAATGATTTGTTCATTTTGTTACCTCTGAGGTGTAAACAAAACGTTAGGAAATATTTGTTTCAGTTTATGCAATATTATTCTGGTGGAATAAGCCTCATTTATAATTAAATGTTTTAGTAAAAGGTAGCTTGTAGCACACACGATAAACATGTGAACAAGTATAAAGGAAATATTATTACTTTTAATTAGATAATTAAATTAGTTTTGCTTTGGATTTGGCTGTACCCACGAATGATGAAACCATAATAACAAATTTCGAGTATTAATAAAATTAAACTGTGCAGTTGTTGGATAGATATTCTAAAACAAATATTTGAGAAGAGCTTGAGTGGGTAGTGGGTAGAAAACAAGTTATTTATCACTATATATATATATATATATATATATATATATATATATATATATATATATATAATATATAAAATATATATATATATATAATATATATATTATATATATATATATATATATATATATATATATATAATATATAAATATATATATATATATATATATATATAATATATATATATATATATAATATATATACATATATATATATATAATATATACATATATATATATATATATATATATATATATATATATATATATATATGAAACCTAGGGCTAAGATTAATATTATTACTAAAATTAATATCAAACTCACCAGTCTTCCGGATTGAACCGCGTCGATATTCATTTTGCCGAGCTTTCGGCATCCTCTCTGATGCCTTCCTCAGGGCTTTCGAGGTGTCAGTCTCCCGAGACCCCAGACACTACTACACTGTTCACTAATCACTGCGCTGTCACTACTACAGTACTGCGCAGTAGAACAAAACGATTTAAAACAACAAAAACTATTCAAAATGTAATGTAGAAAGACATTTACAAGGAAAAATGAATGGCTTTTTTATCTAATATTGTTTCAGTACCTAATGTTAAATCCTAACAAACAGCCTCATCATCTTTCATAGTTGAACCAGGCACAACTAGAACTAGCAAAATTTTTAAACCACTTACATTTTTTACTAGCAATTTTTTTATAGCATATACCCAATTATATCTTTCACGTTCAAGCTGTCGAGATACGTCGTCGCTAGCAGCATGTAGAGTAGGTTTTTTAAAATTAGCTGAAAGTTAGATAGATGAATGCTATGTCTAAGTGCAACAAGCTCTTCGATTATTTACATCACAAAATGCTAAAACGAGCAATAATCTCAGCCCAGGAGTATGAAGAGGATAACAACAGCATTTCTAGATCTCATAAAAAATTAAAATAAATAATATTTCGAGAAGATGAAAAAGTTACAACCGCAGAAAACCAACACGTTATGCTATCCCAAAGTTTGAGCATACTGCTAAATCTTAAAAAAAACTCTAAATGAAAATAGAAGACGTCTGATTTGCGGAAGAATGGGATACTTTCAAAACAATTGCAGAATCCCATCCCAAGCAATTTTGTCTTATAATTATGTATTAGTGTGTTTTATTTTGTTTATTGTAAATTAAAATAAAATTCAAAATGAGAATAACACTACAAAAAGCATAATATAGAGACAACTGTGATAAAATAATTACTATTTCCCATCGACCTACTCATCCATCTTCTGACTCAATCAACTAGAAAGTTCATACTAAAAACTATAGATCAGATTTTGATTTGATGGTATGACGTTCGAAAACATTCTGTTTGATTGACTACATACAATGAAACTAATATGGAATCATCTGATATTTCTTAATATTTCAAGAAAATTTACCAACCTACGAAATCAAAGTATATTTATTTTAAAGCAATTTAATCACCAATACATAAAAATTATAGAACACAGTAAACTCTTGAAATAATAAAATGAATCCACTTGTTTTAAAATCAATAACATAAAACTTTTTAATGCAAAATGACTAATCTTTAAATTGTTTTTATTTGTTTATGTTTTTTTGAGTAGTCAGTGTAACCACCTCTAACTCTTATGTAAGCTTTAAGTCGCGTAGGCATGATCCTAAACAAATTATCAATATTTTGTTGTGGTAGGTTCTTCCATTACTCAAGAGCAAATTGTGCTAGCTGTGTAGTGTTGTGTATTATCCCGGTGAGCTCTAATTCTTCTTTTAAGCACATCCCACAATTGCTCTATAGAGTTAAGGTCGGGTGAGAAAGCAGGCCACTCTATAACAGTGATATTTTCTGCTTCAAGGAACTCTGTAGTCACTTTCCTGGTATGTGGAGGCGCATCATTACGCGTTAAAATTAAACTTTTTCCCACTGCACCTCACTAGAACCTATTTATAGGTTCTAGAACCAAACCAACCTACCTACGAGTTGTTTAAATTGGTTGGATGGAAACTAATTATTTTATTTACCAATCATAATGCCTCCTTAGAACATAAAACTTGCAGGTTTGGTTTTAAAGACACCAATTTAGGCGATTAATCTTAATCTGCCTGGATAACTAAAGAAACCGTAATTATCTACTGCTGTATATTTCTTGAGTCAAAAGTTTTTTTCTTATCCTTTCATATAAAATACTTACAGGTCTCTTCTAGCAGCTTGGATAATGAAGCAATCGTGAAGAGTCATTTTTACTTTTTGGTGACATTGGTCTATTCTTAAACGTTACAAATTCCTAATACTAATTTCCCGATACCTTTGCACATGTGTTAACCCCATATAAGGTATATTTTCGTTTTTGAACGCAATAGTAATCTTATTTATTTTCTTTTAATATACAAGTAAAAAAATAATCTAGAGTGTCCCGAGATGTATTATCTGATTGCTTTACCGGTTTGTTGCTTTTTATTAAAAAACTTTATCCCTTAAATAAATCGTGTTACCGTTCGGCAACATAGGTATTCGGTTGAACGAAATCTATATTCTGATTCGAATTTGAAGCAACTGCATGGCGTTTCCTGTAGTCTTCATACTGTAAATATAAAATAGTTTGACACTTCATGCACGGATGGCATAAAAATGCACTTCGACCCATTGAATTGTTTGACAGCTAACATGTAACCTCGTGTATTATTTGATGAAGTGTGTGAGTCGAATCTAGTTTAAATATATCCTAGTTAGTAGGTAAGGTATATACTTTTTACTTTTATTATGCTCCCTTGTTATTTTAACCGCTTCTGCTTCTTCTTCTTTAGCCTTAAGTAATCCAACTTTGGACATAGGCCTCTCCCAAATCAATCTATTGTCTTCTATTTTGCGTCACTTGCCTCCAGTTGTGTTCTCCGATCTTCTTAATATCATCTGCCCATCTCATTTGTTTTTTCCTCTGCTTCTCTTTCCTGACCATGGTCTCCATTGTCTCCAATGTTTGTTTTTACCGCATTTATGGAAAAAATAAAAAAAAAATATTTTGTTGCCGTTTTGCTACAGTGCGCATTAATTTCCTGACGAAATATTTATATCTGATTCTTCTGAATCTCTGAATCTCTATCTGATTCTCTTGATATCTGAATGCATCGTCAGAATTATTTGTCGGAAAAGGATCACGTCAAATTTCCCTTGCCTAAGTAGTAAATATGAAAGGGATTTTTCCAATTCAGATAATATTGCAGTCCGTAAATTTGAACCTAACTATGACAACAAATCTGATTAAGAAACATGCAATGGGACTAAATATATGGCAAAGATAGACATAATAAAAAATATAGAAATGCTAGAAAGTAAACAAATCATCCAGGAGAATGAAAGCTTGCGATCTACGAGTAACTAAAAAAACGGAAAACACAAATGAAAAGTTTTCTAAAGGCGCTAATAAAAAAGAATCTAAAATAAATAAAAAGAAGACACAACACATTACTTGGAAAAAGAAAGGACTTCATATCAATGATTATCAATAGCACATTCATAGTAACACAACAACAAGCTTTGAATCGACAAGTGATGGACTTAAATACGCCGCATCAATTTTTTACTTACTTTTTACGGACGAGTTGCTATTGCGCATTACCAATGAAGCAAATTTGTATGCCGTATAAACCAAACCAGAAAGAAACGAAGAATTTACTTCTGTTTACATTAGACAGTTCATTGATATAATTATATATGCCACTGCTCAATATTCCTAATGTACGCTCCTTTTGGAGTGAGAAGCTTACATTTAAACCAGTAAAAAAGATTATGTTTCTAAATAGATTCGAGAGAATTAGGCGATACATACGCTTTAATAATAACAACAACCTTATACGTTTTTCTGAACCTGAACATGACAGACTTCATAAGATAAGACCACTAGTTAAGACACAACAAAAATTTTTCCAGTCTAACACTTGAACAACATCTAAGCATTGATGAGCACGAAAATTAATCATTGTATGAAACAATACTTGCCAAAAAAACACATAACTGGGGATCTAAATTATTTGTGCTAACAAGACTTTCCGGATACACTTATAGTTTTGAAATTTAGAGAGGGAAGAAAATTTTCAAGTACAACAAAGAAGGAAAACCCGCTCTTGGATCATCCGGTAATGTAGGTAGGTAATGTGAGCTTGGCTCGCATTATTCCAGAGCACCAAAATCTTTTTTTTTTTATCATGATAATTAGTATAAAGGTGTACCGCTGCTGCTTGTACATAATGCCAAAAGGGGTATATTATTATTGGAAACAGTTCAAAGGCAAAGGATACCATATTGAAAATTACCAACAAATATGGAAATGAAGAATTGATCTGGTAGTGATAGTTATAAATATACTGCACCGATTAACGGTGTACATATCTTATCTACAATATGAAAAGATTATGAAAATGTCGTTTTGCTTCCACTTTTGCAGGTATATCTCCCATATACAAAAGAAAACGCTTTAATAAGACTGCGAAAAAATCTATCCAAGTAGACTGCTTCTTTGTAATTAAAGAATATAACCGCTATATGCTAGGGGTTGATCTCATGGACAGCCATTTTGAAAGATACAAAATTTCTGTAAAAATTAGGAAATGGTACCTCCAGCTATTTTATTACTCACTTGATTTAAGATTTGCCAATTCCTGGATACTCTATAAAATAGCGACGGTTGCTAAGAATCCATAGGCAAAGCTTTTAACGCAAGCAGCATTTCGCACATAACTGGCAGTTGTGTCTGTGCAAGATGAGCACAACTACAGCAAAAAGAGGGAGATTAAGTATATTGGAAGCTGACATTCAAGATAAGGAAAAGAGAGGACCAGCTCAGTACATTCCCCCCAAAAGATATTAGGAGAGACCAATATGGACACTTCTTCTTCAAGTGCCATCTTCGTTCCGACGGTTGGCCATCATCAGGGCTATACGTATTTTCGAAACTGCTGACCGAAACAATTCGTTGTTGCTACAGCTATACCATTCCCGTAGATTTTTTAGCCAGGAGTTTCGTCTTCTTCCTATGGACCTTTTTCCTGCTATTTTCCCTTGCATAATTTGGCGAAGCAGTTCATCTTTCGCCTCTTGTAATGTGTCCCAAGTATTGGACACTGGCCGACTATAAAAGATAATAAACAACATGTAAATATCCCAATTGTAAGGAGTTTACACATACAAAAGGTCAGATATGTGGCACTGTATTTAAATAAAAACTATAATTGTTTTTTAATGTTTATATAAATTAGCAATGTATATTTTATGTCCTAACTACCTTGTATGCACAATGTAGCATTTTGGCAACAAACCTGTTATTGTCAAAAACAATTCAAAATTAAACTTATTGTTTTTTGTTATTTTTTATTCTTTCTAAGCTTCCGCTAAAGGCCTTTTTTAATATATGACATCAATAAAAAAATTATGCATTTAAGGGTTATTTTTAGCAATAATAACAAGTTTTTTAAAAAGAAAAATAAATATTGTTTTAAAATATATGATGATTCTATATAAGTTTGGTCGTGTGTACTCACTGTACCACTTAAAATAAACTTCTTCTTCTAAAATAAATTCCTGTTTGTCTGCCTCTTATTCTGTTTCAGTCGTTGTTGACTGTACATTATCTTTCCACCTTTTTGGCAGTCTTCCAACGGGTCTTCTGCTATACGGATTGTTGTTCTTACAGATCTTTGCCAATCCATCTGGTCCCATTCGGTTTACATGTTCGTTTCAGTTTTTTTTTTTGGTTTTTATCCACCTGGTAATATTTTGAATTTTGCATTATTCGCTTATACTTCTGTTAGTTTGTCTGTCTCTTAATGATATGCCCGCTATTGATCTTAATACTTTTATTTCGATATTGTTGATTTGTTGTTTCGTCTTTCTTTCTTGTATACTTTTATTTTGCTTTTCGTGGTCAGATATTTGTTTCTTCATATGGTTTCTATAAGGCAACCACTTACTCTTTCTGCTTTTGATGCTTGCCTTGTGGTCTCTGTTCTTATATCCCTGTCATTTGTGATCTCTACTCCTAGGTAATTGAATTTCATTACTTGTTCTACAATTTTGCCGTCTATTTCTAGTTTGCATCTACGCGGCTCTTTACTGATCACTATACATTTAGTTTTTTACTGATATTTTCATATTAAGTTTGTTTGCTGTGATATTGAAGATATTGAAGATGTGGAGCTGCCTTTATAGGTCATCTTCGTCATCAGAAATTGATACTGCATCATCGGCATAGCATAGTATAGTGATTTTTTATGCGCCCCCATGTGTTATCCGTATTGTTTTCTTACTTCGTGAATTATTTGATTTATCACCATATTACATATTAAATACCAATGGGCTGAGCGAGTCTCCTTGGAGGATTCCTCCTTTAAGTTCTATGCATTCCGTTTCTCCTGTTGGTATTATAACTCTGCTCTTGTTTTTTTTTTGTTAATTTCATTAATGGTCCTTATTATCTGATGGTCTATTTGTTTGTATCTGATGGTAATAAAATAAACTAAAGTTTAATAAAGGAAAACAGTGTAAACTAGTTGGTAATGATATATGAATAGATTGTTTTACTTATAATTACTCGAACCTATCAAAATAGTTTTCTTCGTGTAACTGCAACCTAAATGTCGGCGATATCACACGCAATATTGTCGGACAACGACGTGATTTATACACCATTTTGACTTTAATTATATTATTTGCTGATTATGAGAGTGCATTATACAGGAAAGCGGTTTGATTCTAGGGGAAATTTATCGTAATCCCAAAATTATGGCGTGTAAGTGATATATCATCATTAAATTATTGCTCGATGTATATGGAATTAAAAACGAATGCGCCACCTGCAGAACCACACTGCAATTATTTTCCTAGCGTGACATTGCTCTATTATTTTCGAAGCGGAATTACCGCGGAAAAGATAAATATGGAAATGTATCATCTAGACACAAAGGAGACACTCTTGGGAATGAAAAAAAAAAACAATTAATTACAGAGAAATTAGGGACAATAACCCACAACCTATTAGTCAATGAAACCGAAATCATTAATATAGATAAATAAAAAATAAATTATAAACATTTACAAACAAACTATTACTAACACATTAAACTGTTAGTCTAGGTGCCAGGCGACATACTGTATCACTCATACATAGCAGGCTACAATTTTTAGAATAGTGTTGTAAGACCTCGACCCCCCAAATATATCTTGGTCATTTTGAAGTATCAAATTTATTAATAACGTATTGCTACATATTGCGTTTGATACAATTTTGCCAGACGGAAGAATTTGTAATAGCTAATACACTTTTTAAGCTACCAAAAAGAAGGTTGTATACATGGAAATCTCCCGGTGATACAACGAATAGAATAATCCGAAATCAAATTGACTTTGTCCTTATTAGACAAAGATTTCGTAATTCTATACTGTCTGCCAAAACTTACCCTGGAGCAGACATCGGTTCAGACCATAACCCCATAGTAGTCACATTACGAACCAAATTAAAACTGGTTAAAAAACCCACACAAAGTAGAATTGATATTAAGAGATTAAGGGAACCACAAACAAAGGAACAAACTGTAAAAACTCTTACTGAAAATATACGTAATGCCCAAGAACTGAATAAAAGTAGCTATAACATTGATCAGAAATGGGAAAATATAAAAGCAGCAATAATTAAAACAGCAAATGAAAACTTAAAACCAAAGAATAGAAAACATAAAGATTGGATGACTGAAGAAATACTACTATTAATGAATGAAAGAAAATCATTCAAAACAAAAAATCCAATTAAATATAATGAAACTGATCGATTAATAAAAAAGAGAATAAAAGAAGCTAAGGAGAGAATGTTACATGAGCAGTGCCAAGAACTAGAAGAAATTGAGAAAAAATATGACTTTTTTAACATGCATAAAAGAATTAGAGAATTAACAGGAATGAGAAAAACACTTCAAACTAGGCAACTAAGAGATGAAAGGGGTGCACTTATAACAGATATAAACCAAAAAATGCAGAGATGGACACAATATATAGCACAACTATTTGAAGACAAAGAAAGAACAGAAACATCAAAAGAATTTAAGGATGATACTGGGCCTGACATTATACGAGAAGAAATTGAATATGCAATGAAACAAGCTAAAGATGGTAAATCTCCCGGGCCTGATGAAGTTCCTATCGAATTACTTAAAATTGTGAATACTGAATCTATTCATCTTCTTTTGGATCTATTCAATACCATATATAGAACAGGTATAATACCTAAAGAATGGCTCCAATCAACATTGAACATCAACAATCAACAATAGAATACATAAGAAATTAGATGAATGCATAAGTAATACACAAATGGGATTTAGGAAAGGTCTGGGAACACGAGATGCACTGTTTGCAGTAAGTGTTCTTTCGCAGAGATGCTTAGATATTAATCAGGAAGTATATGCCTGTTTCATTGATTTCGAGAAGGCATTTGACAGAGTGCAGCATAATCGACTTAAAGAAATTTTATTAAATAAAAACATAGACAGTAGAGACATTAGAATCATCTGTAAGCTCTATTGGAATCAAACAGCAAAAGTGAAAGTTGAAAACGAACTGACCAAGGATATCCAGATTCGCCGTGGGGTCCGCCAAGGGTGTATTTTATCACCCTTGTTATTCAATTTATACAGTGAAGCCATCTCAGAATTAGCGCTTGCCGAGATCAGTGAGGGCCTTATAATAAACGGTGAGCCACTTAATAACATAAGATACCTGACGGCACCGTCCTTTTGGCAGGAACACTAGAAGAACTGCAACACCTTGCTGAACAACTAAATATATATTGCAACGATTATGGACTAAAAATCAATTTGAAGAAAACCAAGTTCATCGTATTTACAAAAGCACAAAACATCAAAGTTAAGCTAGTACTAGATAATACAGAAATTGAACAAATATCTTCGTACAAATACCTTGGAGCATGGATGACAGAAGATACTGATCAGACAAAAGAAATAAGATGCCGCACTGAAATTGCGCGGTCAACTTTTAATAGAATGAGAAAACTTTTTTGTAATCGCGATATCAATATATCGCTCCGGATAAGAATGCTTCGATGTTATATTTTCTCTACCCTTTTGTATGGAGTTGAAGCTTGGACACTTAAAAAATCCAACATTAAAAACCTAGAAGCATTCGAAATGTGGTGTTACCGACGCATTTTGAAAATATCATGGATGGATCGCAAAACAAACGAACAAGTTCTCGAACAACTAGGAAAACAATGCGAAGTTTTAAATTCTGCTCTAATTACGCTTTTTTTATAGGTTTTAATAGATTACTGAATAAATGGGTTTTAAAAAATCTCAAGAATATATTTTCAGAAGGATAAATCAAGTAAATTTTTATGTTCTGAGAGACAAGACAAAAAGCAAAAAGTGTATAAATTATTGGTTTAACCAATTTATTAAACGTTTGTACATACTTTTCTTGCACCATAAGACTTATATTGTTTATTATTATTTTTAACAAATACAAAGCTGTTTCTAGTTTTCCATTATTTTTTTATTCATCTTCCTAGAGATATAGTGTTTTTAAAAACCAATTAAATAAATTAATCCGCTACAATAATCCGCAAATAATGGCCTTTCGGCTTTAGTCTTGGGCAGCCAGCATTTAATTAAACGTTAAGTGATCTTTATGGCATAGTAATTCTGTTAATGATTTATGTATTTTGGCTAACTGCACCATGTAAACACCTTTGTCATAATTATGGCTTGTCAAGCCGTTCTCAGAGGGTTCAGCTCGCCAGATTAGGGAGAACATGAAGGCTGTATTGCTAATTAATTCATTCACCAATTAGCATAAATAATAGACTCATTAAGTCTTGTATTGCATACTTATTAGCTATTTTCAAATGTTACTTAATTCCTAATCTGAAAATGTTCCCAATCGTTATATGCAAAAGAGACTTTGAGCTTAAAAATTAGGAATAAAAATAAGTTTAGTTGGTACAATAATAAACTAGGTGTATTAATCCTGCGTTGGTGTGGTGGTTCTGATTCCGAAGACAAAATGCAGCTTAAAAATATTAGTGAAAGTTCTCGTGACACAGACACAGAACAAGATGGCGACGAAGATGAAAGTCAAAAAGAGAATGAAAATTATGTGAGTACATTTGTTAGATATTATTGGGGCAGTGATAAAGTCACGAAATGGGCTAAAAAGGTAGAACTACGACCGGTTTGCACTAGAGCCGAAAATATAATTTCCCAATTGCCTGGCGTGAAACGACACGCTAAATAAGCTGAAACTGCAATTGATTGTTGAAAGCTTTTCATGAATGACATACTCATTGTTGATATTGTAAAGCATACTTATGAGAAAATCAATTCAGTAAGTGAACGTTACAACGATGATCAAACTTTGAAGATTTCTGGGCAAATAACAGCAGCCAATATTCAAGAAAACTATGTCTCTGAAACCCTTTTAATTTCTGCTCTTTCTTGGAAAGTACAGTGGCATGGGGGCATATATACTATCTGATTATTTTTTAAATACTACCTATTACTTTTCTTTAAGTTCTTGTCATTTCAAAATAATTTTTACTTCCTTCTGTCAACAGTTGGTTGTAACCTCTCAGGCCGTAAGATCCCCTTTTTGGAGCTGAGAAACTGTACGTTCCTTTAAAAAATGTACTCCTTTATCATCGACATCGTGTCTTAAGAATTACAATGTTCGTTACTCAAATTATGTAATTAAATTGTAATCTGCCCTCATTATCTGACTAGGTCCTAGTCAGATAATGAGGGCTAGTATACTACTCTATAGATAGAAGTAGTTGGACATATTTTCAATTGATCAGTCAAAATGTTACCCTTCTTTTTTCATTTTTAAGTAGTTATACTTATTTGTGGGTTTTTTTCTGATGACAATCTGATAGGATATTTTATAAATCCATTTTACATTATTCTTAAAAAATTTTAATAAAAATTTTATAGCATTTTACAAAAAAATTTTACTTCATTGTTCAAGTTTTGTTGCTGTATACAACTATGATATACAGCTAATCACTAGGAATTTTCCTTTTAAATTTTAAATGAATTATTCGTAAAATTTTAAAAGATTATGATTGTGAATTCTTTTTATAGTGACAAAAAAAGCATCCAATTTTTTTTAGTTAAAATAAGTTATTTTGATCAATACAGCGGACATAATAATTTTTTAGGGACGAATATAGGTTCCAAGCTGAACTTCAAAATGTAGTATTAAAAATCAAATGATAAAATAAAAATAAAAAATAAAAATAAAAACATTTATTGCCATACTATAATGAAATACATGTCAAAATTGATATCTTAGCCTTCTTTCTTCTGCGTTCCGCTCTTGCACCGCCAGCATTTGAATCTTCTTCCTCTTGGTTCCTGGATTTTTCTGGGTGGTGTCCTCGTCTGCTTCTGTTGGTACTGTATCGGCAAACGTACCTACTTCCCTGCATGCCTGGCTTCTAGTCGCTGATCATGTGGTCGATCAGTCGATGTGTTTCTCGGTGTATCCTCTGGATCCTGGTCTTCTCGAGGATATCCCTGGTCTTTCGTAGTCTTCTTGTGGCCTGGTTGAAGAACCACCTGGTTCTACTTTTGGCCACCTCCCTCAGTGGCGTGTATCCTAGTCTATTCCTGATATGGTGGTATTGGTAACTCTATCCTCCCATGATGTTCCGTCGATGATTCGGTAGCATGAGGTCTCAGTTGCTTCTAACTTTCTCCAGTTGGATTCCGCAATGGAGCTTCAGACTGGTACAGCATACAGAATCACCGAACTAATATATGCTTGGTAGAGTTGTATCTTCTTCGCCTTTGACAATGGACTGGACCTAAAAATGAAAGGAAGTATCAGTTTTTTAGCAGCATTTGCTTTTACCTTTGGTTTTTGTGTATGCACCCGGAAGTTGAGTCTTCTGTCAAGATGGACACCTAAGTATTTGACCGTCTCTGATTCCTGAATTCTGTTGCCTCCTACTGTGATCTCGTTCTGTAGTGGTCGTTTTTCCTGGGTGAATATGATGAACTGCGTCTTTTCTGCGTTGATTTTGATTTTCCATTTTTCCGTGAAGTCCGTGATTTTTTCTAAGTGGTACTCCATGTCATCTATGACTCTTTTTCGTCTTTTCCGGATGCATACACTGCTGTGTCGTCTGCATACAAAGCTGTTAAAGTCCTAGGATCTGTTGGAAGATCTGAAACAAAAATGTTATATAATATAGGTGATAAAATGCTGCCCTGAGGCATTCCTTCCTGGATTTGTTGGATTGTTGACATCTTTTGGTCAGCTGAAACTTGAAAAGTTCTATTAGATAAATAAATATCACAAATATTAATTAAATAGTGCGGAAGTCTGGCCTTGTCCATCTTGTAGATTAACGCCTTCTTCCAAACCGTGTTGTATATTTTTTCTATGTCCAGTATGGCAAATCCTGTCTTGTTTCCTGTTGAATTTTATCTTCGCTTCGCTGATTATTATTGCTAGTTGGAGTTCGCAGTTTCTTCCTTTTCTGAATCCGAACTGGTCTTCTTGGATAATTCCTCTTCTCTCTGTGTGTTTCATCAGTCTCTTGTAGATGATTTTTTCCAGAATTTTTCCCATCAATTCCAGGAGTGATATGAGTCTGTAGCTTTCTGGTCTTCTTCCATCTTTCCTTGGCTTCAGTAGGGGTATTATCTTGGCGTGTTTCCAGTTGTTCGGAAAATGTCCTTTTTCTAGGCAGTATTTGAAGATATAGTACAGTTGTACTATGATCTTCTTCGGGAGTTCCTTGAGGGTGATGTTGTGGATTCCTTCTTTTCCTGGTGCTCTGCGTCCTTTCAAAAATCAAAGAATGAAAAAATCATAATATCTTTTTTAATATTGTTTCGCTAATTTTATTCATTATTTATTTGTCCAAACTATGGTATCTGTCATTGAATATTTAGTACAAATAGTAGTCATGGGCGTAGGGATGAAAGGGACAAATATAATGATTGTTATTTTTAATTTCTTTTATATATATGTTTATATGTATGGAAATAAATCTCAAAAAAGGTCGATTTTATTTTTAAATTATGATATTTTGGAATATAGGTATATGATACTAGTGACGTTATCCATCTGGGAAGAAAGAGTTATTCTTTCACCGAGAGTTAATTCAATAAAATTTTTACAATTTAGTGGGGATTTTGAAACAGTGCCACAAAGAATAAAAAAATACTAGGACCTAATGATTTATACAAGTGGTTTCAAATAATATTTAAATTTCTCCAGGGTTAATTTAAAAGTATCTCACAAAATGACGCCAAGACGTTATTAATAAAACTGAGGCTTAGTTTAGTTCCCCCCAAAATTAGTAATTCAAGTTTTAAGGTTCAGAAAAGGCTTGTTTGGGTGGGACTTATTTCGTTTTTTTTTTCAGGTTAGCATATTGAATAAATTCATTTATTTTCGTTAGAATATGTTGAATATGTTGTAATTATTTCCACAATTTATGAGAACAAACTGTATACTTACACTTTTGACATCTTTAATATGTATTTATTATTAAGGACTCAATAGTTATTGTCTGTCTGTTTTTCTGCCTGTATGTGCTATAACTATAAAGGGAAAATCATAAAAACTTGATACTTGATACATCACTTGATCCAAAGTCAAACCCTATTGAATTTCTTATTGTTATTTTTTATAAGTAATTCTGCTTGTTCATTGGCGAATTAATACATCTATGAAAGTTTGTCAATCCGTCTTTTGCCCGGCCGTCCGATACTTCTGGTGAGTTACCTCTTGCTATTTTGACGACACGGATCTCTCCCATTCTGCTTATGGGGTTATTCCATTGATTTTTCTATTTATTGTCTATTCGCTTACTAGAGTTAAAAAGAGTCGTCATTGCTATCTATAGTTTATTTTTATGAACGAGAGAGTAATTAGCATAATTTTAACTGGTACTTCCGACCACTCCATGGGCGTGCTCAAGATTAATTGAAAAATTACTTTGAATAATTGTAAAAAATAAATTAATTATTTCAGTGTTATAAAGTGTTATGTGTATGTAAACAAAAGTGACCTCTTTTATCACACACTATATTAAAACTGACTGGCCTACATTAAAAAGGGTTTTAAAAAATTCACATTTTTTTTAATTTTTAAAAATTACAAAAGAGAAAAAAAGTTTTTAAAACCGTCTAAGGTATGTTAAATAGATGAATAAAAATATTAATATAAAACTTACAGCTACTTGTTACAAATCCAAATCAGAGTCAGAAGATGAACTTTCAGAACCAAGATTTATAATAACTGGCTCGATCATTTTATCAGTAATATTGTCCAGCTTCCACATTTTTCCTCTTCTTTAATAGTGTGATTTGCTGCCTTTTCCCAGTTTTCAGGTTTTACATTATTTAAGGCCTCCAAAAACAACTGTTTAACATCATGAATTTTAAAAGTTGTATTTTTTCTTGAAACTTCACTCTTTATCTGTGCCCATACATGGCAATTTCATCAATTTCGTATTGTTTAAATTTTTGTTTATGAAGGGCACACAACGAATAAAGTTCCTTTCTTATAGATCCGGGATGGTACGTAATATTTTTTTAACTCAGCTAATTCTGCAAGTCTTTTTTTAACCACTTGGTTGTGGGCAGTCCTTCTATAAGTCTGGAGTGATAACTTGCATTATCCATTACTATTACACAGTTCTTAGGAAGAAGATCTATCATTTGTTCGAACCATTCTTGATAGACATCAGCGTTCATGTCTTCATGGTAGTCACCGGTACGAGTTAATTCAAAAGTTAATAAACCACCTTCAACAAAACCGTCTGAACTGCCAATGTGTACTATTATTAGCCTGCGTCCCTTTCCTGATGATAAGTTTAAACCAGTAGCTAAGTTATTTACAAAAGCGTGCCTTTAACTTGTAACAGTTTCATCCTGCCAAAATTTATTTGGTGTATGACCCTCGTTGATCCATGTTTCATCAAGATAAAATATTTTTCTTTTTTGGTTTCTCATTTCCTTTATGGTTCTTAGAAAATGTCTTCTCCATATGACAATATCGCTTCTTTCTAATAAAATAGACTTTCTGGGATTCTTTTTCCAGCGGAAGCCTATTTCTTTTAAAAGTTTCCATAACGTACTTCGACTCATTTTTGGGTAATCCTTATCATCTCGAACTGAGACAAGAACTTTATCCAATGTTGGAAATTCTTGTCTAAAGAAGAATTCATGCGCTTTCCGTCGAAGTCCTTTTTAAAATGATATTCTATTTGAAATTTTGGTTTCCCTGGAGCATTACGTGGCATTTGAAAACTACCACATTTATCTTCTTTAATAACTCTGTAAATCGTAGATTTCTCAACACCAAGTGTACTGCTAACTAACTCAACGGTCTCATCAACACTTTCACATAAACGTTTGTCTGTAAATAATTTAAAAGAATTAAATATTAATGTTTTTTCATTAACTGTTAAAGGACCAATTTTTCGGCGTTTACACGGCACTTCCAAATTTTCCATAACAGTAGTATACACAATAAACTGTACCTTGCAACTGAAGTACCTACTTTTAGTGAACTGTTAAGAATTTTGAATACGCCACTTAGACCTTCCTACAATATGGAAAAACCCACTATCACATTTTCTGTGGAATAAGTTTAGAAGGTAATTATCTAGTCAATTACTGTCGTAGATTCCTGGAATTTAAGAATTAAATGTTTGATTTTTGCAACCCTTACTTCGTGCAATGCACTCATTTCAGATAAAATAAAACGTTTTATTTTATCTAAAGAATTAAACTTTATTTTGCAAATAGGTAGGTACTTATTAAACTTTTATTGGTTATATATAACCAATAAAATAAACATCTCACATTTCTTGCAAACTGGTGGTCATACTCAATTTAAAATTGTTTTCCTATATACTTCTGTAAACTTGTTGACAAATATCTGTTTTTCATTGAGTCACCCGTATCAACAGTTTAGGGATTTGCATACATAATTTATTGTTTTATTACTCTCTAATACATAAAAATTCACTATAGACTTAAAAAAGTGTTACTTACAAACTGACATTTCTATAACACTAAAAACAACATCCTTTACATATACACTCTACGATATGTAAAAAGTAAAACAAATCTTATTCTGTCATATCTGTATTGAAGAACGACACGACACTATATACATTTTTATCTCTGTGTATTATGAGCACAGGTTAAATCACCTGAAGGTTTGCATATTTTTGTTGTACAAAAATAGATCATCAGAATATTAGACCAAATAGATTTTAAGGAAATCTAATTATGCTTATAGTTTTTTCGTCTTCCGGGTTTGAACCGTGTCATTTGTGAGTGACCCAAAAGTGGGTTCACCTCGACGTTTCGCTACAATTGAATGTAGCTTCTTCAGGAGAACAAAGAAAAAGAAAAAGAAGACAGGAGAATGGGTAGTTAGCAACGGTAACTCAGTTACTCAACGCAACCAGAGGCGAATACTAACTACCAATATGGGCATTTGGTCACAGTAACTCAACTACTCAACGCATCCAGAGGTGAAAACCAAATGCCAGGACAGGGATTCACGTCCAACAGCTCAGAACACTAACGCGTCGAGAGGCGGGGAGTGAATCCGACGATTACTCCGCTACCGCTCTATTTATAGTCGCGGTGACCTGTCGTGTCGGGATGTATCGGCACACTCCGTGGCGCGAACGTCAAGAAGCGCGCGCTGGCCAATCATGTGGCTGCATCGTGGTAGCGGGACCGGACGGCGGCTCTAGACTGAGATTCCAGATGGGAGACAAGTAGTATCCTTCCTCTTGATTGATATTATGTAGATTTTTTCGGACCTCTAGAGATTCGCGGATTTTCCTGGAATAAAAGAAGGGGCTCTTAGAAATAATATGGGTTTTTTCGAACAATATGGAATGACCGGTTTCTTGGCAGTGTTCTGCAACTGCAGAATGGGAGAAAATACCTGATCGAATGCATCTTTGATGCTCTTGAATCCGAGTTTTGACGGAACGACCAGTTTCGCCAATATACACATGTCCACATGAACAAGGAATAGAATAGACACCACAGGAAGATAGGGGCGGTAATGGGTCCTTAGGAGAGGGTAGATATTGTGAGATTTTCTTGGGTGGTCGAAAAGTAGTCCTGATACCTTCTTTGCGAAGAATTTTGCCAATCCTATCAGTGACACTTCGAATATACGGAAGAAAAGCCACAGGAGTATTACCCGAAGATTCTGAATTTGTCGTCCTAGGGTGTAAAGGGGGATGTAGATTTCGAAAAAAACCCTTGTCGCCAACGGTTACTCCAAGTCCACAATTCAAAATATTACACACCGACATCTTGGTCGTTGGCCAAGACACCTTGGACACCTGGTCTTTACATACAGGATTTGGTTGTTGAAAATCCAACTTAGCTTCTGGTGTGGAAGATGACGTTAAACCATAACATGAAGGCTTAGGGTCTGTTTCGGAAGCATCACAATACGGTGGATCGGGGTCAGAATAAACAGAAAGGGTTGATGAAGGGTTGTGTAAATATGGATCCTCTCGATCAGTTATGTTAGATGGCAAAAAGTCTTGTTCAGTAAACATATCACTGTTTAGGGTTATAGACCTGATACTTGAAAGCCCTTAGTAGTATTGTTTGGACTAATTGGCTTAAAGTATAAGGTATTTGCCAACTTTGCTACATCGTAAATGGTAACTAATTTTCCTGCGTTACCAGGAGAACTTATCCAATTAGCTATTGCGTTATTATAGAAAGACTTAAAGGGTCCAAAAACAGATAAATCGAGAGGTTGCAATCGGTGTAATTTATGGGGATGAAAAGTAACTAAAATGACTCCCGAACATTTTGCCAAGTTAATAGTGGGTATCGAAACATGGCTTTTATGTTTATCTAACAATAAAATAACCTTATCCTGCAAAGTAGGTTTAACAGGTCATAAGAAATGTTTTAAAAATTTAAAAAATACATTTTTATTGGACCATCCACTCGGATTTGCAGCTCCTATTGCTCCAGGTGGTGCCCCTTTCAAGCTGTAACTTTTAAAATTTACTCTTAGAAACCCAAATAAAGGCGGCACAGTATTTTCAGCAGCATTAATACAACATATCACAGTAACTAGAACACCTCTTTCTCCAGATGTCATTCCTCCTATTTGCCTTATTGTCCTTTTGGTGCTAAAATCTTAGGAGGTTTTTCCACAGTAGTAATACTCGTCTAATCGACGTTAAAAATTTTTGGTGGTTCAAAGTTTCCTTAACTAAACGCATGTTTATATGATTGAAAGAAAATAGCAACTGTTTCTTTATTAAATGCAGTTGCTTTGGCCTAACTTGTACCATCGGGTCTTCTAAGTGACAGAGATGCATAATGTCTACTTCGAAAACTTTTAAGCCAATTATTTCTTGCTTCTTTTGTATCGTCCCAGCAATCAGGATATTTTTTTATTTTGCTTTGCATATTCATATGCCAGTTTTTTGACTTTGATCAAACTTAGGTCATAATGCATTCTAGCAGCTGTTTTTAAATAGTTTGCCAGCTCCGTTTCCTCGTCTTCATTAAAAACTTGCTTGACTTTATAATTTGGACTGTAAATAAAATTGTTTTGACTTGATCTCTTAAAATGTATAATGTGTATTGATCATGCAGAGTATGTAATTCCAGATTGGCTCGCTGCGGCACTAATTGAAAGACTTGAATTTAAAACTTCACGAACAGCATTCTCTACATTGACTTTTAAAGGTCCCGGTCTTCTCTTCTTTTCTTTAGTTCTTGGCATAATGAGCTCCTGAAACAAAACATTGTTTGGTACTAATAATTTTAATAATGTACCTGGGGATGGCCCTAGGTACAACAAAATGCATGTCCCTAGGTATCACAGGGGGACTCCATGTATAAAAGTAGTCAAATAAGCCGTTAGCCACAACAAATACAACGATTTGGTTAGTGGATTAGGTAGTCTAAATTACGATTAATATCACAATAACATGATTATTTACTACAGTCAAATTGATAATTTGCCATAAGATGAAACAGCTGGTAAAATACTTACCTTGGACGTCAAAAATTACAAAATGGCCACAGCATTTTATGGCCTACAAAATAGCCACACTTCACAAATTTGTGCACAACTGAATACCATAGAGAGCGACACTGTTGCGATATGTTTTGTAAATCTAAGATTTGTCTGATATTTTGTTTGGCGTCAATTTAGCCTGCCGTAAGTACAACCTGTTACAACCAATAAAGCTGTTATAGTAGTCATGCACAAAAAGGGAGATATAACAGAGCTAAAGAAATATAGACCTATTAGCTTGTTATCTCACGTTTATAAGTTGTTTATGAAGATAATAACTAATAGGTTGACATCAAAACTAGACTTCTATCAACCTTGTGAGCAAGCAGGATTTAGAGCTGGATACGGAACAAATGATCATTTGCAAACCATTAAGTCGTTGATTAAAAAAACCATTGAATATAATAGACCCCTGATACTTGTCTTTGTCGACTGATACGATCAATCAAAGTGAAATGCTCCAAGCTCTAACACAATGTAAAATAGATCACCGACACATATCTCTCATCAGATACATCTAACAAAACATGCTACAGCCTGGGTAAGACTTAATGAAGATAGTGGGACTTTTCGTATTGAAAGAGGCGTTCGGCAGGGAGACAACATGTCTCCTAAATTATTTACAACTTTGCTAGAATAAGCTTGTAAAACAATAGATTGGAACGAAAAGGGCATCAATGTAGATGAAAAATTTTTAAATAACCTTAAATTTGCAGATGATATCGTTCTTATTGCAGACAGCTTTGATCAGGCACAGATAATGCTCCAAGAACTCATACTGCCACAAAAAGAGTTGGTCTTAAAATAAATTTTTTCAAAAACACAATTTATGACAAATTTAGTCCACAACAAAAACATCTCAGTAGAAGACAAAGATATTGAGCCAGTTGACTCCTATAAATACTTAGGCCATGAGATCAGAATAAGTCGAGACAACCAAACAATCGAGCTGAAAAGAAGAATAAACCTCGCTTGGGCTGCATTTGGAAGGATGAAGGATATTTTTAGGTCTAAGATTCCAATGTGTCTGAAAAGAAAAGTATTTAATCAATGTATTTTGCCAGTGATAACCTACGGCGCAGAAACCCTAACGCTCACAAGAACAACAGTGAGTAAACTACAAGTTGCGGAAAGAGCAATGGAGAGAATTATGTTAGGGATTTCTCTACGTGATAGAATACCCAATGCTACTATACGCAAAAGATCAGGAGTAGCAGACGTTATTGAAAGGATAACAACACTAAAGTGGAACTGGGCAGGTCATGTAGCAAGATCAGTTGATGACCGGTGGACAAAAAGAATTTTGGAATGGAGACCCCGAATACAAACTTACAGAAATAGAGGTCGACCCCCAACGAGATGGACAGATGACCATAAAAAGAGTGACTACAAATTGGATTCAGATGGCGCAAAATCGGACTAAGTGGAAAAGCATGCGAGAGGCCTATGTTCAGCAGTGGACGTTAGAGGCTAGTTGATGATAAGTACAACCGTTCCTAGATACAGCATATTTCTCGATATAAGGAAGTTTCTACGTATGTTTAAGTTCTCTATTTCCTTACATGTGTATACGTTTATATTTGATATATTTTCCACTGACTTACCTTTATACTTATATGGATAAAAGGTAAATAAATTAATATGTATTTTCATTAAAAAACCATTGGAATAAACAGGCACGACCAAAATAATAAAAATATGGTCATTCTGCAACCATTAAGTACTGAATAAAATTAATTTCAGACACAAACCTAATAATATGAGTATCAACACACGCAAAACGACACATTTTTTATTGCTAATAACTTTAACGTTTTATAGCCAATTGCAACATTTTTTAAAGCCTTATTTGTAGGAGTTCGCCGGGAGTTTAAGCACAAAGAATTTATGATTTTAGGGAGATTTTTAACGGAGCGTCATGCACGGACTTTCTCATACATAAATTCATATTGCGCGAAGTTATAAAAAGTAATTAAGCTAACGTATTTGATGATGAAATACTCTTTAAAAAACACATATAAATGCCAGAATAAAATTTACGACTCTTCATGAAATTGGACTGGAATTACGTAAAGTGCCGTTTTCTCTCGGTTAGTATTTTCTTCGTTTGTGTGAATACAAGTAAAAATACAAATTTACATTTTATATTACGTAATTATCACTTGATAAATAATTTTGCAAGGATAGTTTATTAAATAATCATTGCAGACATAAAAAACCTGTAGTACGTCGACTAAATAATAAAATGGTGTAAACAGTATTCTCAATAAACCTATAATTATGTCGCTCACTGGATGCAATAATGGCACATGTAATAAATCTATGGGTGGTGCGAATAAACACATAAGTCAAAACGGCACCTTTTCAGGACAACGTAAAAACTGATTGATTCCCATGATACAAATACAAACAGATAAGATACCGCGCATGTGGGCGTGGCTTATGCATGACTTTTGTGACGTCAACTTGTGCTAAATTTCGCCATATTGTGTTTTGACGTTTATGTACATTTACGGTTCATAGCCAATATTTAATAAAATAATATTTTAAAAGTGTTACGAGGCTTTAATTTTTTCCCGATATGAGGTGTGAAGTGTATGGTTGTGCCGTTGACAATATGTGCAAGAGTTTTGTACCCGGTACAGCATTTTATAGCTTTCCAAAAGACAAGGAAATGTAAGCTGTTTGGAAACATTTGTGTAAACGCCAGGATAATTTTAATGTTAAATTTGCTCGTGTTTGTTCTAAGCACTTTGTTGAAAGTGATTGAAGTGATGAATCGGTCATTCAGGTTGGCAAAATATAAAACAGAAGTCAACTGGTGAGTGTTTTGTTTGTCTTCATTGGAGAACCATCTCTAAACGAAGCCAAATGTACGTTTAAAATTTTGTTAAATCTTCGTTTCTGCGAATGATATTATTTTTTGCAAAGTTTTTGTGTCCTTTGTTTCTGTTTTTATTTAAGTTAGTTCTAAATAATGAGTAAACTTAAGTACATATATAATAACATCTTTAATACTACATATTAAGTTAGAACTGATGAACCTTTAGAAGTATAAAGCGAAATGTCTTCTATAAACTTAAGAAGTAGTTGACTTCTGTTTTTTATTTTGCCAACCTGAACGACCGATTAACCTCTGAATTCACTAGTTGAATACTTTATTAATATATATATATATATATATATATATATATATATATATATATATATATATATATATATATATAGTTGGGAGATTAAATAATTATAACCATATTTTAGCATATCCTGAAGAAGCGAATAAATTTTGTGAAAGCTAAATAAAAGAACTAAGAGTTTTACTTATCCTGCCCTATTAATGACTGCAACCTCAAAAGAAATATATATACTTCATCTAATTTAGATAACGACTTACGTCATTATCTACATCAGAGATCGAAGTTGACATAGTTGCCAAAGTATAAAAAAATCCTGACTCCATTTTAAATCAAATAGATTACATAATTATTGCAAAAGTATTACCATCTCTTTACAACGACTATTTAAATTCTTACGTGACTTTTTGAAATAAAACACAGTAATTTTGTTCTAAAAAGAACAGATTTTATTAAATAGTTAAAAATATAACACAAGAGATATTCACTTTAAAATTTAAAATAATTAAGTACAAAAAGTGTCAACACCGCAACTGTCAAATAAGTGTTACCAATTTATGCCAAAATTTTACCTTCGTACACAGTTACAGTGTGCTCCGAACAAATGTTCTCGATAAAAACGCTTTATAATGCATTTATACAAATTAAATGAAACATATTATTGTGTATTTCTTTAAGTTAACATTAATAGTAATTTTTAAATATTATTTCTACGCGTATATAATAAAATATGTTTAGTGGCTGTAATGCCAGTGTACTCAGTAAAGTGATCCTAAAAAAGAACACACCTACACCCTAAATATTTTGTGTTGGTATCATGTGACGTTACAGGCTATGACGCCGATGACGTGCATCTTTATATAAATTAGATGAAGTGTATATATATATATATATATATATATATATATATATATATATAGAGTTTGTGTAACGACGCTAAGAATACAATTCTTTGGAGGATAACTTTCGGGAAAGCGTCAAAACAAGGATCAGCTAGAGATGGTATAAGCCAGTTTGGTGTAGAACTTTATTCTAAATGTGAAATTTTCGTTCAGACAAAATCAACTACACTCTTGACATTTTCAACTCATATAACACTCACCTACAATTCACTGTTGAAACAGAAGAGAATAATAGTGTTCCATTCCTCGACACCCATGTAACCAGACATGAGGACAACACAGTAAGGTTGGATTGGTACAGAAAGAAAACATTCTCAGGTAGATATGTGCCTTTTCACTCGTATCATCCAGACGAACAGAAGATTAACATCATTAAAGGTCTGAAAAACAGAATAAAAAGAATTTGTCACCCTTCTAACTACAATAAGAACATCAAATTATTGTATGAGATTCTTAGAAAAAATCACTACCCTAAGATGCTTCTTAATAAATTGCTATTCCAAGATATGCCAACAGTTAGAACACACCAAAGACAAACATTAGAAGGAGAAACTGTAGAAGTTTTCTATGGGAGATTACCTTACATCAGAGGTTTATCTCCACAGATCACAAACCTTTTCAGACAGTTCAACATAGTGATAGCAAATTCGGTGTACAAAAGATTAGGGACATACTTTACTCACCTGACAGAAAGAGTTAAAAAACTGGATAACTTCAATGTAGTGTATTCTATTCCATGTGGTTCCTGTTCAGAAGTGTATGTCGGTCAAACCAGCCAGAAACTCTCAAAAAGACTAGCTTTGCACAAGAGTGATGTAGTGAGGAAACCCACCTGCACAGCCTTTAGCCAACATATTAAGAATACTGGACACATTGCTAACTATGAAAATGTGCAAGTACTAAAGAGGGTTGACAACCAATTTAAGAGAAACTTCATAGAAATGTGCTACATCCATAACTGCAGTTCTTCTATGAACTGTAAGAAAGATGTTGAAAACTTAAGTTGTATTTATTCATTTCTACTTCAACAGGACTTGACACGATGTAACAAACTGGAGAATGTAGGGAACTTATCATAACATACATAGATTGCCTACCTGCACTTGAGAAAAGACTCCATTTCCCGGCTGATTGTTGTTTCCTGGGGTTCTTTATTTCCATATCCATGAGGTTCTAACATGAAAATTATAACCTCCTTGCATATGCCACCCGGATATTGACAGAAGTCAGAAATGTCATCAAAAAAGAAGAATAATTCTTCTTTTTTACTTTTAACATGAAGTTGCAGTTTTTGTGTAGGTTGTAATTTTTAGATTTTTGTTGTGTTTGTATTTTAAATAATACCCTGTTGTGTTGTAATGTTTTTATTCAAAATTTTAAATGTATTTTTTAATATTTTTAACATGTTTGTGACAGTGTTCTTCACCTCTAGGACCAACTGAACATTTTCAATGTAGGTTTTATATGTTAATTTCCACCACTTGTGCTAAAATAGGTTTTCCATTTAGGTGCTGATGAAGGTGACAACAAATCACCGAAAATTTCACATTTAGAATAAAGTTCTACACCAAACTGGCTTAAACCATCTCTAGCTGATCCTTGTTTTGACGCTTTCCCGAAAGTTATCCTCCAAAGAATTATATATATATATATATATATATATATATATATATATATATATATATATATATATATATATATATATATATATATATATATATATGTAGGTAGGACAATAAATAATTATAACCATATTTTAGCATATCCTGAAGAATCTAATACATTTTTGTGAAAGCTAAATAAAAGAACAAAGAGTTTTACTTATTCTGCCCTATGAATGACTGCAACCTCAAAAGAAATAGTTTACCTAACGTGTCAGTCAATAATACCTAACTACTTTGTATAAAATATATATTGTATGAAAATCATATTCCATAGTTTGCAATTTGTGGCATTCGGCCATGGCTCCCTCCATCAAACTTCACTCTTATGAGAAAATTGTTATTTTTTACAATATACTAATAAATACTTAAGCTTAAATTCACGTAGTAAATAAAACATCTAGTGAATTATATTAGAATTTCAACAGTTCGTTTCATCCGCAAGCATGAATACATTTTGAAAATTTAGCACAAGGTGACGTCATGCGCGTGAGTGTACGAGTTTAGTGCGTGGCAATATCATATCTGGTATCCTAATATCATGATTGATTCCTACATTATGAAGCACCCAATAATAAAATTTTATAACTTACCGTGATTTAAAGTATTACATATGTCTTGTAGAAAATCAATTATAAATATACATTTTATCCTGAGTTTTGATTGACTTATTCCATTTGTCACCCACAATGAGTATAACAAAGTAACTTATGTGTTATTTCATAATAAATAAAATATAACAAATAACCAAAAATAATGTAATATTCTAAAATAGTGAAGAACAAAATCATCAAATTAACAATGTATTTTACAGAAAGTTGATTATTTATGTTAAAAGGTATTTACACACATCAGTTGTTACCATCTTCATCAAATACTTGTACATCGGGATCGGTAGATGTTGACTTTGAAGAAGACGGCAATTGTCTATAAAAATCATGAAAAAAAGATGGAATGAAGTCAAGTAGTACCAAGAATTCCCTTCTCTTTTCTTCGGAAATTGGCAATGGCATGTTTGTAATCTGTGAAATATTGCTTCCTTCATTTATACATTTGTGTGCTGCGTTAATGCGTAAAAATGATACTTGTTGGTATGGTTCATATTCGTCTAAGCTACATTTAAAATTGATTTCGCCAAAATTTTTAGTCAATATAAGGTTGAATGTTTGAATAAATGAACTTTGATGGTACACAAGGCAAATATCGAACACAGTATTTAATTATATCTTGCCCAAGTACTTTCGATCACAAGATCATCTTCAGGGGCATCTGAAATAAGCCAAAAAACGTTTTTTTAAAAAAGGAAAATTAATTCACTTGGATAAAAACTCCAAGTTTATAGTTGAAAAAAGTTTTTTTATGTGATTAACGTTTATAGACTTACTTCGTCAGTTGTGGCCTATCCAGCAGTAAAAGAATGTTATAAATGTAAATTGGGACATAACAAATACACTAAACAAAGACAGACAAACACTTTAAAATTTAAAATTGGAGAAGCTACATTTTATATAGAAGCCGGAGACAGAATGGCTCCCAGCCTGGCGGAGGCGGAAATATTGAGATGACATGTGACAAATGACAGCTTGTGAAGGGCAGTTACAATAGATAAGTGATCTGCGCCTTTTAAGATTCTATGAAACTAAGTATTGACCAAAGGTCCAACTGGCACCACTATAGGAAATCAACTGAAGAAATATGAAATTATATCTAATATTTTTATGTAGATTGAATAATCCAGATCTCACATTCAAACCTGTCTATAATAATTAGGATGTTAGTTTGAGAGCAATTGAAGTTGACATAAAGTATGAATATAAGAAATAGACTAAACAATATATTAGACAGTGGATAGTTGACTACAATAAAATGGTCCACTAAGCGCTATCAGTACTGTAAAAGAAAAAGAAAATCTGAATATTCAGTTGAATTGCTAAAAATTAAAATCAAAATTAAAGGCAAAATATATAAATGGGTTGTAATCCAAGTAGTTCAGTTGAATCCACAGTCAATGGAAGAACTTTCAAATTAATATGTAAATACTCAGTGCATGAAGTCTAAACAGTCGAGCTGGGCCCTCTACGAGGTGGAGCTGTAATAAAGTTTTTAAATATAGGATTAAATTTAGTACAATTTAAATTAATTTGAGTATTAAGACAGTGAGAGTTTTCATTTGTTTCCCTTGTAATCTCCAAATCTTCCAATAAATCCAACTCAAGATAGTTTTTCTTTCTACTGATTTCATGTAAGATGGATGAACCAGAATTGATGTTAAAATTGTGGTTGCTGGATACTAAGTGTTGACCAAAACTTGAAGAGTTTGGTCTTTTTAAATATTCAGACACTCTAGTGGATAACTTTCTGATGGTTCTACCTACATAAGAGGCATCACAATCATCACATTTTAATTTGTAAATACCACTTTTATCAAGTGTATTCATCCTATCTTTGGTATTGATTAAGAAGGAGCCAAAAGTGTTATGTGAGTTAAACGAGATTTTGATGTTATCAATTGTAGAAGTAAAAAGTTTAGATATTTTATTGGAAATGCTGCTAATATAAGTGAAGGAGAAATATCTGATGTTATCTGAAACATTAGGTTGAAAAGACTGTGATGAATATGCAAGCTTTTCTGCAATTTTTAGTTTAGCTCTATTTAGAAGTTTGTATATAATGTTAGGATCATAGCCATTATTGACAGCAATCTGCTTAAGAGTATTGAGTTCTGTATTTAAAAGTATCATCAGAAAGAGGAAATTTAAGTAATCGATGAATGTAACTGTTGAAAGCAGCCATTTTATGCTGAGTTGTGTGGTTAGACGTTTCATGTATAGCGTGATCTGTTTGGGTGGGTTTTCTATAAATGTTGTACTCTAAAGAATCTTTGTTACCGGATATAGTCATATCCAAGAAGTTCAACTTATTGTCAGATTCTGGTTCCAGAGTAAAAGAGATGTTAGGATGGAGGTTATTGAGATCATCCAGAATCTGTAGAGCATCATCTTGGGTTCCCTTAATAAGAGCTATACAATCATCCACATATCTTGACCAAAAAACTATTTTGTTGTTGTTGTTAACAAACTTCTGTTCTAAGCTGTCTAAGAAAATGTCAGCTAGAAAAGGTGATAATGGAGATCTTATTGCTAAACCTGTTGGTTGCTTATATATCTTTTGGTTAAATTGAAAGAAGTCGTGATCAAGACAGAATTTAAGCATAGTTGATATAGCATCTTTATCCTTTGCAGATATGTTGCAATTATCTAGAAGGTTGTGTACTAAAGGTGAAGTTTCATCTCTTGGTACAGAAGTAAATTAATTGGAAACATCAAAAGAAACTAAATATAAACCCTCTTCTATCCTAATGTTATTTAAACGTTCTATTAGATCTAAAGAAGTTTTAATGGAGAACTTAGGTTTAAAATTAGCGATAGACTGAATTGTGTTGTAGATGAACTCTGATAAAATATAAACTGGAGTGTTACAAAAACTTACTAAAGGCCTTATGGGACAATTGTGTTTATGGGTTTTTGGAAGTACATATAACCTAGGTGTTATAGGATTAGATACAGTTAACTTTCTGTTGTTATATTTAGTAATAGTGTCATTAAACAATTTAACCATTGCTTTTGTTTTATTAATAATGGTGTTAAGTGAATTTTTATCCAAAACTACAAAACTGTTATCTGAAAGAAAAGATTCTACTTTCTCAATGTATTGAATTTGTTCTAAGATTACAACACAATTTCCCTTATCAGCCTTGCTGAGTACAAGAGAATCTCTATCAATTTTATGTTTAATTGATTTTAGCAAATCTTTTTGTTTTTTAAAATCATGATGATTTCTATGAAAATTGCGTTTGTACTTACATTGTTGTTGTTGAAGTAAGCTAATGCAAGAGTTTCTCAAATATTGTTTTATATCAGCATTTTTAGTCATACCTTCTATAAGAGTATCCAACTCCACTGCAAATTCTCCAAGCACTGAGTTATTTAACCTAAAATTCTGACAAGAAAACTTAAGGCCTAATCCTAAAAAATACAATTCATCCTCTGAAAAGTTAGTGTTGCTTAAATTTAAGACTCTAGGATGGAATTGGTGATCTGAAAACTTGTTCATGAGTGTTGAGGTGCTTCTCTGTTGTTTTTGCAAAATCAAACGGTTTAATTTGTTGGTAAGACTTCTCTTCTTGGTAGATTTTAAGCGAGCGAGATTTTTTTCAAAAAAAAAAAAAAATTTTAGTGTACTGAAAACATCGTGCAGGTTGTCACTTAAAGTCATTCTTTGCTACATCCTTCTTTCTTTTTACAAGTGGACCTTTTAACATAGCTGAGTTTGTTAAAAAGTCGGTCTGGGTCATTTCGACAACGGTAAACATTGGTCCGCAAGAGCGAACCAACTGATACCAATCATAAGGAGGTCCGATTAAAGTATTGGTTGTTTTCTTTTTCTTTCTATGATAGCGTGGTCTCCATCCACTTCCATATGGGAATGCCCAGAAACCATAAATTTGTGTTCTATAACTTCAAGGTTTTGGAACTTTTGTAACGCTAACATTAACATCGCCCTCACAAATGAATTTCTGTTCTGACCCCGCAAATATCTGAGTATACTATTAATTTTTTAATAATAGGGGGTAAGGTTTGAATATTTTTGTATAGACAACACGCAATTTCGTTGGCTCCTCGAGCTGCGATAGTCTCGTACCACATGTAGCAAAATGACTTACCTGTTGTACTATCATGGACCGTTAATTTATACGTCCATAAGCGTCAGTTATAGAATGAAATGGAATTAGTTAAAAATGGAGTAGCAAGGCACTGTTGTAAATCCATCGTGAAGCAGCTAATAGCTTCATTATCTTTTGCTAGTTTTTTATCTTTTTGTTTTTGTTTGTAAGTCTCATCTGCCAAAAATAAGTGATAGTCCCTTCGACTTATAATTTCAGTATTAGCCTCGTGATTCTCAGCAAGGTCCAGTTTCAATTTAAATTTATCGCATTCGTCGCATGTATCTGCTTTTCTTTGTTTAATGGCTAAGTTTAAATGGTGAAATTCTTGTCTATAATAGCGTATTGATATCCCATCTTTATAGTTATCTTTGTAGAGATCGTACATTAGTTTCATAGTCAAATGGGATGCTAAATATTTTTTATTATTTTCCCTTCTTGTGTAGTGACTTTCGTATGCTGGAAATGATAATAGATGTTGACGCACATTATCCAATATTTCCTTTGAAAATTTGGAAGGTGGAGATGCACGCGTCCTGCTGTCATCAGCAACAAATCCACCAACGGAAGTAGCTTTCATTATACCAATCAAATTTATAAAATTATCGGTCTCGGAAAATGTTTTAAGGAAGCAACCTTTACATGTTTGCAAACGCTGTCCAGGTCGCAAACTGTACATAGAAAGTATTGACTTATAATAAAACGTGGACACATCACATTTTTGAAGCAGTAATGTAGCGTCTAAGTCAAAACAGGCAACCTTATTTTATTTTAAGATTCAGTATTTTATCTTTGTCCGCTTGCTTCTCTGTCCTGCTTAATTTTTTTTTTCTTAATGATATAATAAGTACTCAATTTTTATCGCTCTTTTTTCTTCTTCATCCGCATTTTCAAAAGCAACGCACTTTTGGCGTTGGTCCTTTTTAGAAACAAAGAATGCCAAGTTGTATTCATAATTAAATATATCCCTGTATGTACTTAGACTGACAAATTGTTTGTCCTAGGCTAGGCATAAATTATTATAGTCTTGGTATAAATCAGCAATCGTTTTTCCTCCTTCAATATACTGTTTTAAAGAATGTGCTCTTGTATAGTGGCTTTTGATCTTCAGAATTGATTCAATATGGGCACGAATATCAATTTTGGTGCCAGACATATTTTTTTGCTTTCCATGTCTTCCTCTCTTTTCTTCGAAACTGCCTTCTATTCTTCCACTTATTACACTTCTAATACTTGGCTTGTTACTCCCAAAGTGGATACAAAAAATATCTTACATACTCGAATTTTATGACGATTTTTTGGAAAATAGAATGCATTGGTATTTCTTCGTTATTTATGTAAGCTGGTCTCAGTTTTTATAACTTCTTGCATTAGTGTCGAAATAAATCCTCTGTGCTTTTCGATATTGGTCAAACTTAAGCATTTGCTAAATATCTGTTATCTTTATTCCCTAGAAAATTTAGTCACACACTTAAATCTTTAATGATCTCCACATGGTGTTTTATTTTTTTGACAACTATTTGTTGACCTTTGTGGCTTGCCGCTATTTATTAAAGTTTTGGCTTTGTTTCTCTTCCAATTTTCAGATATCCTTTTTCTCTTCCTATTTTTCTTCTTTGTCTCAGGTTCTTTTTCCACATTTTTTTCTTTTAAAACTCCTAATGGTACATTTTCGTTGCTGCTTAAAGATGTGTTTTTGTTGTCTTTATAATTTGGATCAGCAATACAGTCGACAATAGAGAGCTGAAAAACCGGCACCTTCATCTTCTTCGAAAGGGGTGTTTATATTGACCAAAGAGAAAATTGGGTTTTTTATTGAATTTTATTTTTGAGATGTGTGCAGATCTTTTATTCCTTTAACTTCTTCCAACAAAATATGTTCTACTTCCATTATTACAGTTATTACAGCATTTTGTAACTGAACATCGTTACTGTTGTAAAAACAACATTTTATATTAATTTTAGTGTAATTTTTAGTTCTCACAAATATTGGTTTGGAATTTATGCTACAGACTGTACTTTTTGCCTGACTGTACTTTTTGCCTGCAAAATATTTGTGCCATAAATAGCTTATAAGGGTTGTTTGAGTGGTAAAACCGACGCCACCTTGTCGGCACGTTTATGTAAAGATTCAATCCAAAATGATTTTGGCAAAATCTCTCGCAGATGTGACTAGAGTCTCAAACTGTGCGGTACCGCCGGTACCTAGCGATTACGCCCTCTCTTCTCCGCCAAAATGCAGTGAAATGTGTATTTGTTTTTCTCGATAGTTTCGCGCGCCCGTAAAACGCCGATAATAATAATGGACAATGTTTAAAGGCGAACTCTTTCGTTAGTATTAGTGCTTGTGTAAATATTCTCTCGTTATTAAATGTGTAGATTCAATTAATTACGCCTTATTTTTCTCTAAGTACAACCCCTATTAAACCAAACACATAAAGAACCAGCGCCGTGAAGTCTACTTGTATATATCGAAGGAAAAACTCTTGTACAGTCTATGGTCCTAAAATATTTGGAACTGTACACGCACGGGGAAAGGAATTTAATAAGCTTTCCCCACAACAATTGGTGGAAATCGGAGAAAACTCCATCAGTTACTTATTTCAAATAACTTGTTTTTTAATGTTTCAACATGGAAGGTCTCTTGTTCAAATTTAATAACACTCTTACAAAAATTTATATTTTTATTCTCGAACACTTGGCTCCAAAACGAGTGGTACAATCTTCTGATGCAAAACGTCATATAATAAATTATGAATCAGTCAAAGTCAAAGACAGAGTCCAATTATAAAAAAATACTTTTCTTAGAAATGGCATTTATCGCCCAAAATTCTAACGCAATGAACAAAAGAAGTGACATAAACCAATTAAGTACTATTTACTCCTACCTATTATATTTGGATGCACATTCGCAATTCAATGATGTTTCAATAACTGACCCATTGAAAAGTTTCCAGGTTTGGTTCGCATTACACAATTTTGTTTTTCACTTAAATACAACCTTTTAGTGAATTTTGATGTGTAATAGTAGTAGTACTACATAAGACAAAGAACATAAGAAGTACTGTTATTTGCAATGTTCCAGGAATAACAGCTACTCTTAACCTAATATTCCACAGTTGGCCGGCACACGTGGCTTTTTAAACTGATTGTAATTGTCTTTTTCTTATGTATTAGTGTAAAATAATTTGTCAAGTTTGGTCTTTTACACCGTGCAATTTTTATATTTTTTAATAATTGACTCAATCAATCAGTGGTGTGCGAATTTGTCACCTGTGAGTAGAACATCAACGAAAGACAAGTTTCAATCACGTAAGTTTTTTCCAACCTTTACACTTTTTATAGGTTTCGAAGATACTTTACTGCGAACAGTCGCACTTTATTTCAGTTTTTTCTGATGATGAAAATTAACATTTTCGAAAGCTTGAAACTTATTTAAAAGAGTATACTTATTTTACCGCTGCAAATCCCAAATAAACCTCAAAGCTCCGTTTTCTAAACGTTGTCAGCAAAGACTTCTTTTCCTTCTTTTCTTTTTCTTATATATATATATATATATATATATATATATATATATATATATATATATATATATATATATATATATATATCGCAAAAAGGAGTACGACCGTCTATCCAATATAAATAAGGATCACTCAGATGAGTGGTGGGTTCAATTATCGGTCAACTAGGTGGAGAAATAAAAGACAAAGTTGATACTACTTCATCTATTTTGAAGACGTTTCGCTAACGAATTCTGATAGCATCATCAGTTCATCTAAAAATTTTTACATTATGAGTACCACACATTCATGAAGAATATGTTAAATAGTTACGATAAAAAAGATATGTAGTTGTCAATGGTAGTAAAAAGGTAGTACAAAAACTCAAATAAATGGACATCATATAGTGATATTGTATAAACAATTAAATAACTAACAACATTTAGAGACTTAGTAAAAATTAGCAAAGCAACAGAACACGTGGTCTAATAAGCATATAATATTTAATATAATATTAACTAGTGAAAAAGAACTAAGAAAATCATTGATTCACTTCCAACTATGCAAACAATTTTATTTTAACTTCATCTTAACTTTTGGTAGCATTATTTAAGTTAACTACATTAAGATATAAAAAATATGTATAAAAAAGATATAAAGAGAAGTTACCACTGTTTGCTTGGCACTTGTTGCAGTTGAAATAGCGTTAATTAAAAGGTACCGAGTCAATGACATGAAACAGACAGCCAGCCTTGAGGTCGAAAATTATTCGACAGAACAGCAAGGTTAATAGTACCAACCCACTAATTTACGTACTATTAACCTTGCTGTTTTGTCGAATAATTTTCGACCTCAAGGCTTCAACGTTTTGACAGCATAGTCTTAGTGAAATTCTACCACAAACATAAGAAAATGAATACCCTAGAACTTACTGCAATATCTTTGTTTATCTGATTTGCAGTTGAGTTTATCTGAGTTGAAGTTAAACCATATATTTCGCACCTGCACCTGACATTGCTTTTGATACAGTTATGGAGCTTTTTATTTTATATTCCGAATCTAAAAATATCTTACGTGATACATTGAGAGTCTCATTCAATTTAAAAACATAGCTTTTAAAATCGCCGTTGCGCGTAATACATCAGAGTAAAATGTCCATTCCAAGTGTCATCCATTATTTATGAAGCAATAGAAGTAATGGGAAAAGTATTTATGAAATATCGAATAGCATAGCAACGAATTTCAGATGTGAATTCAAAATCTTGGAAATCGTTAAATATGGACCGGATGGATTGACTTAATGGTCTAGTAATAGCACCTTTTTATATGGTTTTGTTCTATTATTTTAATAGTCAGCTGCCAGTTAAATTAATTTATTTAGAATTTATTTATCTTTATTAGCTATTAGCTTTATATTATTACCCCTAATGTTTTGTGTCATAGTATGATTGTGTTCGAAATAGTATTACACGTAATTTGTGTGAAGATAATTTTTTATCAATTGTACTTTGTATTTTTTTTTGAAGTCAAATATGGTTAGGTTAATAAAACCATAAACTTTACATTCAATATCCCAACCAGACACACACTTTCAATTTCAAACAAATTAATGCCATACTGACGAGTACTGGAATTGACTAAAACATTGTTTATTGGAACCCTGTAAAGAAATACTAGACTTCGGCAAGGAGAAAAGAAGAATTGAGAAATGACGAGATACGCAATATGATGGAACAACGAAGACAATTTAAAAACAAAGACAACAATAAATACAGAGAGATAAACCACGAGATCAGGAACTTGATAAAGCAGGCAAATAAAAAACTTTGAAGAGAAATGCAAAGAGATCGAAGAACATTAAAATAAATATGATCTGTTTCACCTACACAAGAAAGTTAAAGAACTGGCAGGACTAAGTAAACAAAATCCCACTTGTTCAGTTCTGGACAAACACGGGACTACTATAACACATACGAACGAAAAAGTACAAAGATGAGCAGAATATATCGACGAATTGGTTGATGATGAAAGATGAGATCTGGAGCAAATAAAACTTACGTCAGAAGAAATAGGTGTATACATTACAAAAGAAAAATATTACATGCAATAAAAACAATGAAGAGCGGGAAAAGCCCTGGACCTGACATGTTTCCTTTAGAAATCCGAAAGAAAGAGAATGCAGCGATTACCGCACCATTAGCTTGATGTCTCATGTGCTAAAATTACTACTAAAAGTCATCCATAACGCAATATATATCACAACCTGGACATAGACGTTGATGCTACACAATTTGGTTTTCGCAGAGGCTTAGGAACACGTGAAGTTATATACGCATGTTTTATTCACTATAGCAGGGTTGTCCAACTGGCAGCCCGCGGGCCGCATCCGGCCCGCGGGGCTATTTGTCGTGACCCGCGTAAGATTTTTGAAAAGCATATATTATTTTCTTTAAATGCTGCTACTGTGAAAAATATTTTTTAATTTATTTTATATTTTACGGTTTAGCAGTGCTTTTACATCACAAGTACTGTACCGTGTGCCGCTTCGCGGACGTGTAACGAACACAATCGTCCTCAATCAATATGAGAACTGCACTGATTACTGCGCATCACAGTTCACACAGGCCACATCTCCCACTGCTTACCATCCGTCGCCAGCCGCCATCGTGCCAGTGTGCTACTGACACGTAAGCTAGTCGGCTAATCTATTACGTTACTAGTGAACAGTGAACTTGATTAATTATTTGTCTTGATTCCTCTTATACCATAATGAGTGTAAAACCAGTAAAACGGAAAATTGATAGCGAGAACAGAATTTACAAAGAAAGTTGGGAGAGTGATTACTTGATTGCCAACAATAATGGAAAGTTGTAGTGCTTTGTGTTCATGAATGTCGTTTCGGTGCCTAAAGAATATAATTTGAGAAGACATTACACAACAGTGCATGAAAATAAGTATGCTACGTACTCAAATGAAAGTCAGCGTGCCCTAGTTGCAGATTTGAAGAAAAAGATTAAACAGCAAACTGGTATGCTCAGTAAAATATTACACTCTCAAACGCATTCTTTACATGCATCTTATGCCGTGTCGCTTGAGCTAGCAAAGGCAAAAAAAACCTTTCACTGATGGCAATTTGATAAAAAAATGTGCTGTTGAAATGGTCAAAGATTTCGGTGTTTCTAAAATGAAGAAGAAATTTGAATCAGTGCCACTTTCACATCAAACCATACAAAGAGGGATTGTTGCTATGGGTGAGCAAGTAGAAAAATCTATGCTTGGCCAGGTTAAGAAAAGTTCATATTTCTCACTTTGTTTGGATGAAAGCACTGATCAAACCGATGTTAGTCAGCTGTTAATATTTGTGCGCACTACTTTTGATGATTTTACCAGTAAAGAGGAGTTATTTGATATTTTTCCTCTTTATGGAACAACAAAAGGAAAAGACATCTATGAGGCTGTGAAGAAAACAGGTGACAGAATTGGAGGCTTTGATAAATGTTCAGCTATAGCAACAGACGGGGCCCCATCAATGACAGGTAAAAAAATTTGATTAGTGGGTCTGCTTCGAGAGAATGGGAGAGAACTTGCCCAACAATTCATTGTATTATACATCAGGGAGCTTTATGTGGAAAATCAGTCAAGGAAGATCAAGTTTTCCAAACCGTGAATAAGATTATAAATATGATTAGAGGTGGAAATCGATCTCTTTTACACAGGCAACTTAAGCAGTTTTTAGTGGAAACAGAGGCTGACTATAGAGACTTGCTAATGTACAACCATGTAAGGTGGCTGAGTGCAGGAAAGTGCATGAAAAGATTTTTTGCCATAAGAAAGAAAATCCCTGCATTCCGCAACAAATACGTTTCATCCGACACAACTGAACTGGAAGAGAAGTTTAAGGATCCAGAATTCTTAAGACATTTAGCTTTTATAACAGATCTGACTAATCATCTTAACATGTTAAACTTGAGTCTTCAAGGAAGAAACCAGACGGTTTCAGATTTGATCGGAATGATAAATGGATTCCGGAATAAACTGAACGTGTTTAAACGTGCTTTGAAAAAGAACAACCTGACACACTTCCCAAGCTATCAGCAAATAGCAAAAAAATTCAACGATGAGGAAAATATTGAGTTTTTATCCTGCATTTCACAAATTGAACAAGTTATTGATGAATTCAATACAAGATTTGAAGAAATTGAAAGTCTCAAAAAGCAGTGGACTACTTTATAATAACCCTCTTGTAGCAACCATTAATGATCAAATACCCAACTTACAGCTTGAGTAATGTGATCTTTAAGCAGATATATCCCTAATCACCAGACAAGCAAAGGAACCTGAATTGTCTATAACTGAACTCGAGGTGGACATTTCTTCATTGGTGGATGAAGCCAATCGACCACAGTCCTCACACTAATTGGATACATCTTTTTCGTTGCTTTTGCAATGTTTGTCTTGATTAAAAGTGTTATCAATAAACTTTCCGTTTATAAAAAAATGTAGTTGTTGAGCAGTAAAAGAAATAATACTCTTTTTTGTTTTAATTATTTTTATACCTCATTTTATTTTGTTATTACTTGTAACAAAATTATTATATGGCCCGCGACAACATCAAAGCTTTTAGTTTTGGCCCTTGAGGCATTGCAAGTTGGACACCCCTGCACTATAATAAAGCATGCGATAAAGTCCAACATAAATAATTATTGAATGTTCTGAAATCAAATAAGATCGACTACAACGACCTCAGCATCATATCAAATTTATACTACAAACATCGAAGAAAAGTACGTGTTAAAGAACAGCTGTCAGAAGAAATTGAAATTAGACGTGGAGTGAGACAGAGATGCTTATTTTCGCCAATTCTTTTTAATCCTACTCCAAAGAGATCCTGAAAAACGCTCTTGAGGGTGATACAGCTGGAATAAATGTAAATGAAGTTCATATTAACAACATTAGATATGCCGACAACAATGTGATCTTAGTGGAAAATATTGAAGATCTTCAGAGACTGGTGACCATAATAGAGGAGTATGGAAAAGAGTACGGTCTAACAATGAACGTTAAGAAAACGAAATTTATGAGAATATTGAAAACTTAAATAAATAACGAGAATCTTCTAATAAACGAAAGCAACGTCGAACAAGTGGACAAATATGCATATCTGGGAACAATGATTAACTCCACAAATGATTTCATTCAGGAGATCAAAATCAGAATACAAAAGGCTAGAACAACTTTCAACAAAATGTGAAGAGTGCTATGTATAAGGGATTTAAAATTTAAAATCAGAGTTAGGTTGGCGAGGTGCTATATTTTTTCAAATGTGTTTTATGGAATGGAATCTTGGATCTTGAATGCGACATCAATGAAAAAACTAAAATCATTCGAGCTGTGGGTGTATAGAAGAATTCTGAAAATATCGTTGACAGAACAAGTCACAAACAAAGAGGTTATGAGAAGGATAAATAAAGCAATAGAAATTTTAAATATAATTAAAACGAGAAAATTTGAATATCTCGGACATATTTCACGTGGAGAGAAATATACCCTGCTCCAACTGATTATGCGGGGAAAGATCCAAAGAAAAGCATAGGGAGGCGTAGAATGTCATGGCTGCGCAACCTGAGAGAGTGGTACGGATATACATGAAATAAACTTTTCAGAGAAGTCGTCTCAAAAGGCCGAATAGCTATGATGATTGCCGACCTCCGCCGCGGAGATGGCACTTGAAGAAGAAGATTTGCTATCTATCCAAAACTTGAGCAAGAATTGTTTTAACTTTTGTAAAGAATTTATGGACAGCTGCGTATTCATTGTTTTTGAGTGTAAAATATTGCTAACGAAGTTAACTTTGATCAGAACTTCGTACCATATTATGTGAACTGAGCATGTGACTGTAAATGTTAATATTTTATTTCTCAACATCTATCTTGGTATTTTAAATCAAGATTAAATATATCCGTATGTATTATACCACAAAAAACATAATAAATTTCTGGCAAATTTTTGTACTATGTTTTAAGCATCAATTCTGCTGGACCATTGTGTATCAAATAAATGCATTAAAGTCACACTTGGGAAGTGTTGGTTTGTGATATACCAACGTTTGGTAGAAGCTGTAAAATATTTATAATTCATAGATTAAAGAATTTATAACTGCAAAAGGCAAGAAAGTAAAAGCAAGGAAAATGCTAGAATTGAAGGAATGTCGAATTAAGTGTTATCTGAAATTGAGTCCAGAAATTCGAAGTTCACTTTTCCAAGAATACTGGAGTTTGGGCTCATATGATAGAAGAGTTACCTACATTGCGGCTCTCATCAATAGTGCACCAAAAAAAAAACTATTCGTTCGAGATATTTGGATAATCCCAAAAAACATGAAGTGACACATCAATATTTTTTTGAAATAAGTGGAAGCAGAATTTCTGTATGCAAAGCATGTTTTTGTGCAACTCTAGATGAGAAACCAAGATTTATACGTACTGTTATAAACAAAAAAAGTCAAGTGTATCAGGTATTCCAAGCTCTGACGCAAGAGGACACAACCCACCACCACATACAAAGACGCCAGAAGAGATGGAAGGTGTTAAAAAGCATATACTTTCATTCCCATCGTACGAAAGCCATTACACTAGACGTACTAACGACAAGAATTACTTGCAATCTCATCTTAACCTACGAATTATGTACGACCTATACTGCCAAGACAAGGAAAATCCAGTTAGTCGAAAAATTTATGAGAAAACTTTCCGATTACTAAATTTATCCTTTAAAAAACCTAAACAGGATTTATGCTACACATGCGATTTATTGACCATGAAAATGAAGACGGCAGTTATTGATTCTGACAAAGCTGCCCTTATAATTCAACGCGAAGAGCATCACTCCAGTGCAGATAAGGCATATAACATGAAAAAATTCGACAAAGAAGAATCAAAAACAAGTGACGAAAAAGCATGTTATACGTTTGACTTACAGCAATGTTTACCAACACCTTTTTTTTGGATCTTCTGTTGTGTTTTATAAAAGGCAGTTGTGGACATACAATCTCACTATTCATGATGGAGCTTCAGGGAAATCCAAGCATTACATGTGGCATGAATGCATAGCTCGTCGCGGAGGAAATGAGATAGCTTCGTGCCTATATCACTTCTTAAAAAATCATCTATCACCTAGAGTAAAGTTTGTAACGTTTTATTCCGACACCTGTGGTGGTCAGAACAAAAATTCTCATGTGTCGGCGATGTTTTTGAAATTTATAGAGGAATACACCACTCTACAGACTATAAACCACAAGTTCTTAGTTCCGGGGCACACACATATGGAGTGTGACATAGACCATGCCCTAATAGAAAAACAAAAGAAAAAAAGTAAAATTCCAATATACCATCCACATGACTGGTTTCAGCTTGTTCGATCTACGGGGAGAAAGAACAAATTTGAGGTGTGTGAACTGAAGCAAGAAAACTTTTTTGACTTTTCCAAACTCTTCAATGACCAGCTAGTTTTGAAGAACAAGAATGAAAATGGTTTGGCATTTAAGTGGCATGATGTGAAGTGGTTGCAATATAATGTTAGCGAAAAATCTGACTGATGATACCTTTGATATGATTAACTTTAGACGCCGTGGAAAATTTTCAACTCTCTCTGTATCTTCCAGATATGATTCACCACTACGTATATCTAAAGAAAAAAAGAGAGATTTAATTTCAATTATTAATTTGATACCGCCTATTTTCCACGAATTTTATAATAATATATTGACATGTGACAATATTGCAGATGAAGACCCTGATCTTCAAGATGAAACAGATGAACCTTAGTGACATGTGCGTGTGTGTTTTAGTTTTATAATTTAGTTTATCTCCTTATTTCAACTATATGTAAGTACCTATAAATTTAAAATTTTTATGTTTTTCTTCTAAATGATTTTTAATAAATGTGTATTTCTTGACTTAGTGCTTTATTAACAAGCTATACAATACAACTTTGACCGTTAGAAAAGTCACAAAAATGTCTAAAATATTAAAATTAATCTAGGTTACATACTAGAGTTTCACAAACATACATAAATTAATAACAATCCGCATCATTTAAAGATCATAAACAAAAAAATCGATTTAGGAAAAAATAAATAAACTTTAAAGGTCTCTCCTGTAAAAGTTACATTTTGGACTTGTGTCTATTGTACCGGCCTCTATAGATTTATTCTGCTGGCAAAGCTGCAAAATTAAATTTTATATTTCTTTAAACAAAATGCATATAATTTATTTTGGATTTTATCATATAGTTTAATATAACGAAAAAACTTATCAAATACTTGGCTATTGCAAAGTCCTGAACTCGGTTAAATTTTACATATTGACCCGGACCATACTCACGTATTTGTTCAAAATAAATCAAAAACTAATAAAAATTCTAAACCAAGCTGCATAAAGCCTAATCGAGTTTTCAGATCCCACTTATATTTCGACCTTCAAATATCATGTAAAAGTCCGCCATTAGTAGTTTTCACACTACATTTTCTTACATAAACCAAATCCGTCTCTCGATGCGCTGTTTGCAACATCTGCTGTCAAATGCAGATTCTGCGGATGACTGCAGGAATCACCGATCCTGACATTGAGGTATATTACAACGTCTAGGTAACAATTTTATTAAAACGTGACATATTGTAAAAGCTTTTCCAAGGAAGATGCTGTGGTAGATGTTATTGTAAAAATTAGATCAGGTCTCTTGCCACATGTGCATTGTTATTTATTTTATTAAAGAAAATAAAAACACGACGATAAAATGATAAAAATAATATTACAACATAAGATTCTAATTGAAAATTTGATTATATGAACTTATACACATTTTCAAATTACAGAATATTGACTGACAGATTTAGAATACTTAAAATATATGCTTGTTTCTTTAAAACACCAATGGCATTGTCATTTATACTGTTTTGTGTAAAACTTAGAGGTCGCTGGTTAAATGATATTAAAATAATATTGGAGAAAAAATGCAATATTTTGACTGTAAATAAAAGTAGCGAAAATAGAATATGTATATATATATATATATATATATATATATATATATATATATATATATAAACACTAATATATATCCTTACAATATATATCCTTATATATCCCACACAAAATTTGGTACCTTTCTGTCACTGAATGCCTAAATGAAACTGTTTTCCAAAATAAAGGGTTTAATCACCACTTAATATCTTCGTTATCAGTCTCGGTTGTCCTTGTTTTTGTGAAATTGGTTTTTTCAAATACACCAAAATGTTTTAATTATCAGCTTCCACCATTTTAAAATATTTCTTTTCTTAATAGCATTTATAAATGGTTAAAATATTCTTCTTTCTTGTTTATTCTTCCTTTTTAATAATTTTCTTTCTTATAATCTTATTTTTTCTTCTTCCAATCTCCAATCACCATATAAATATTATAATTAGTTTCTTCTAATCTTCATATACATAATATAATTTTTAATTTCCAATTAATACTCGCTTAATACAATTTTTTTCGATCTCCATGTAATACACATTTAATACTATAAAACTTTGAATCACTGATTATTGCATACTGTACTGCATAATTAATATTCTAATACTGATTATTGTAGACTATCTACTAGTGAACTGCTTGTACTATTTTCTGATCGACTGAGTGAATGATTGACTGCTTAATAAATTCACTAACTAACTGTCCTCTATTCTCCAAATTCCAGAGTATTTATATCATTTCATTGTTCCAGCATCATCTTCAAAGAAAACATATTTGAATCCTTCTATTTCGTAGATATATGAATGTTATCGAATATTCTACTACGCAAATAAGGTTAACTTCCTTCTATTGAGGTATTATTTCAAAGTCCACATAATTCTTATTTTTTCTATCGAGAATTTTATGGACATTTAGGCTTTTCAGTTCAGAATGTAAACTTATATGTAATTTAAACATCTTAAATTAATAAATAACACTATTTTAAATCCGTAATTATGATTTTAAATGTCTACTTTCTGTTCAAATTCACTCTTATTTACAAATGTCATAATTCAGTGTATATATGGTTGCCTAAATACATCTATAATATGATATTTATTAAAAAAAACTTTGTAAACTTACTATTATGCTAATTTCTTAAGAATACCCGCATATAAATACTTTTTATAATATTCTCTAGTATATAACTTATAAATGATTTCTTTAATCACTATTTAAGTTCAATTTAGATTAACTTCGTTTGTCCTATATTTAATATTAATATATATATATATATATATATATATATATATATATATATATATATATATATATATATATATATATATATATATATATATATATATATATATATAACCGAGGTTCCTATAGCCTCTCCGGCCTCATCGTTTTCTGTCTATCCATTCGTCTTCTTTGATGGTTCTATCTCTCATTATGTATCGTACATTTTCTTCCCAGGCAAATGATGGCCTTCCCCTTCTTCTTCTTTGTTGTGGTATGTAATTTAAAGCTTACTTTGGCCATCTATCTTCATTCATTCGCTTCACGTGAGCATATCACACTAGTTGTCTCGTTTCAATTCTTTTTACAGTGGAATATACAGTATTTGTCCTCCTTCTAATATCTTCATTTCTGATGATCTTTTTGGATACACCACAGGCTCTCCTTAGAAAATCCATTACTACTACTTCTGTTCTTTTTCTACCTCTTTTTGTAATCTGCAAGACTTCTGCATCATATGTCATAATGGACTCTTTCAAGGTTCGATAGATTGTCAATTTCGTTTCTTGTTTAATCTTTAGACCATAGTAGAGAGATTAGAATGTTAACCGCTTTTTTTCCTGCTGCGTTCTGTTTTCGATGTCGCTTTTGGTAGTGCTTTCTTTAGATATTATAAATCCGAGATATTTATATTAATTGCATGTTTTTGTGTTTCTAACTTCTAACTCTAGATCTTCTTTACCATCTCCTATTTTAAGATACTCTGTCTTTGACATAATTATATTGAGACCCTATTTTTCATATTCTTTCTTTAGTTTTCTAAACATGCAGTCCATGTCTTCCTCATTATTCGCAAAGTCCCTTTGTTATTGGAAATTATTCAGATTCTTTAACGACACTTCTTGCATTTTTCTATATATTTGCGATAGCATTTACATTCTCTCAGTTTTTTCAAAGGTACCGTACCGCCTTCTCTAAATCTACAAACAATAGATAGGTAGATAGATTCCTTGCCTTCCGTTTTTTGATTACCTGGTCCAAAAAGAATATATCATCAGTGCACGATCTTCCTGCACAAAATTCATTTTGTTCTTCTATGTCTTCGTATTCTCATTCTATTCTTTTTTTTGATCGCCAACATCCGGAACAGATAGGCACTTTAAGATGAAGATACTTTCTTTTATTATTCGACTGCAAAACGTCCCCACTGAGCTGACAATAGTTATTCTCCTATAATTAGAACATTTGCGTTTAACTTTTTCTTGAATATTGAGCTGATGTATCCAATATTTCAATCGTCAGGGATATTTTGTCCTTTTATGCATTTGTTAAATAGTTGAACCAACATCGCATATAATATGTTTGGTCCATACTTTACCAATTCAATTAAGATGTCTCCAGGTCCTGCTGCTTTACCGTTTTTTGATCTTTTGAGGGCATCGTTTCACTCTCCGGTTGTTATCTCAATTATTTGTGTGTATTCGGATATTTTTTCCGTTTCGATCTCTTGGAATTTACATCTATCCTCCCTCAGCAAGAGCTCATAATGGTGTGTCCACTATTTCAGATCTATTAACTGTAAGTTAGATTTTTCCTTTCCTTCCCTCCAGAGACTTAATCACCTTCCAAGCCTGCCCAATTCTTGTTTCACCCATATACCTATCCACCTTTGCACATCTTCAATCCCACATCTCATTTTTACTTTTCACTACTTCTCTTTTTACATCTCGATTTAATTTTTGATATATCTTGTAATCTTCCTTCTCTTCTAATAACATCCACTTCTGACAAGCAGTTTTCTTCTGGTTGACTAACGTTTGCATATTCTCCAACCACCATTCTTGATTTTTTGTTCCATGTTTGTCTTTTTAACCCAAAGCTTCACTTGCAGCCTTATGAATGCATTTCTTAAGTTGCTGGTATAATTCTTTCACTTGTATATTTTCTCGATCCACATTTTGTAGTTTTGTGGCCAGTCGTAATTTGTAAAGAAATTTCGTTGAATCTTCTTTTAAGCTTTCTAGGTTATATTTAGGGGATGTTACTTCTTGTCCCTTTTCTATATTCTGTACCTGAATGTTATTGCTTTTGCAATAGTTAACTATCACGTTGACCATAAGTAACGATGGTCGGATCCACATTCTGACCCCCGGTATAACCTAACGTCAGTTGTTTTCAGCTGGGAAGATTGAGGTTGGATTATATAGTCGATTTTCGAGCGCAGATTCCTAGTAGGTTATATTCATGTAAATTTGTGGATGTCTCTATATTGAAAAAATCCATTCATAATTTTGTAATCTCGGAAATCTTTTTTGGGTGGTGCTAGAAAGATAACCAATGGAGACACTGCGGACGGCAGCCAGATGGTTGGTGGAGAGCGAGTCGTGGGTTCGAAACTAGCTTTTGGAACCGGGAATGGATCCAACGGAAGAAATAGGTAAAGATAGGATAAGAGATATTAGAAAAGATACAGAAATAAACAAAAAGATAGATGGGTAAAATTACCGAAGATAAGAGAAGATAGAAACAGGGCGCCACTTAACTTTTGGGGTTAAGGAGAAAATTAAGAGAACCTTAGAAAAGAAAAGAGATAAGAAAAGATATTTAGGTTCAGAGATCAAACCCAAGGAAAGATACCAACAGTAAATTATTAAATAAATCTGGTCAACGCAATATATAAACAAATAATAAATATATTAAGTATAACACTTACTTACCTACGAAACTTAATCAGCCTGATCTTTCTACAGTTCAAAAGCATAGTAATATTTAAAGATAGTAATTGTTCAGAGCTATTATTTTATCAGGTAACTTGTTAGAAGCCGACAAATAAAATACATGCATAAAACAATAACAATATATTAAACACAAAATTATGATGCTGCTAAATGCAACCCAGGTAATAAAAATACACAACTATAAAATGGTATGTATAAAATTAAGCTATAATGTAATAAAAAAAATAACTTTATTAAGATATATAAGGCAATCATATACAAATATAGTTTGGCGTATCTCGAGATATCATAGGAAAGATAATGAACAAAAATTATAGGAAATACAAAAGATAGCAAAAATTACTTAACTCTAAATTTACAAAAAGACAAAAAGGTTACAGGAATGAAAAAATAAACCAAACCGCACTTGGTTAAGTCAATTAACTATCTCGCACTATTATTTATTAAAAAAGTGAGACTTGTATGTTCATAGGTAATATTTATAGAAATTTCTTGAATGGTTCAATTACATTCAAAAATCGGCAATCTACAGGTGAAGATATAGATGATACGTCCAGATAATGGCAGGTGATATGGTACCATACCATATTACTCGCCCAGATAATTGTAGATAAAGATTACTTACAGTAGACCTTGACGAAGGCAGCTTAATTCACTGAATTTAATACTTTTCTGGTACTAAACACTGAATTTAATAACCATTAAAGGTAGTGTAGAACTATATATAATTTAATATAGTCTAAGGAAAGAAAACTCAAATATAAAGTGTATACACACTTAGAAAATAATACACAAAGACGATACGATAAGAAATAAAGTGAGCAAAGCATAACACGAGATATTGGCCTTAACTCAACAACGGCCCACCAAAAAGTCTCACGAGATATTACCTCACTCAACAACTGCCCACCAACAAGTAGTTTGGTTTCACTAAAAATTTCACCAACTGTCCCTGAAAAAGGAAGAAGAAAATATTCCCCCACTCAAGAATGATAGGACAGTTGTATGTGTTTCTCAGAAGATAAGGCCTTAACGACTATTGGGAAGTTTGAGGTAAAATAATCGGTATTAACAATTGGACATAAGAAACAGACAATACTTGGGATTAAGTTATTGTCAAAAGATATGGGCTTTCGACGAAAATTACCAATTTATGAAAAGGAAACTGCATACCGGAAAGCATTTGTTCTTTTCGTACAGAGTATTAAGACGGAAGGATTAAAAACCTTTCTTAATTAGGGAATTCCATTTTAGCTTGGTATCTACAATATTATTTCCTATCGTAAACACGGGGATTCCTAATCATCGGCGTATCGCACGGGGGTAAAAGGAATTAAAAATAATTTAATATATTAATAATTAAAAAAATGTTACAATTTTGAGACACATTGTTTCACAAAAATCTCTAAGACGCATTCAGTTGTCATTGGTTATTTGTTCTCCATATCTTCCTACGACTCAGTTATTTTCTTTTCTTCATACTCTGCCGTTTAAATCTCCTAGTATAAAGATTTCACACTTCTCTTTAATTTCAGAGGGTATTTTATTCATCTTGTTGTAGAAAATAGCAAATATAATTGTGAATGAATTACGAGAGTTAACTAGTTTTAGCTCATACTGTTGTCTGTATAAAGAATATACGAATAGACTCGCCTTTTGATATATTGTTTTTGGTTCTTTAGACAAAAGATATTTTTTCAACACACTTAGTCAAATTTTTTGTCAAATACAAACTACTTATTCCCATCTATCATTTATTAAAGTTAATATTTTTTATGTATTAAAGTTAATATTTTTGCCATGTAAGAATTGCATTGCAATCCTTAGAGGGCAAATATTATCTCTGATATTCCATCCAATTTTTTTCTATGTATAAACACAAATATCAATAAAAGAAACACCAAAAACGATTTCGGTTATGATATTTTTTTTTTCATTTTAATGCTGCTTCATATCAAAATAATATCCGAAATAATTTAGAACGATATTTTAAAGGGACTTTCTGGTATACGATATTTATATTGTATTTTATGTCTTCTTTTATTTTATTCTGTTCGCCACGTTGTACTATTCCCGCACCTTCCAAACATATTTTCGGCGTGAAGCCCTAGAAATTACTTCTTAGGGATGTAATAACCCCCTGGCTGTTATTTTATAAATACAGATGTGTTTTTTATGCAAAGAGCTATTCAACAGTACGGTTTCGAATGAAATGTTAAAGAACAGGTTTGTTCTAAACTTTATTTTATGAAAATGTTTATTTTTATCAGTGTTTGCGAGAGATATTTGAATTTACTTAATGGTTTTGTCTTTCAGCATAAATTATTTATTAAAATATTTTTATTAAACTGCTTCAGGATATTAGTAAAAGATGTTTGCATTGATTTAAATTAAGGTAGACTGATTATAATAATCTCGATTTTCTGCTGGTAGTCGATTATCAGTAGATAATTTGTTACTTTGTTTCGGAAATTCTTTTCTTATTGCGTTCTCTTTTGTTATTTATCTATAATTTAAATTCAACTCCACTTATCAATGTTAATGTTAAAAATATAAAATATATTTGTAAAAGTTTTGCAACCTTAAGATGCAACTATCAGGTATCAAATATTATTAACCTTATACGACGTATGTCAAAAAAGTTAATTTCGCTCAAGAGTAAAGTAGGGGAGACCGTGGACAGTGGTAACAATTTCTCTATTATTGCAAACTTCATCGTGCTTTTTAAGCAGCAATTTTGGAAAACTGTTATAATGAGTTTTGCCTCTATATTTTAGCGAAGATATGTAACGTTTAAAACGTTACATTTTTGTTCTTATTAATTTCAAAATACTTTCCACTATTTTCTGCTCATACTATTTGATTTTCATTGATAATAAGTTCTTTTTCCTTTGTTTGTATTCCTATATTTTATTTCAATATTTTCATATTACAAATAAATCCGTTAATTAATTTCTTAAGTCCCCTCGTAGTCCTACCTTCGCTTACTTTATCGTACAAGAAACAGAAACCCCACTCCTAAATAATTTACTTCTATCAATCCGACCCGATTTAATTTTTTTTTTACAATAAACCAGCAAACGAGAAGGTATTATTAAAAAAATAAGTCCTCGTGGTCAGAAACTTCCAACGGTCTGGGTAAGTTAATACTTTGCTCTTTTTACAACAACATATTTTTATACTTTAATCAAAAACACTTTTAGTTTTCCGTATAATTTTGTGTACGCTAGTACTTTAAAACTGCTTACAATTTTTATTTTCTTTTTACCTTTGCTGTAATAATAATAATTCAATATAAATCGTATTTATCACACAACCTTGTCTTTTTCATTTTTCATTTAATAATTTATCTATTAATTACAATTATTAATTTGTGAGTTTTGGCAACATCAGAGAATTCTGGATCGGTATACAGGTCTCAGAGAGAAGAGCTTTCCGCTTGCCAGAATTCTTCTGTTGTTGGACAAAACTCGTGCCATGACGAATTTTGTAGCGGTTTTTTGTTTTTCCTGCCACGTTGGTTTTTATTCAAGAGAATCCACCTTGGTTTTTATTCAAGAGAATCCACCTTGGTTTTTATTCAAAAGAATCCACCTTGATTTTTATTCAAGAAAATCCACCTTGATTATGATATAAGAAAATTTACGTTGACATGGATTTTTGGTCGAAAAATACGAAAATGGAATTGTTTTTTTTTTGGAATAAGAAATCCATCTCGATTTTGAAAGTCCGCATGGCTTTGGATTGGAGAGGGATCCACATGGTTTCGGCTTAGCGGCATGGTTTTTGCAGACATTGTATGGTCCGAGTTGAGAAGAAAACAGCAGGAGGATTTATCATAGAGTAGAGCTAAGTTTCTTTATTTCTTTAGATTTTGTATATAGATGCTTAATTTCCTGTTGTTAGAACCTCAATTTAATTGTTGTTACATTTTGATTTTAAAGTCGAGAATGCAATACGAACGCTAAAAAATGGGAAGTCATGCGGACCACAAGGTATACCAAATGAATTATTAAAACATAGCCCACAAGTATTACGGGAATTACTGGCGTATGTATTCACCTTATTCTATAATGGACACGACTTACCACCGGAGTGGACAAAAGCACATATTAACAACATATACAAAAAAGGAGATAGAAAGAATTGTTCAAACTATAGGGGGCTAAGTGTCATAAATTCACTCTCAAGACTGTATGGAAAAATAATAAAAAATAAAATTGAAAAAGAGATGACAGATGTAGAAGAACAGAATGGCTTTCGGGCAGGCAGATCCTGCATGGACAGTATATTCTCTCTAAAACAAGTTATCGAAAAAAGATTAGCCCACAACCTTTCAACTCATATAGTCTTTATAGATCTGACAAAGGCATACGATAGTGTACCACTTTCAATGCTTTAGGTAGCAATGGAAAAACAAGGAATAAGCAAAAAAAATATACAAGCAGTACAACAGCTCTACAAAAATATGACGGCAAACATTAAAACTGGAAATAGATTAACTAGAGAAATTCCTATTAGTAAGGGCCTAAAGCAAGGCTGCTGCATAGCACCTACACTCTTCAAAATATATCTAAATGAGGCACTCTCACTGTGGAGAAGAAAGTGCTGCAATATGGGCATCCCAATCGGAGATGATAGATTGTACACGATACATTTCGCTGATGACCAAGCCATTCTAGCTGAAGACGAGAGTGATATAAGCTACATGCTTAGAAAACTGGAAAATGAGTACACCAAATGGGGCCTCACAATTAATATACAAAAAACTGAGTACTTAGTTGTAGGAGAACAACCAGAAAGCCTACAAATAGAAATGGGAACTATAAAACCAACAGACAATTTTAAGTACTTGGGAGTCCAAATAACATCAAAAGCAGGAAGTAGCGAAGAAATACATTCCAGGATTGGCCAAGCAAGATCAGCCACCAGACAGCTACACGGACTATTATGGAATAAAAAAATAACAAAAGAAAATAAAAGAAGAATTTATAAAACAATAATAGAAAGTATTGGACTGTATGGCGCCGAACTCTGGGAAATAAACCAAAGAAACAAATCAAAAATTAAGGCCATGGAGCCATATTCGGAGAGAAATGGAAATCGATGTAGATATAATAGACACAATCGAAGCCAAAAGACTTAACTGGTATGGACACCTTCAGAGAATGCCGGAAAATAGATGGCCAAAAAAGATAGAACAATGGACTCCGCCAACTAGAAGAAAACGAGGTAGACCAAGACGATCCTGGAGAAACGATGTCGACGATGCAATGACCGCCAGAGATCTAACAACTAAAGATTGCTTCGACAGAAAACGCTGGAAATTAGGATGCGAGAAGCGGCGCCAGCTGTAGAAGACTCGCTTGTTATATATATATATATATATATATATATATATATATATATATATATATATATAATATATATATATATATATATATATATATATATATATATATATATATATATATATATTTTGATTTATTAAAATATAAATAAATAAAGATATGTGTTAAAGAAATTATTTTATTAATAATTCCCGATTTCTCAAATTAAGTTAGTTTATGCCGAACGTCACCCCTGAGGGGTTTCAATGTGCAATGGGTGAGCTAGTCGTTACAGATAGAAACCTCGGCTCCTGGATAGATGGCTCCTTAATTTAACAAATAAAAACATGATTGATAAAGCAATGTCAATTGTTGAAATTGTACGCCCCCCCACTCTAGAGACAATTGTTAGAACTTGATATATTTTACAAAAACTAAAAAGATAGTAGGTACAAAATAATAATAATTTCTTAGGTATTTGATATTGAATTAAAACTAGCAAAGATAATCCATCGTTATCATCTCTGCAATGAAAATGAGCCTAACCTTTGCACAGTTGGCATTTTACCCGTTCTTTTTTGTGACTGGGTGTGACTAAAACAATTTAAGCACTGAGACTTTTTCTTTAAAATCGTTCTTTTGACCTTATTGGCATTTTTTCTAACTTTACCTGTATCTTCTTCAAGTACGATCTTTTCTGCTATTTCTGCCAACATAGCTGTTTTCATGTTTCCTCTATTTGTGGTATTGTTTGTAGTAGCTGAATGTGCTTCTGGAAGGGGGGGAATAATTTCCAATAGCTCCTTAAAAGTATTTAACTTGTCGGTTTCTCTAGATATTCTTCCAATTATCTTAGATGCTGTTCCGTTCTCGCCAGTTCCATCAGGTATAGTTTAAAGTGGTTCTTTGGAGGTAAATGACAATGATGGCTAAGATTGTTTTGTGGCAAATTTAACAACTGTAGGATTATACGGCTTGTTAATGTGTAAAGATGATGCAAACTCGTGCTCCACAAATATATCCCTATCAAAAGGGAATATCACAATCACTTTAAAACCACTTAGTATATTTGATATAGAAGTAGTTTTGGCTAGTGTTTCAGTGGCAATTCCAGGTAAATCATAAATAGTTATAGTCCAGGATTATTCTTTATCCAAGCATGCATACAATTTTTAGATAAGATTTGGGCTGTAAATTGTGCAATATATAGGGAGTGAAAGACAGACAAACAATATCAGTTTGTCGACAGAAGTCAATACTTTAAAGACCTAGGTGTGATCTGTGGTTTTCCAGTACCTATAAGTAATACCTTGTTTTCAGGGGATTGCATACTGTATCTTGCAAAATGTTTCATAAATATAAAAAAAAGTGTCAGTGTTCATTAAACCGGAACCGTTAGCTTCTGCGATGAAATCTACTAGAGCTCGAGTTATCAAGTATAATTTGTATTACTTTCTTGGGAAAAGGAACGCTGGCGGAACTGTATTCCGTATTAGGTTTACAACCAGGCAAAAAATTACTTACGTATCTCTTTTCGCAGATATAACGGCTGCTACTTGTTTTATCCCCTTTGTTGACACAATTTTGCTCGGCTTTTGCACAGTTGTAACCCGTGCCTTGTCTAAATTATATATTTTCGCAGGCCTAAATCTGTCTCTCTCCATCGCTATGACCAAATTGTCAAAAAATTTATTAACATTTAACCTTTTTGCTCTATATCTGAAGATCCCAGTAGACTGATTTCAACTCACAATATCTCATTTTTTTGCTATAATGTCATATTTTTGATAAAAAAATTTTCAAAACCGCAAAATAATTTTTAAAACCGCAAGGGTAAATTTTATAGGACAAGAAGAACAAAAATAAAACTTACAAAATTTTATAATTTTAAATTAATTGTCAAAATTTAATTAAACAAGAAAAACAATTATAGGAACAGGTATATTAAAGGATTTTAAATACCTTTTAAATTGTGACGAAATATTGTGCCTACAACATAGGGTATTACTATAAGGGGTTGAAGATTGGGACTGAAAGTATTGGGCTAGAGATAGGGCAAGCAATATAAATCGAAACTTATGTGAACGGGTCTCAGAGTGTATTTGAAGTAGCTGGGTCGTGGATAAGTAAAAAACAAGGGGTTGGATTGGGGCCACTATAAAATGAAACAAAAAAAGGGTACTTACATGAATCTCCTAAACAAATGGGCAAATGGACAAACAAAATAACAAGAAGGACCTCTAGCTATTTCAAATAGGACGCCGCTTCGAGAAAACTTTCTGCTGGATGAAAGAAAAAGGCTCTTTCTTCTTAAAAAAGAAACACAAAAAGGGTTATAAACTTTTTTAACAAAGGAAATAAATAAATTGGTTTAGAGAAATAAATGAAACATTTATTACTGTCTCGCCACAAACAGTTATAAATACAGATAATATAAAAATAATTACTATATAAATAGTTACAAAGATACAAATAGAGAAAAAAATTTTTTGAAATGAAACTATTCATAAAGGTTAACGTTTTTCTAAAAACAAAACAAACTAATGTCAAAAATAATAAAACTAGCTGTCATATGTCAACATTAAATTTTAAAACCGAACAATTAAATTGACAGTTAATCACACCCTAAGACATACAATTTTACTTATTACAATTTAAATTGTTACAAAAGCAATTATTATTATTAGAAAAAAACGTCTAGCTTTACTTTAAAACTTTACACTTTTACTTCACTAAATTACACTTTACTTTAAATTTCTGGGAGTAGGAACTGGAATTCAAATTTTACCACTTGAACAAATTCATCTCTACTATAAAAAATGTTCTGAAACGGCTTCCTAATAAGGACAACAATTTGAGGTTAAAATTGCCGGCACTATAACATAGGCACTATGACTTATAGATATAGACTTCGACTTGGCTTCTTACAAAACTGGAACCACCGTGGTTACATTTTAAATTTGTTGCACACGCCGTTTTACAAATATCTCAGATCTAATACAACATATAACAAAAAACAGTGATAACTCTTACTTTAACAGACATATTACTTTGGGTATAACCACTTTTTCTTCGACAAATTTGCCGGTTCTTTTCAGAATAAGAAATCAACAGAATGCGATGAAATATCAGTCGCATTTTTTAAAGTTTTTAACGAGAACAACCTGAATGTAGTATTGGAACTGTTTAGTAAGATATACGATACTGGTCAAATTCCATCAGACTGTTTAAAACCTACATTTGCGCCACTTTCCAAAAAATCGAATTCTAAGACGTGTAGTGAATATCGCCTTTTAAGTTTAATGAGGCATACTCTTAAAGTATTCTTGCGTAGTTTTCATTCCAGAATACGAGCAAAATTAGAACACAGAATAAGTAAAACACAGTTCGGTTTTAGATGCGGTTATGCCTGGATCAACAGAAAGATGTTAACGCCTGTTTTATCGACTACGAGAAAGCATTCGATACTATCAAACATGACAAACGCATAGAACTATTACATCTTACAGGGCTTAACACTCAGGACATCCAGATTATAAAAAATCTATATTGGAATCAAACAGCCTACATGAAGAATGGGTATATGGTGAGTGAAAACGTAACTATTTCGAGAGGGATTAGACAGGGCTGTATTCTTTCGCTATTGTTTTTCAACTTGTACACGGATACACATATTTCTAGAGGCACTTGAGGAGTACAACGAGGGCTCAAGGGCTCAAGGGCATCAAGAGGGCAATAAGATTAATAGCGTACCAATAAGTAATTTTCGACATGCAGCTGATAGATACTGTTATACTGGTCGATAACATCGAAGATTTTCAGAGGATACTAAATAGAGTAAATACAACTGGCAACCGATTTGGACTGAAGATCAATAGAAATAAAACTAAATACATGGTGATCAGTAAAAAGAACATTCAACATATTGACCTGAATATTGAAGCCGAACGTATTGAAAGAGTACACCGATTTGAACATCTGGGATATATAGTAAATGATAAGTGGGACCTAGACGTAGAGATTAAGATCCGAATTGAAATAGCAAGATCCAAATTCATCAAAACGAGAAAGCTCATAAGCAACCGCAACCTTAGCGTTAAGTTCACCCTTCTACTACTTTACGGAGTAGAAGGGTGAACGTTAACAGCAGCAACTTTAAAGAAATTAGCGGCTCTATAAATGTGGCTGTATCGACGCATACTGAGAATACTTTGGACAGGCAAAGCGAGTAACACAGAGGTATTAAGACAAATGGGTAAAGAAAAGGAATTGTTAACAACTGTTAAAAGGAGGAAAGCGTCATACCTGGGCCATGTGTTCCGTAATGATAAGTACAGTCTGCTACAGATTACCGTGGAAGGCAAGATTGAAAGTAGAAGAGGTTTGGGCAGAAAGAAGAAATCCTGGCTGAGAAACTTGAGAGAATGGTTTTAAATACCAGAATCTGCGAACATAATACATGCGGCACAAAACAGCGAAACCTATCGTTTGATGGTCGCCAACCTTAGGTAGAAGACGGCACATAAAGCAGAAGAAACGAAAATAGCGAGGTAAAAACTTTAGAATTAAACAGTTAACAGTTAATAAAACTTGGAATCCAAAACTGCAATTAGTTTAACCCGATGAAGAATTGTACCAAGCATTTTTATTTCAGTTATGATAAATAATTATGCACCTTTTTAAACTAAAACTAATTAATAACCTGTTATTTTTTCTTTAAAATAAATTTATACGAAATTATTTAACGCTGTAAACGTTACGCCCCTGTGTTATACAGCATAACATAATTTCTACCCCCCTTTTGCTTTATTTTCCAGCGCTCCAACGAGGCTATTCGTCAATTGAAGAAACGGGAAAACTCATTGGTTCAAGTGCGAAAACTTCAGTCATCTCAGCGCTGCAGTTGACAGCAGATGTTGCTAAAAGCGTTTGTCAGTTTAATGTCGTATAAGAAAGTGCAGTATAAGAACTATGAGCAAGTTCAAGTAGGTTGTATGTGTTGCTATTATGGTTGACTAAATGGAAGTAATGGAATGAAAGATTCTTGTGTATACAAACCGTCAAAATGAAACAAGAAAAAGTTTATCGAACTGTCGTTATGTTTCGTACATGTATTTGTATTTAAAAATAGTAGTTTTAGCATAGAAGTAACAAAGGAATATTAAAGAAATATGAAGGGCACAGGCTAAAAACCTCGTGAGCCAAAAAAAGTATTTTTCGAGAAAACAACCATTTTATTGTTTTTTCAACTCTTCAAGGCTAAAAAAAATACACAATAAACGTATAGAAAACGTTTTAATTAATTTATTTTTGATTTTGTTAATACCTAAAGACTGGCAGAAGAATATCATCGTGCCAATATACAAAAAAGGAGAACATGTAAACTGCGACAACTATAGAGCAATATGTCTGTCATCGGTATGTTTTAAAATATATACGAAAATAATAGAGAAGAGACTGAGACAAGAAGTAGAAATGGTATTGGGAGAAGAACAAATGGCATTTAGACCGGGAAGACAGACAAATGACAACATATATATCATTAGAAACCTAATAGAAAGAAGCATAGATACGGGCGAAAAACTAGTATTAGCATTCATAGACCTAAGAGCAGCATTTGACACGATAGAAAAACATATTATAGGGAAGTGCTTGAGAAAATAAATAATGTACCTAATGCATTGATAAAAATTGTAGAAAGTACTTACAAAGAGGTAAAAGGAAGGGTACAAATAACAGGGGAAAGATCGGAAGCATTTAATTGGAAGAGAGGTAATAAACAAGGAGATAGTCTCAGCCCTTTGCTATTCATAATAGTAATAAACGAATTGTTAAGAAACACTAGAATCAAAACCAATCAACTACAGACAATAATAAGTTACCACAGATTACAACCGGTAACAATAGAGTCCTTAATGTATGCAGACGACATAGTACTAATAGCAGATTCCGAGAATAAAATGCAGAAACTAATGGATATATGGGTAGAACAAATAGAAGAACTCAAAATGGAGATAAACGAGAAAAAAAGTAAGATAATGATAATCAGCGGCAATGGAGATCAGGAAGATAATCAAATAAAGATAAAATGTAAAAACTCAGAATTGGAAATAGTATCAACTTACGAATACCTGGGAAGTATAATAACTAATGATGGAAAAATAGACTGGGAAATAACAAATAGAGCAAAGAAATCAAACAAGTTATACTATGCGTTAGCCCCAATAATGGGAAAAAGAGAACTTACACGAGAAACAAGAATAAAAATATATAACACAATAGTGATACCGACTGTGCTCTAAGCAAGTGAAAACTGAACAATTCTGGAAAAACATAAGAGCAGGATAACCGCAATGGAAATGAGACATCTAAGAAGGATAGTTGGAAAGACAAAATGGGATAGATTAAGCAACGAGACTATTAGGAGAATGGCCAACCAGGAACCGATAATGAACAAAATAGCAAAGAGACAAATGAACTGTTATGGGTATCTGACGAGGATGCAATCCAATAGAATAACAAAAAAAGTTTATGAAGCAAAAAATATCGGAAAAAGAAAAAGAGGCAGACCAAGAAAAAAATGGATACAGCAAGTACAGAGGCGGAAAAATTTAAACAAAAATCACTCGAGGAATTAAAAATAATGGCAGGAAACAGAAAAGAATGGAAGAGGTGGGTAAATGGAAATTAAAATAGCTAGCCCAAATCCGACACCCTGATAGGTTAAAAGGAAGGGGAGAAAGAAAAAAAGAAAGTTAATACTTTTGCAGTAAAAACAAGTGAAAAACCTAACAAACTATTAAAAAACGGTCTGAAGTCAATTCTCTCCATCATCAATCAGGGTGGTCGTCAGCGTATTCATATCATTATATCATTCATATGATCATTTTCTTTCTGTTGAACAGCGTCAGCGGTTAAATTTTGCTTAAAAAGCTTTGCTTCAGTGTTTTTCAAATACTTGGATAAATGAAGAAGGTTGCGATGTTTTGCAGCTGGCATTGGAAGTTTTCCATTGTACACATTTTGTAACGGAGTAATTACTGCAGTGGCTGCGCCTTGATTTTTTTTTATTTTTTGCAAGGTGATTTCAAAACGTTTATCTTTTATATTATTGATGGATTCGACCATTACTTGATGGAAATTCATTTTATGTAACAATAAAACACTAAAAACTTTGTTTTCAAACTTCCACAAAATTTATTTTAAATCTTATCACTACAGCTCTTTTGGCTGATTGCCTTTCTCAAGTCATCTATTTTGGCTTGGGTTTACAAATTTATAGTCTTTAATGAAATAGGTTAAGGAGGGGAGAACTGTTTGTCTCAAGTTGGTCATTCAGAATTATATCTGTCTTTTTTAATTTGTTGATTTCCATAGATTCTAACAAAGATAGCTTAAGGCTTTTATTTTGAATGTGAAGAATTTTAAATTTGTCATTAAAAGAATGATTATGATCTAGAAGGTGAAGTGCGTATGTCGAATCTGTTTTTCTATTCTTGAAAGCCCTTTTATGTTCTGCTATTCGTTTATCAAAGTTTCTACCAGTTTGACCGATGTAAGTTTTTGAGCAGTCGCCACATTGAAGTTTGTGCACATCACTATTTAAGTGTTTTTTATTTTGGCTCTTGTTATTTTTAATATATTTGCCTAGGTCGTTATTTGTTCGGAAAGCTGGTGTTATTCCTTTCTTTTTTATGTGTTTGGCAATTTTTGTTGTTATTTTGCCTGTATATGTAATCGAGCAGAAGGTACTGGGTTTTTTCTCTGGCGGTGGAGGAAATTTGTATTAATCTATGTAACATACTATGATAAGCTGCCAGTCTATGTTGTGTTGGATGGGATGATGAATTGTGTATAGTCGTGTCAGTATGGGTAGTTTTATGAAATATGGAGAAGTCATGTTTGTTTTGAAGTCTGCTAATTTTTAAATCTAAAAAAATTATGGGTTGATTTTGTTTTGTTTCTATTGTAAATTCATTATGACTATGAAGTGAATTAATATATGATAAAAATTGGTCGAGTTGCTTGTTAGTTCCTGTGAAACCGAATACCAGAACATAAAAGGGCTTTCAAGAATAGAAAAACAGATTTGACATACGCACTTCACCTTCTAGATCATAATCATTCTTTTAATGACAAATTTAAAATTCTTCACATTCAAAATAAAGGCCTTAAGCTATCTTTGTTAGAATCTATGGAAAGCAACAAATTAAAAAACACAGATACAATGAATGACCAACTTGAGACAAACAGTTCTCCCTTCCTCAACCTATTTCATTAGAGACTATAAATTTGTAAACCCAAGCCAAAAATAGATCACGTGAGAAAGGCAGTCAGCCGAAACAGCTGTAGTGATAAGATTTAACATAAATTTTGTGGAAGTTTGAAAACAAAGTTTTCAGTGTTTTATTATTTATCTTTTATTACCAGATTATGTAAAAACCGAGTAAATGTATAATTTTTATTTTAACGCACAAAATATTAAAACTAACAAAATTCACTTTAGCACCGTCCACGTCCCGTACGTTGCTTTTTCGGTGAAGCTTGGTCACTTTCTCCCAAAACTTGTACTACTTTGGATCGTAAATATTTTGTAAGTGGTGGATTACTTGTTCTTTCTTCCATAATTCGCGTAACTAATGCTAATCCCAGATCTTATATATGACGTTTTTATGAATAGTCGCTAGTGTTTGTTCTGTAAATTACCTGGCTGTTAATTCCAGCTGATTCAATTAGTTAAAAAAATCTTCTTAGTGGCAACCTTCTACAATTACGAGCTACTCTGTAACTTTCTGTCGACTCATCCACCATATCAACCCCTGCTTTTGTAAAGGTATAGAAACCGCCGGTGGATTTATCTATTTCATTATCGTGAGGAAGTGATGATAATAAAATCACGTTTTTCCGTCTTTTTTGGTACAAAGAATACCATAGTTATATGTTCCTGAAATCCAAATACCGATGACTGTGGTTGACTGTTCTTAATATGTACCTATAAATTCTGGGGAAATCCTCGCTTGTTTTTTCGCAGAGTTCCTACTGAAGTTATACTATGTCGTTCACATAAAATTTTTACAAGTTTGTAAGAGGTATACCAATTATCTAAAGAGATATTTCGATTTTTACCAGAAATTGGTGCTATTAGTCTTTGGACAGTATCAATAGGTTTATTGCTTATTTGGTACGGCTCATCTGACTGGTTCTCCGCATAAATTTTCATATGAAAAACATAAAAAATGCGGAACTCTACTAGGACTTGGATTTTTATTCCGTATTTCGCGGTCTTGTTCGGAATATACTGCCGGAATGAGCAACGCCCACGAAAAGACTCTAACTTCTAGTCAATAGTCAAGTACTGTCCTGGTAAGTAAGCTTGTTGACAATTCGCGACAAATTTTCTTGTCGATTGTCTATATTATCCAAACGTAAGCACTGCAATAAGAATGTAAATCTATTGAATGTCATCACTAAATGAATTATATCGATTCCTGTACCATTTGTTCCCCAAAGGTCTTTTAGATTGCGGTGGCCATTTTTATATACATCCACTATATAGAGGAGGCCAAATAGTGCCTTTATTTCAAAAATATGGGTCCTGCTACAATATGCTGTATCTTTGTAGGCTAACGCTTTTTTATCTATCAAAACATTGGTGCAGACCGTGATACCCCTAAGCATTTCTACGTATAAAAAAGAAGCCAGCAATCTAAAAGACTCTTAGCATTTTTAGCATATGGTTTGGATCCTCGTAAGTTCGAAATTATGTTCTCTGCCCTCGTTCTAACTGCTTTGTTACTATGGTGTTTTCTTCATTTTGTTTTGTAATCGCTACCTAAATAATAAGGATATTTTTTTTTTCTTCATTTCACTTATTTTCAGATTCCAATACTTCTAGTTCCCCAATTTCTTTATTTTGTTCACCATCAGACTGATTACTTATGTGATCAATTTCGTTTTCATCGTCGGAGTCCGTAATTTTATACTCATCATCTTCGGGTTTCTGCCAAAGTGCCAAAAATTTAGCTTGTTCTTGTTCGTAATTCACTCTAGAGAAAAAAGTTTTTATGTACCTACAACAAACAACGCCACGAATTAAAATTGTCTTAGTTACCTTTCGAATTAAAATTGTGTCTTCGTCACCCAGGTAGGTCTAATTGGATGGCAGAAGACTGTACTCACTTTGACGATCAAATTACAACTGAAATGGACCGCAGGAGTGTGACGTCACGACTGTCACATTGACATTATTACTTTCCAAACAAAAGCTGAAATGTCAAATCTCAAGACTTTTTAATTTCTATAAAGTTAACATTTTGCTTCCTCTGCTGCTTTTTCTTGTAAGGATAGTGTTTTTTACGATAATACCATCATAATTCAGAGTTCAATTTCTATGAAATATAGTAATAAAGAAATTGTAACCTTACTTTATTGATACATGCATTTTATTGCTATTAGCATAAAACAATGTGCTTTATTATTTACACAACCTTGTAAAATTGTTGTAGTAACTATTAAAATACTTAAATATTGCAATAAGCGGAAAGATTCTATAAAGTAAATGAAAAAATAACGAAAAATACAAATGATCCACACTAAACCAGGTTTGTTTGGAAAGTGAAACTGACGTATGTCAATAAAATCTACGTCATCACTCCTGTGGTCCACTGATTCAGAATACCAAACGGCAACATGCTTTAGGAAGCTATAGGCAACCAATAAAACATCCGTGTATTAACCACAGAATGGACCACAGGAGTGATGACGTAGATTTTACGTCAGTTTCACTTTCCAAACAAACCTGGTTTAGTGTGGATAATTTGTAGTTTTCGTTATTTTTTCATTTATTTTATAGAATCTTTCCGCTTATTGCAATATTTTAGTATTCTAATAGTTACTACAACAATTTTACAAGGTTGTGTAAATAATAAAGCACATTGTTTTATGCTAATAGCAATAAAATGCATGTATCAATAAAGTAAGGTTACAATTTCTTTATTTAAACTTTTAAACTATATTTCATAGAAATAGAACTCTGAATAGAGACTTGAGATTTGACATTTCAACTTTTGTTTGGAAAGTAATAATGTCAATGTGACAGTCGTGACGTCACACTCCTGCGGTCCATTATGCTAGTTCTAAGTGTATCTAAAGTCTGTTTTAGACTATAACATAAAATGATATAAGAAAATGGTATACTAAGTTTTGTCATGATGTAAAACAGAAAACAAAATCTGTTAACAAAAAATGTTATAGAAATTAGAGCATGTCCTATATTGATACCAATTATTAGTACACACGAATGCGCAAATACAATTTTGTATTATGTTTGGTAATATCTTCTTGCCTCTCGAATCAGTTCAAGAAGTTCATTAAATTGTGGCTTACAAATTATTTAAAAATTGTCTATATTTTTCAGAATCATTGTCTTTTAATTAAGTTTACAACATACTTAAAACACCACGACCTTCCTTTCTTTTTTAAAGTCAAGCTCTAGACCACATATTTCGTTGGCGTTTTTTCTCGCTTTTCTGAATTAAAATAAATGTTGTAATGGAAGCATCTATAGATATATATATATATATAATATATATATATATATATATATATATATATATATATATATACATATATATATATATATATATATATATATATATATATATATATATACATATATAGGAAGGAGCAGATTTATTGTAACCGTTTCACAAGTTTTAGAAAATTCATTATAAATTTGATGAAATACTCCACGCTTCCAAACAAACGATAACATTTTTGTTTTTTTTTTATTGCGTATCTATAAACACGTTTTATTGTGTTTGTATAATATTGTTAGTTTGAGTCTAAGGTCTCCTAACAATTACACAGTAAATTATTTGTTTGGTATCTCAATAACAACCCTAGTGTGTTTTATTCCTTTATCGTTTGTGAGATTTCAAATGATAATACATTGATTGTTATTTCCGTTGAACGAGAGATTTGGTCTCAAATGATGATAGTATATATGCTTTGTTTTATTCCGCTTGTTTATAATATTGGTCGTAGGTCAAATGCCCTAAATATTTTGAGCGTTTCTATGCAAATATTCTATACCTTTGTTTGGGTTTATTCTGAAATCTTTGAGTGTTCCCACATGAACTGTGAAGGAAGAATTCTTTAAGTCCAGATTGGGGCTACATTTGCCCATGTTGTTTGTCTTACCTCTTCGTATATCTGTTTCCACTTTTGAAGGTTAGTATGGTGTACCACCATGCCTAGTCCGATTTCACACTTGTACCCAGTTGAAATCGTGGGGGGAGCAGTGTAACCGTTTCAAAAGTTTTAGAAAATTCATTATAAATTTGATTATTTTTTTTTATATAAAACTACTAACCCCACCTATCTGCAAGGTGCTTGTATTCGACTCAAGGTTTCTACGGTAATTCTCAACATATCCGATAGATGAGAACGATATTAACTTGTCAATCACGCCCCCAGTTCAAAACCGTTGAAATAGCGTCGCTTCCTTTCCTGTTACAAAAGTCCACCCGATAGGACGTGTTTTAGAAGTGAGTCTCTAGGTTAGAGGTGGGCTACAAAGAAAAGCCTTTTCTTGTATATATTTCAGATGAATAATTATTTTCAGACTCTTTCCGGGAGGTTAAAGTTCATTGATTATGTTAAGTTTCCTATGGTCCAATACTTCCCTATATATTGTTTCCAATAATTACTTATAATAAAAATGGATTCCTATTAGTAAATATTTGATGAAATAACCAACGAATGAGAAGAAGCAGAGTATATCCCTTTTTTCCTGGTTCCCAGAGATTGGATAAATAAGGTTGTACCTATTTTTTTATTAAGCCCTATCAGGAACGCGAGAAATATTTATGGATTCACAGAGACAAGAATATAGTGAAATATTTTAATTTTGTTTAAAGTTTTGACTTATTATGTTTAGTTACTAATTAACCACTAAAATGCTTTAAATGTAAACAAGTTTCGAAATTTGGGAAAGAAATATAGTTTTATTTATTTTTAATAACCAATTCTTGATTTAATACGATATGAAGTTGTATTGTTTGTAGTAAAGTCAATATGAAGTAATATGTTAGTATGTTTGGGAATAATATAATTTTTAATGTTTCTTTTTATTACTTAATTTTAATTTTTTTATCCTCGTCGCCTGCGAGTTGAAAATACAGGGGTGGCGTCCAATGATAAATTATAATTTCATGTTATCTAATTGTGTTTGAAATTTTGACGTACTACGTAGTTTTTTTGTGCATTTGACCTTACTACACCTTCTCTCCGACATAGAGCTAACCTGACCTTGAAATAAATGTGTGTACTAGATGTTATCAAATATCGACGTTACAATATATATATATATATATATATATATATATATATATATATAATATATATATATATATATATACATATGTTTTTGTTAAAGCAAAACTAAAACGAGGGTAAAACTAACTAGGTATTTATAGGTTAAATGTTGAATAAAATGAGTTTACGTTACAATAACAAAAAGAAGAATAAGAACATTGAGGTTAGCAGTACATGTACACCAACATAATAATTTTAAAAAGGACTGTTTTAGCATTTAATGCGCAGAATCACATAACATATTTTGATACCAAAATGTGACAATGTAATACACAAAACTTCTTATACTAATATTATATACAATCATTTCATGTAAATTTTTGTTATACCATTTTCTTATCATTTTATGTTATAGTCTAAAACAGACTTAAGTTCTAAGTGGATACCATTAGACCGCACCTGGGTTACGCCGCGCCGGGTTAAAAATAAAACTATTAAATATATAGCTTGTTCGATATTTATTCTTTTTGTCCTTGCTTGTTTTACAAAAATAATAATGTGATAAAAATTATATTGAAGCATTATATTTTAATTATTTTTTTATTTAATATTCATAAAATCTACGAATGGCTAACATCAAATATTGTAACTGTTTTTTGACTCGAAGTTTGTGGAATTTTCTAAACCTATTTATCTTAGTTTAAAAACGAGTGCACATGCTTTTAATCCAAATAACACTGATTCAGTGAGTGAGCGAGTGTTCCACTTTACAATTTTACTGTTAATGGCTAACCTCTGCTTCGTCAATATTAACAAGAGATTTAGCCATACAGCACAACTGTCTATTTTCAACAAAATTTTCGCTGTATAATTTCTCCCACACATGTATTTTAAAATAATCGTATATACTTGTAGTTTCCAACAAGTGGCTGTAGATTTGCAAATAAATAGTTATTTAGTGCATTTAATCTATAGGCTCACAGTTTCATATTTTACTATCTTGCAATTTAGTAACAATAAATTTAGTTATTATGGGGAACTAGCGCTTTTATGATAAGTAAAAGTTCGTCCATATTATGCACTTGGGCATTGCCTGACACTCAGATTTTTTGATGCCGCGCTAAAGGTGCATCCACATTATGCCATGCCTCGCATTGTTAGAAATAAGCGCGCGTCCACAAGTTAAGTTACAGGCCACATGTAGTACGGACTCAGTTTCACTGTCGATATCTACCCACTCGTCGTCGTTTTCATTTAGACCACCATTAGGATTTCTCTCGACTTCCTCCTCAGCATCTTCTTCAGCAGTATCTTTATTATTTACATTTTCATTAGACGAGTTGAGGTCTTCAGCGCTTGAGCTATTTGGTAATGAAAGTGCATAACTACTTCCTGAATTCGAGTAAGCTTTCGGTATTTCCTCAGAAGTTCATGCCAAAACTTTATCGTTGTCTTCAGCCATTATTTTATTAGCTTCTTCTTGAAGCTGTCGTAACATAATTCAGAAAATCTGAAATTAAATTCTAATATTAGGTACTGCTTTATTTTAAGTGCAACATAAATGAAAATATGCAAAATCATAATTATAAGAAAAATTATATACCAGGTTGTATAAAAATTAAATATAAACCAGGTTGAAAAAATACTTAAAATAATTTAACGGATCATTAAATGTGATATAAAAGGTGCTATTGTAGATTTTAAAACAAGAATATTAAAAAAGGATAGTTGCAACCCATATTTATTAACATAATGTAAGTAGTATATTGAGTATATATGTAAGTTAGTTATGACATACCCTGTATATACCATAATTTGTAAAGAAATAATACAAACAATTTTCAATATTAAAATTTTAGGAAACAGTTTTAACTTACAAATACATATAAATAAATACAACACACAGTTATAACGCTCAACAGTACTTTCTAAAATATAACCTCACTTTTACACATTTTACGTAGATAATTAGCCGTTTTCATTACTATTATGACTACCAAATAAGAAGTCAGTAATAAAATAAAATAATTCCTTGTATATAAACACCAAAACAGCGATTTTAATCAACAAAATGTGTTAAAATAACAAAACACAGCAGAGCAGCAAAACACGTGTTGTTTGTCGGCAGTTACAATTAAAATTGGTTAGTGACTAAGAGACCATCCGACACAATCACGAGCTAGATTTACTATAGACCACTGAACAATATAAAACCTTTACAGTAGACGGGTACAACGGAAATCGAATAAAATAGTAATATTGCTAATAGCTTTTATTTCAGACGGTAGTCCAGCAGAAAATTATGAGTGGCTCTTCTACGGGACACTTGGTAGCGAACGAGTTAAACAAGACCGCCATTCATTCATAAACGCATTTACAAAACACTTGATATTGATATTGAAGAAACTTAGTTTTTAATCCGTAATGGTGTAGGTACCCGTGAAGCTCTCTTTGCATTCAACGTACTAATCCAGAGATGCTTGGATGTGAACCAAGATATGTACGTCTATTTCATAGACTACAACAAAGCTTTCGACAAAGTCCGCCACAAAGAGCTAATGGACATCCTCAAAGCAAAACAACTACAACACAATGACCTTCGAAATATAACAAATCTATATTATAAACAGCAGGCACATGTACGCATTAATGAACACACATCAGAAGAGTTCGAAGTTAAAAGAGGAGTGCGACAGGGATGTGTATTGTCACCACTACTATTCAATGCATACTCTGAAGAAATTATGAAAAGAGCTCTTGAGGGAGAAACAGCAGGAATCAAGGTCAATGGAACACCAATTAACAACATTAGATATGCGGACGATACTATCATAATAGCAGACAACCTCCAAGACCTCCAAAAGCTAATGAACAAGATAGTTGAGTATGGAGAAGAATATGGATTATCAATAAACACCAAGAAAACCAAATTTATGAGGATATCAAAAACCCAAAATAATGGTGAAAGCCTGACAATTAACGGTAGTGCTTTAGAACAAGTTGAAAACTACCACTATCTTGGCACAATAATTAATCACACAAACGATTACTCCAAAGAAATCAAAGTTCGAATAGAGAAAGCACGTACAAACTTCAATAAAATGAGAAAGGTACTTTGTGCAAGAGAACTAAAATTGGACTTGAGAGTTAGGCTGGCAAGGTGTTATATTTTCTCGACTCTGCTTTATGGGATGGAAGCATGGACACTTAACGCGTCGACTGCTAAAAAGTTGGAAGCATTTGAAATGTGGGTGTATAGAAGAATCCTGAAGATATCATGGACCAAGCATGTGACAAACAACGAAGTCATGAGAAGAATCAACAAAAGAATGGAAGTATTGGAAACCGTCAAGACACGAAAGCTGCAATACCTGGGGCATGTTATGCGTAATGAGAGATACAACCTACTTCAATTGATTATACAAGGGCTTAAAAATCCAGGGCAAGAGAAGTGTAGGAAGAAGAAGAATCTCATGGTTGCGTAACTTGAGGGAATGGTACGGATGCACATCAATTAAACTATTCAGAGCAGCAGCATCTAAGATCAGAATAGCCATGATGATTGCCAACCTCCGTCGCGGAGATGGCACGTGAAGAAGAAGAAGAAGCCATTCATGAACACCATTACAACAACATAGGAACTGGAATACGATGAAGACAATAAAGTAACAGTACCCGAAGGTGCAATACGAAATGTAAAAAATCGAAAAGCATGCGGACCACAAGGTATACCGAACGAATTAATAAAACACAACACAACCTTTTAATTCATGTAGTCTTTATAGATCAGTATTTTTTCAAAAATCGATGCAAATGTGGATTCGACTTTTTACTCGGCAGCGCCACGCGCCTTTTACCAAACGTCGATTTCTATTTTTTTTTACCACTCTGTCTCAATTTTGTCTCCTAATTTATTTCATGCAATATATAGTAGTTAATTTACGGTATAAAAAATCGTGGAAGAAATAAACAACGTAAAAAGTAAATTCAGTTTTGCTGCAGTTAATAATTTAATTGGCAAAGTAAAAATACTTTTAAAAGCTCTATTTAGAATTTATCTAGATAGAGAAAAATTGCCTGATACTCTTTTGCGATCGGAGCCAATTTAAAAGATAAAAAATATAATAAATGCTACATGTTTTAATGCTTAAAATTCTGTTTCCGTCAAAAAAATTGATTTTATTTTTTAAGAGAATAATACAGGTTAAATTTTAAAATGTCAGTTTGTTATATAAAACTGTTCATTTTTTTTATTTAAACACACAGAACCCACACCAACCACCAAGAGTTATTAGTGGGGGACATACACAGTAAAACAGTTTGATAAATTAAAGTTTGTTATAAATTTTTGTGTCTTTAGAAACTGCAATAAATCTGGGATATTTGTCGTAAGCGCACTTCTCAGGTTTCCACTAATTCCTCGGCATGAAAAGTTCTCTGAGGTTGGAACTGCGGACAGTCGACTATCTTCACGGTGAGTTGAGTAAAGCAGTAGGTACAAATCGGAGCTGGTTCTTTATTTAGAAGGTGTTCGTGTGTTAGTATTGTGTGGCCGATTCGAAGACCATTTACGATTACTTGATCTCTTCTTTTTCCTTGTTGCAGTAGGCTGGCGTCTACTCTAGGCTTTATTGTTTTCAACTTAGAGTCTGTTGCGTCCCAGGTTGCTTGCCATAAATTTATTATATGATTCATGGACTGTCGTTTATGATCGGTGTGGGGATATTTATTAATTTCTTTAACATTTTCATTTCTGTTGGATTTTAATGCCAATTGATCAACTTCCTCGTTGCCTTTAATGCCAATGTGTGAAGGTATCCAGATAAATGTAACCTTTTTATTTATATGGTGTAGTGCATTAAGTTCATTTCTTATATTTTGTGCAATAGGATGACTAGGGTAAAGTTGATTAATTCCATGAATTGCGCTAAGTCAATCTCTGATAATTAAAATATTATTTACAGTCGTTGAAGAGGAGTTTTTGATAGCTTCTAATATCGCTGTGGTTTCCCCGGTGTAAATGCTGCAGTGCTGTGGAAATCTAATGGCATATTTGTAATTTTTATTTGTGAAGGATGCGGCATAGCCATTTTTAGCTTTTGATGCATCTATGTATATTATGTGGTGATTTGGATACTTCTCCATAATTTATTTGAATGCATTCGTGATAAGGTTAGGATTTGGTTATTTTTTGGGTACTGTGTTAAAGCTTAATCAGTGATAAGTAAGGTGGTAAAACATGGAGGGATGTCTAATTTTGTGGTTATGAATAATTTGAATTCATTGCAATTGAATCCTTTTTGATTGATTCTTTACCTAAAGGGTTTGTCTTTATATTATTTGTTTCTATACAAATTAGTTGTAGGTGCATTAATAATCTCAGAATATAATGGGTGCTTTTTGTTGGAAGATATTCTTGCTGCATAATTTAAACTAAGTAGATAGTCGTCTTAGATGTAGAGGGGGTTCTCTTGATATTACTTGTAAGCTGATTACAGGACTGGTTCTGAAGGCACCGACGGCTAATCTTAGAGCTGTTGTTTGAATTGTGTCAAAGTTTTTTAGGAACGTTTTATTTGCTGTATCGTAGCATATTGCATCATAGTCCAGTTTAGTGCGAATAATTGATTTGTTGAGGTTAAGCAGAATACTAGAATCAGCTCCACATATATTACTGGATAGAATTTTCAGTAAGTTTATTCTATTTTGACAAGTTAGTTGTAAAGTCGTAATGTGTGTTTTTCAGTTTAATTTGTAATCAAACGTTAGGCCCAAAAAATTCGATTTCTCTGAATGAGATATATTTTGACCGTTAAATATTAACAAAACAGGAATGGTATTCTTGCGTTTGCTGAATAATGTGTAATGTGTGTTATTAGTTGAAAAGAGGAAGCCTGTTTTGAAAAATTATTCTTCAATTTTGTATAGGTTCTTTAGGATTTTAGCCCCAAATGTAATATTTTTGCATTTAATATAATCAATTAAATCATCAGCGTACACGTTTGCTTTTATAGGAGGTTTAATTGTATTTGTTACATCGTTAAATGCAATTAAAATAAAATTGGGCTTAATATAAAACCTTGTCGAACACCGTTGTCGAGAATTCTAGTGGTAAAAAAAGTTTTATTCAGAATTTTTTTTATAAACGCATGTGTATGTAATTGAATTCCATATTTATCATTAGTTTAGTTTATTTAATATGAGGTATCTCCATGTGGTGTCGAAAGTTTTATTCACACCGAAAAGACTGCTGTAACTTTCTGATCTAGTAAGAATGCATCATGAATGATTGACTCAAGCTTCACAAAGTTGTCGTTAACAGATATTCCTCGTTGAAAACCACTTTGGACTGTGGTCAGGAGATTTTCATTTTCTAGATACCATAAGCCTGTAATTTAAATCCTCTCGAGAAGTTTACACATGCTACAGGTGAGGGAAACATGCTACATGTAAGATGTGGGACAATCTTTTGGATTGTGTTGTCTATAAATTGGGATTATAATAGCTTTGGTCCAATTATCAGGAAAGTAAGGATTTAAAAAGATGTGATTAAAGATGTCTAAAAGTATCTTTTTGCATTTTTGGGGTAGATTTTTTAAAAATATTGATGTAATATCATCAGGACCTGGGGATGTGGTTTTTAAGTTTAAAAGAGAAAAATCTAATTCTTGTAAAGCTATGGGTGCATTTATGGGATTCTGTGGTAATCTTGTGTGTAGAAAAGATCGGATCTAGTACAGAATCGATAGAGTTAAAACTGTTCATTATATTATAAATTTTGTTCTATCGCATCTCAGTATAGGTTCATTATTAAACCTTTTTTAAAACTCGGAATCGGAGATGGCAAGAATATTTAATTTGCATTTAATAACTGAGTGTTATCCAAAAGTGGAGCTTCCCAAAATGAAATTGTGTTTTTTACCACGAAACGTTACCTGGTAAACACGGTCCCCTGAACGTAGAGTTATATGTAAAAATCAAAATAAACTGTAGAAAACAAATACCATTGCGTTTGCTAGACCATCCAATCAAAGGGAGAATTGGCTAAAGGATTATGAGTTTTGGATGCTGTTACATCGTTTGATTACTTAAAAAAAATATGAAACCCAGCAAAAGTACATACAGAAAATAAGAAATACAAATACTTGATGGATTCGACCGTTACTTGATGGAAATTCATTTTATGTAACAATAAAACACTGAAAACTTTGTTTTCAAACTTCCACAAAATTTATTTTAACTATTATCACTACAGCTGTTTCGGCTGATAGCCTTTCTCAAGTGATCTGGTAAATAGTATGTATAAACTAGTGAAATAGTATTTCCACCACCAGAGAAAAAACCCAGTACCTTCTGCTCGATTACATATACAGGCAAAATAACAACAAAAATTGCCAAATACATAAAAAAGAAAGGAATAACACCAGCTTTCCGAAAAAATAACAACTTAGGTAAATATATTAAAAATAACAAGAGCCAAAATAAAAAACACTTAAATAGTGGTGTGTATAAAATTCAATGTGGCGACTGCCCAAAAACTTACATCGGTCAAACTGGTAGAAACTTTGAGAAACGAATAGCAGAACATAAAAGGGCTTTCAAGAATAGAAAAACATATTCGACATACGCACTTTACCTTCTAGATCATAATCATTCTTTTAATGACAAAGTTAAAATTCTTCACATTCAAAATAAAGGCCTTAAGCTATCTTTGTTAGAATCTATGGAAATCATCAAATTAAAAAACACAGATATAATTCTGAATGACCAACTTGAGACAAACAGTTCTACCCTCCTAAACCTATTTCATTAGAGACTATAAATTTGTAAACCTAAGCCAAAATAGATCACTTGAGAAAGGCAATCAGCCGAAACAGCTGTAGTGATAATAGTTAAAATAAATTTTGTGGATGTTTGAAAACAAAGTTTTCAGTGTGTTATTGTTAAATACAAATACATTCATAGACAAACATATGGAATATTTTTGGACCAGGGTCGATAATTTTTGAAACGAAAAAAAATTATACTGAATAAAACCTATTGGAAAAAGAAGAGAATATGCTAAAACTTGAAGAAAAAATAAATTAGACTATATCCGAGGTCGGGAATTGGGGCCGGGGGGTGAGTTGTAGGTAACAAAAAGATCTACAACTTTTGTATTTACACTTTTTTCACATAATCTCAAAATTTTTGTGAAAAATTCAAAAAACTAAGTTTTTGATTTTTTATTTTTATTAAAAAAAAAATTACGATATTTGGTGAAAACTTGTCTTGGTGTGTATCAAGTACACTGTAATTTTTTGGAATTAAATTTTTTTTTTACCTGATATTAATTTATTATCGAAAAAGCACCCTAATTTTTAATCGAAAATTCACGCGTCAAAATATCAGTTTTTTTTTTAAAGTTGGTGGGCCTTTTGTTCGCTGAAATCTCTACTTGGGATAGTGTAAAAAAATATACAGTACTATGGGAAATATTCACAAAAAACGCAAAAAACCAAGAAAACTCGAATCAAATAATTTTTTTTTATCATTATGTACAATTTTGAGATATTTCTTATAATTAATACTGTAATTAATCATGTAGCTTTATGTTGATAAACAAAAAAATTTTAACTCCACAAAACATTAATATTACAAAAAGACATGTAAAAATAGTTGTTAAAAATATTCAATATAGGATTTAAAGGAAATTTCATCAAAAAAATGTAACTGCTATACGATTTTTTTTAACAATTAAACAGCTGGTTTATTAATGTTTAATTACATTTTTGTTATGGGCAATATTACAATATATTATACAGGGTGGTCCTTAAGTAATTGTCCAAAAAGAAACCGCAGATTCGACACTTTAAAATATTACGATTAAAGTCAACTTGCTTTAATAAAATGTTGATATTAAAAAAGATACAGGGTGTTAAAGTGGAAATTTAAAATTTTATTTTTCAATATAACTTTCATGTTTGTAAACATTTATGTATAAAAATTTATAACTGGGTACTATTTAATATCAGAAATTATAATTTAATGCATACTTTGATATAGGCAATAGAGGCCACATATGCGACATGCGTGGCATACATTTGCACTTACCTTTTTTGTTCTTTAAGTTACCGGTATTTTTGATAAAAAATATTAATGACACACTATTTTAACAAAGAAAAGGTATACTTGTTAATAACTTAAAAACTCAACAGTTTTCGAGATAATTGCATTTTACAAATCAACTGCATAATTCTGATTTAACACAATTACTCCAGGTAAATTAATTACCATTTAACTATGAATGAGCCACAATTAAAGATAAAAATACGTTTATTAACGTTTCAATTTCCACTGTTTGTATTTTGAGAACGATTTCCGAAGTGAAAATTGAAACGTCAATAAACGTATTTTTATCTTTAATTGTGGCTTATTCCCAGTTAAATAGTAATTAATTTACAATACCACAAGAAAATAGCTTCAGAACAATACTCCAGGTAATAAAAGAAAAATAGATAAAAACATCAACAATTCTGTTATAATAAAATTTGATAAAATAACAGATATGATAATAACAGATTTGATAAATTATCAAATTTTATTATTAATTATAATAATTTATAAATAAATTATTATAATTAATAATAAAATTTGATAAAATAACAGAATAATTGGATTTTACATCAAACATTTTACGTTTTGTATTAAATTAAAGTCATAATCAAAACATTTTATCTACAAACCAAATTAAAAAATAAGTAAACTAAATAACATTAAACTTTTTGTCAAAGTATGTGTTCGATATGTCCACCATTTTCTTTAATTCATTTGTCAATACATTCCATAAAATATCGTCTCTTATTAAATACCATCATTGGTTCTAAAGAAACTGCCGCAGTACTTATTATAAGTATAATAATTAATATTCTTTTGAGATTTTTATGAATTAAATAATTATATTAATATTTTACCACCTAACCAAGGAATATAACTATCACGAACAATCCAACGTTCAGAAAAGTTGTTTTTAAATGCTGTTCTCACTCCCCCTTCTCTGTAATGTATTGGTGTACCATCTTGCAGAAACCAAATATTTAGCCTTAAGTTTGACAATTCTTCCAATAAATCAATAAAATCATTTTATAAAAAATATAAATAAATCTCACCATTCAAATTGGAAGGTAATTCGCATATCCGTAAAATATCATTCAAAATTCATATTTAAAATGCATGTCCTATAGGTTGGAACCATTGGTAATGATTTTTTACAGATATGCGAATTACCTTGCAATTTAAATGTCAAGTTTTATTTACATTTTTTATAAAATGATTTTATTGATTTATTCAAAGAATTGTCATCAAACTTATGGCGAAATATGTGGTTTCTACAAGATGGTACACCATAACATTACAGAAAAAGCGGAGTGAGACAGTGTTTAAATAGAATTTTCCTGAACGTTGGATTGTTCGTGGTAGTCATATTCTTGTGGTGAGATATTAATATAATTATTTAATTCATACAAATTTCAAAAAATTACCTAATATTATACTTATAACACTTATAATAAATACTGCAGCAGTTTCTTTAGAATCAATGTTGCTATTTAATATGAGACGATATTTTATGGAATGTATTGACAAATGAATTAAAGAAAATGGTGGACATATTGAACACTTACTTTGACAAATAGCTTAACGTTATTTAGTTTAACTATTTCTTAATTTGGTTTGTAAATAAAATGTTTTGATTATGACTTTAACTTAATACAAAACATGTAATGTTTGATGTAAAATCCAATTATTCTATTTTTTATCAAATCCTATTATTTTATCCTGCTGATATATTTATTTTATTTGATAATTCGTTAACTATTAACTATATTAAAGGTATTTTATACCAAAATTCAGAAGATTTGATGTTTTTCATTAATTTTCTTTCATTGCCTGGAGTAATTGAGACAAATCAGAATTATGTAGTTGATTTCTAAAATGCGATTATCTCGAAAACTGTTGAGTTTTGAAGATATTAACAAGTATACTTATTTTTTGTTGAAATAATGTATCTTTAATATTTTTTATTAAAAATAACCATAACTTGAAGAGCAAAAAAGTTAAGTGCAAATATATGCCACATATGTGGCATATGTGGCGCCCTCTATCAGCTACATCAAAGTGTACATCAAATTAAAATTTTTAATATTAAATAGTACCCAGTTGTAAATTTTTATACATAAAAGTTGACAAACATGAAAATTATAGCAAAAAATAAAATTTTAAATTTCCACTTTAACACCCTGTATCTTTCTTAATATTAACATTTTATTAAAGCAACTTCACTTAAATCGTAATATTTTAAAGTGTATAATCTGCGGTTTCTTTTTGTACAATTACTTAAGGATCAGCCTGTATATTTATGATGTATATATTTATCGTAATATTTTTTAGGGCAATAATTTTTGCCTTTTTGATGGCGTTCCTTCGTTGTCTTCTGATTTTAGATCTTCGAAATCTTCAAGACCATCATCATCTTCATCTTCAATCTTTTTTCCTGTCTGCGTTACTTCCTCATCCACAATTTCATCAGAAACATTATTATTAATTTCTTCGTAGGCTTTTTCCTCCACATTAGAGTATTTTTTCGAGCCGTAATAACTTTGTGCATTTCAAACCATGTTTTCGGCAACCACGTTTTAAATTGTTATTTTTCTGTAAATTTGAGCATAATGCCTCGTTGTCGGTAATCGATAATCAATAAAATGTTAATGCTTACGTTGTGTTAAACGAAGATGCGTTGTACTAATAGCGAATAAAATTATGGCGTTCAGAATTGATTAGAATAAAGAAAAAATAACATTTCTTTGGATAGTTACAGGTCTGGTGTCTGTTGATCTAAAATCTCTTGCTATACTGACTCTCTATCCATTCTTGTAATATACTGGTTACATTTCCGTATTTTCTCTTTTCCATAGCATAATCTCCTCTATTTAGCAGACATCTCTTATTTTGCTAGTTGGTATATCTGTGTCAAGTTTTTTCAGCATTTGATTTCAAGTCTCTAATTTCTGATGTTCTTGGTATCTGCTCTCTTCTATCCTATATGTCACTACTGATCTTACACATAATTAATACACATTTTTTTTCACCCACTCTTAGATCCTCATAAGTTTTCAACGATTATCAAACATTACTTGTACGAGTTATAAGTAAACTATATTTAGGTAAAAAAAAAATACATAAGACTTACTTACAATCAATTTAATTTAACTATTCAGACAACCGGTTTCGCTTTCTACAATATGCATCTTCAGGTCTCGATACAAAGTTAAATAAATGCTGAAATAATAATAAACCCATATTAGGGTGTTGTTTAATAAAGATAAACAAAGCAGATGTTATAAAATTACAATAATTATACCAATATTACATATCTGTGGTTTTTCAAAATGAATAAAAAGGAATAAAAAGGTACAAAAAGTTTTAACAGACAAGGTAAGACCCACAAATTGTTATAAAATAGTCTATTAGATTGTAATAAATTCATAAATGAGCAAATAAATCAAACATTACTTACATGCCGGTACTCTATTAATTAATGGATGCTAGAACATGATTGAAACTATCATGTATTGTTGAATGGAGAACTTAAGTCTGCTATTGTAGTTATTTGACAATAAACTGGAAGTTCCTGAGGAGATAGATTTATTCCAATGAAGTAGAGATAGGTGTAATGTGATTGTTTGTTAGATGAAAGTGGTGCTATATACCATTGTATTATTTAAAAGTTATTTATACTTATTCAAGACATAAATTTATGAAATGTGTGTTATTTATTGAGTATATATTTTATGAAGGTTTAAGGAGGACAGTTTTATGACAATGAATAAGATTAGATGTTCAAATTTTGTGGGTGTGCAATTCTTTCAACTTGTCATTATCAAATTTCTTTGATAAAGTTCTATTGGCTTTATCAAAGAAATTTGATAATTACAAGTTGAAAGAATTGCACACCCACACAATTTATACATCTAATCCTATTCATTGTTATAAAACTGTCACCTTTATAAAATAAATACTCAATAAATAACATACATTTCATAAATATATCTCTTGAATAAGTATAAATAACTTTTAAATAATACAATGGTATTGTATTATTTAAAAGTACAGTACATCACTTTCATCTAACAAACAATCACATTACAACAATCTCTACTTCATTGGATCAAATGTATCTCCTCAAGAACTTCCCATTTATTGTCAAACAACTACAATAGCAGACTTAAGTTCTCCATTCAACAACACATGATAGTTTCAACCATGTTCTACCATCAATCAATTAATAGAATACCGGCATGTAAGTAATGTTTTATTTATTTGCTTATTTATTAATATATTACAATCTAATATACTATTTTATAACAATTTGTGGGTCTTACGTTGTCTGTTAAAACTTTTTATACGTTTTTATTCCTTTTTATTTATTTTGAAAAACCACAGACATGTAATATTGGCATAATTATTGTATTTTATTAACATCTACTTTGTTTATCTTTATTAGACAACACCTTAATAAGGGTTTACTACTATTTCAGCATTTATTTATCTTTGTATCGAGACCTGAAGATGCTTTGCATATTGTAGAAAGCGAAACCGGTCGTCTGGATAATTAAATTAAATTGATTGTGAGTAAGTCTTATTTATTATTTCTTTACCTATTTGAAATGGACTCACACAAGCAACACATTCATGATTTAAATCTATATTTCTTGATTTCTCTTGTGAAATAAGTAATATTTTATTTCGTTTTTGACCTCTCTGGGGATAAAACTGAACAAAAACTGATTAATAATAGAAACAATAAAATGAGTTCAATATTTACAATATTTGAAAACAACCAAAAGATTTATTACAATTTTAATACTTTTCAATGTGGAAAAAATCTTATCTTGGACATTTCTGTAGTTGTTAGAAGTAGGAAGATATTTGACCGACCACTTCAAAAGTTTTCGTAAACTTTCTTACTTCAACAACAACAAATTGATTATCTATTCACAACTTCGGGTATAAAGTTTCGTAACGAGGTTACAAAAGAAATACTTGAACTTTCTGGATCTTTTAAGGCTCAGAGCTTAGAGTTTAAAAACTGTTATAACTGTTTTAAGTAATGTAACGTATGGTATATATTTTTTGGAAATGGTGTAATAGATTTAGTTTAAAATTAAAATAACACAGTTTTACTAATTAGTACAATTATAAAATTGCCATATATACAGGGTGGTGAATCGTCAAACGGGCCATAGGAAATTCAATAGGAAATTCTAAATTGTTAAATTCCTGCTTCCCTAATTATTTTACATCAAAAGTCTTAAAAAATTATTTGTAGAGGATAAAAATATGTATTAAAATAAAATAATAAAATTGTTCTACGTATTAAATGTATTCCAGAATTTTGTAAAAATATAATACATTTTGCAGGCCACCCCTAAAGTCAGGCCACACGAGGTACAAGAATGTGTATGACATCTTGCGTTTGGTCATATTTATGTTTCTGATATTTGACAATATTTGAATTGCCAAAATTTTAGTTTTGTGATTTATTGTTTAAAAAACAATGTAGTTTATTAAAAAATGTATTCAGTTGAGGAGAATATAGCAATAATAAAAATGTTCTATTCACGCAATAGTGCGGAAACTGTCAGTTCTTTATTTAGCGTAAGATATTCCAATAGACCAATTCCAAATCATTCAACAATTCAAAGAATTTTACAAAATTTGGAAAATATTGGCACTGTGATTTCCAATTGCTGAGGTACCAAATGATTTTGGTGAAATAAAATGAATTATGAAAAGGCTTTTGACAAAGTCAAACACGATCAGCTAATAGAATGCTTGCAAAAAAAACCTGGATCCAAACGACATTAATACAATACGTGAACTCTACTGGAACCAAAACGCCTCTGTCAGAACTAAAATGGGTGATACTGAAACCATATATAATGTCATGGTATAATGTCAATGGAATAAAACTCAATGGAAAAATCGTGAACAATATCAGGTATGCCGATGATACAGTAGTGATTACTGGCAGTAAAGAAGAACTACAAATTCTGTTAACCAAAGTAGTACAAGAAGGAGAACTATACGGCCTTAAGGTGAATGAAAAAAAAAACAAAACCAAAACAATGGTAATTTCAAAAAAAAACACACACCAGTTATAAACATACTAGTCAACAACAATCTAGTTGAACAAGTAAAAAAGTTTAAGTATCTAGGCTGTTGGATACATGAAACCTTAGACCAAGAACAAGAGTTTAAATGTAGAACAAAACAGGCAAGAATCACCTTCTTAAAGATGCGACAATTACTTACTACCCGTAATCTTGATTTGTCCCTACGATACCGCTTGATAAAGTGTTATGTATATAGTGTACTATTACACAACGTGGAAGCTTGGACGTTAACATTCAGCTCATTACGACGTTTAGAGAGCTTTGAGATGTGGGTATACCTTCCTTCAGCTTATTATGATATTAGACGACAAATGACTTGGCTGCGCAACATCAAAGTTTGGACAGGATTAGACTTTCAAAGTTTAATAAGGAAAGCCCAAAATAGAGAAGACTTTGCAGAGGTCATCGCCAACTTTCGCTAAGAAGACGGCATCCAAAGAAGAAGAAAGGTTTCAAAAAATTTATAAAATCAAAATGAAATACATGTATTAACAGCAGTTGTAGAAAATCCTAAAATAAGTTCTCGGGCCATTGCAGAGGAATTTAATGTTCATAATTTTACGGCCTTACAAATTTTGAAAAGGAATAAAATCCGTTCATATAAATTTCAATGTCATCAAGAAACAAGAGAAGATGCTGAGCGACGACCGGAATTTTATCGAATTTTAGAGAGGGTTAATGCAGACAGATAATTTTTAAAAAACATTTTGTTTAGTGATAAATATACATTTACATTAAATAATGAACCCAGTGTTTAAAATTATAGGATTTGGTCGGCAAAAAAGCAAAAATTCTTTGAATTGTTTAACCTGAAATTGAATCGGAGTGTATTATGATATCCTGTGTTAGATAGGGCTGTCGCAGTGCTCGCACTATTGGCGATGTGCAAGTACTTGGAGGGGATACGAGAAACGATCGTGCGTGAGTAGCGGAGAAATCTTGCATTTTTTACTGCACATTTCATAGATTTCATAAATTCATATTGGCAATTCTCATATTTCGTATTCGTTTGTTTATTTAAACTTTCTGTCACTGAAGAAAATGGGATTAAGGAAATGCTGTGTTATAAATTATAAAAATACAACAAAAAATTGTCAATTTAAGTATTATTCGTTTCCAACTTCGAAGCACAAAGCTACTACAAAGAGAAAAGTGGATTTATATCATAAAAAAGCATAAGTAACATAACCTAAATTATGCATTATTCTTGTGCCCGATTTTAAAGTCAGTTTGAAATATATATAATAAATAAAAGTTCACTTTTAAGTGTAAATTTTAGTTCCATAACACTCACTTTTAACGCAAAAATCAAGTTTTATGTTTAAATTTTATTTTTTTGAAGTTTATAAAAATGCATCAAGTTTAAGTTTTTCTGAAGATGCATTAAGATATATTCGCTGTCCAAAAGTTTACAGGAAAATAATTAATTGTTCAAACCAATATAATGATATCATGGGCTTAACCTGCTAATTTATGCCTTAGCATTATTTATGGTAATTTATTTTTCTTAATTCTTCCACATAATTCTTCCATTCTTTTTTGACATTTGCCACTACTAAAGCTTTTCCCTTTGACTCGGTGCTTGGTTGAAAAGTTATTTGGTGATTTACTTTCTCAAATTCAGTTTTTATTATTGCATCCATATTAACAGTAATGCTGTAATTTAATAATATATTTATTTGTATTTACACTACATACAACGTTTACCTTTTAATAACATACCGACATAACCTCAATCTTACTTTTTCTTCTTATTCTTATTTGGGGCTACGTCATTGACAGTTATCCGGTAACCTCGATCTAACATAAAAGCGCAGTAAATTTTGCTAATTTACGACACCAGGTGTCGCTGTTCCGAACTTGCACGGTCCCAATTGCCTGAATAAACATTATTGCGATTTTTCGTTAACGAAATACATTTCATCAATTTTATTGCTTTGAAAACAATATTTTTTATTGTTTACAAAGTACTATTTATTATTGTTCTAAAGCTATTTTCTTGTGGCATTTTAAAGTAATTACTATTTAAATGGAAATAAGCCACAATTAAATGTTAAAATACGTTTATTGACGTTTCAATTTCCACTTCGGAAATCGTAATCAAAATAGAAACATTAGTAAATTAAGCAAATTTTGTTTTTTTGTTCCTTAACTGTCAAAAATTCTTAGTGAACGATTTAATTTTATCTGACTTATTTATATTGACAATTCAGACATACATTATTCATTTTAAAGTAAACAACTTTAAAATGATATTGCCAATATTGCTGAGTTGCGCTCCTGGGACGACTTTAAATATAAGATAGTTCATTCGATTACCTGAAATCAACTTTAACTTGAGAATATCCGTTAGAAAAAATCATAGTATGTAATTCGTCTTTTAAAAGACAAACACGTGCCATGATGACTAAAATTCTCCTGTTAAGGATTCCATAGTAAATTATGAGGAAGAAACCAGGAAAAAAATCCTCATTATACTATCCCGACATGGTAAGTATTTGGTCGTGCATTTAGTTTACCTTCAATAAACACCAAATTCTGATTTATGTTTGTTATTTAAAAAACGTAAATGATGTATCCTGCATATGTTACTGACTGAATAATACTGATATTTTCTTTTTAATAACTTCCTCTTTTAATATGGGTAACCAGAATGTAGTAGGATCTGCATAAAAATTAGATAAAAAAGTCATTAAAAAAAGTAATATTTATATTAACTGAATACCGTTTTTTAGTAAAACTAAATTATTAAAAAATAAATAGTGAATAGAACTTATTTATAAATTTCTATTTTTTTTTCAGGTAAGTCGGCAAATGTCCAAATGAAGTAGTAAGTGTAATCTTTATTATATAACAAAAACATATATTATAAGTTTGCTACAAAATTGTTTTGGATAAGTTAAAAAGATTAGTATTATTTTATTATGAATTAACTTCGATCAAATACACATATGTCCAAAAGTTTGGAATATTGGAATATTTCATCTTTTTATTGATTTTTATATACGAAATCTTCATCAAATCATTTTGTTTCAATTCTCAACAATACTAAATAAATCTCAAAACCAGATAAACGTTATGCAAAAAAATTATTTATTGTCTTGGAGTGAAAAACTTACAATATACAACTTACATTTAAAAACAAATTAGTATAGCAAAAAATAATTTTTAATAAAACTAATAATTGGTATTTCCTCCATTTTCCTGTGTGCATGCCTGTTGGCAATTTTAATTGCTGCCGATTAGCTGGTCGAGCTCGGCTTGCGGAATTCTCTCTAATTCTTCACGAGCAGCATCTTTTAGTTCTCAAAGTGTAATAGAGGGATTGTTTCGCTTCTTGATGCGTGTTATGTGAATATCCCAAGCATGTTCAATAACGTTCATATCGGGGGAATTCGAGGGCCACTGTAATTTAGATATTACTTCTTCTTCCGGAAAATTTTTGTACTGCTGCTGTTTGATGAGAAGGTGCGTTCTCATGCATAAACACAAATTCATCACCTACTGCCTCTCAGAATAGACGTACAACAGGATTTAAAACTTCCTTGATATACACAGCACTAGTAACTCTTCTCTCCAGAACAAGCAGTGGCGTCCGTGTACCACTCATCATACCACCTCAAACTATAATACTGCCACCTTCAAATGGGACATGCGGTTGTGCTGTTTCTAGTCGTCCTGGTCGCCCTGGGCCCTCCAAACTAGTGTTCTTAGCAAATCAGACACCAAGCTAATTTTTGACTTACCAGAGACTTACCAGAGAACATCACGTTATACCGGTTAGGACCATGATGTACCATTTCTCTAGCCCATTACAACCTTACTATTTTGTGATGGTAGGTTAGTTTAGGAACACATAGCAGTCTTCTACGATAAAAATATACCGCATTTAGTCTGCGTGTTATTGTTTGCCATGAAATATTTAGTCCTTGTAGCCTAGAAATTTTTCTGGATATACCACTTGTAGATTACAGACTATTTCTAGGAGCTTTCAATGTTATTTCCCAGTCTTGTGCTACTGTTGAACATCGACTTCTACCACTTCTGGGACGATCCTTGACGTCATTTGTATCTTGAAATTTTTTTTTAATTTTCGATACAGCACTCTAAGTAATATCAACAATATTCGTGATATAACTTTTATTAAAGCCCTGTTGTAACAAACAATTACTCTAGATCTCTCAAAATGAGATATTACGTTTCTAGGCATTTTTAAACAGCTCAATTCAAATTTAAACAAAGACTGAAATAATGCGTAAATACGCTAATCAGCTGAATGTGACGAAAATCATACAAAAACAATTTAAATTTTGTATCATTTTCATTTAAAAATGCTCTAGAATGAATATCAACAACAGTTTTAAAACCAACATAGGCGTAGATATATTATTTGTACGTATTTCAAACTTTTGGTCATGTTTGTATAAGGCAGATGTCGAGCACAGTTTTATTAATTAAATCTTGCCCAAGTACTTTTGCTTTCTATTTGCTATCCCCGCAGGCGAAAGTATTTTCTCTCCTGCTGCCGAACTTAATGTAGCTTCGCCTATTTTAAATTGTTTGTCTGTTTGTCCTTGTGTAGTGTAGTGTTATGTACAATGTTGTGTTTATGATATTATGTGATTGTTGGATAGGTCAAAATTGACGAAAAGCCCCTGAAGATGCTCTAGGAAGCGAAAGTACTTGGGCAAGATTTAATTATAAAACTGTACTAGATATCTGCCTTTCATTTGATCAAAATTCATTTATTCAAGCATTCAAGCTTATATCAATGTATTAGTTTTATTTTGCTTTGTACATGTGTTTCACACTATAATAACAAACTATCCACGGAAGTGGCTATATAAAAATATCTTGAAGATTTAGCCATTCTAAAGAAGAAAATTTAATGGATAAAATCTTTGATGACATCAAAACTCTAATAAAAATGATGGCTCAAAACTCAGAGAAATAAAAGAAGAAAACAAAAAATATATTTTCTTTTATTTATACTTCATTCTGCTTATTGAAAGTGTAACGGTATAATTTGCTTACCACATTGGATATCACTTATAGGAGATTGAAAGTAGGGACAGCAATTCTTGGGCTAGAGATAGAGTAAGCAGACCAACTGAAACGTTTGCGAACGACCACTCTTGGTTTGTTTGAAGAGCTATGTCATAAGTAAGTAAATAAAAAGAGGACTGGAAGGGGTAACTACGAAGAAATCAAAAAAATACTTTAGATATTTTCGGGGCAACACACACAAAAAGGTTCCTAAACTATTTGAAATGGACGCCGTCTAAAAGAATCCTCCTGCTGGATGTAAAGAAAGCCTTTTCTTTCCTAAAAAATATTAATACGTGAAAAGCTTTTTAAAGGAAATAATTCTGTAACTCCTGGTTTAGAAAGAAAATTACATCATGAATGTGTTGCCTGTGTGAGTCTATTTCAAATTGGTAAAAAGGAATAAAATAAGACTTACAATAAATTTAATTTTACCACCAAAACTACCGGTTTTGCATACTGCAATTTGCTATACATCTTCAGGTTTATTCTTACCAAGTAAATTAAATGCTGAAATTACAAAATCCCCATTAGGGTGCTGTCTTATAAAGATAACAATTACAGCTATTATGCCAATATTGTATGTCTGTGATTATTAATATTAATAAAAATTGATGAAGCAGACAAAGTAAAAACCCACAAATTGGCATAAGATAGTAGAAGTCTATTGAATTGAAATACATTAGTAAATTACCAAAATACTACTTACATGCTGGTACAAGAATTATTAGTTAGATATTTGTTTAACATAGTTCATACTATCCTGGATTGCTGGTGATGGGTGATCTTCGGTTTTATTGTAACTGTTTGACAATTAGCAGGGAAGTTCTTGAGGGAGAGATATTAACAAATTTAATAGGAAGTAGGTAGTGTGTAATTGTTTGTTAAAAGAAAGTGATGTTTTATATTATTTAAAATATTTAGGTTATTTACATTAATTCCATAGGTATATTTTAGAAATGTATGTTACTTTATGGAATTATTTATTAAAAGAAACATCTACCTTCATTTATTATATGACAATAAATGAAGGTAGATGTATAATTTGTGGGTGTGCAATTACTCCAAATTGTAATTATCAAATTTTGATAAATTAAATTTGGTTTCTGTTTTGGCAGAAAATTGTAATGTCAAATATATTAAAATTAAAATAATAACGGTAACCAAAGACACTTGAGGATAAACAGAACACAATCAAAAAGACAAAACAGATATTATTTGAAAAATGGGGCACTTAGTGGCACTACATCACTTATTAGAAGAGGAACTGGCAAAAAGTTAGTTTTTTTTGTTGTGTACTAGATTTTGAAGAGGTAAATTTAACATGCTGTTGTAGGTTAAAGTAAGTGTAACAGTTTTTCTTCTATTTCTTAGTATTGTAACATAAGCTACCAGTTTTGTGGTTTGAAGCAAAAAGATAACTGAAATAGTAATTAAATATTTAAAATATGTATTTAATTTTTATATTAAATTAATTCATTTAAACCAGTCTCATAAATTCTTCAACCATGACACTCTCCTTCTTCCTATACTCTTCCTCCTCTTATCTTTCCCTGTATTATCAGCCTTAGCAGTTCACATCGCTGTCTCCTCATGTCGCAGATACTTTCTCATTTTTAGTGTATTTATTATTTCGCAGTCTTTGCCTATTTCTCGCAATACTCTCGTGTTAGTTTTCCTATGTGTCCATGCTATTCTAAGCATCCTGTAACACCAGATTTCATATGACTATAACTAATTTATGTGTTCTTGCTTCAATGTAGGGATGGGGAAAACCTACCGGAAAAATAACCGGTTTTATCGGTTGTTTTTTTGTCCCAGTTATAACCGGTTTTTATTTTTAAAGTAAAAACCGGTTATTAGGTTTTTACGGTGATTAGGTTAGGTATTATTTTGGATCCCAGTCATAATTATTATTCTCAAGTAATTATTTCAAACAAAACTATAATTCAAATTTTATTTTATTTTATAAATACAGATATACTGAATATCATATATATGAGATATATGAGATAAATACTGAAATTGCAAACTCACATCAGGCAGAAACAATTAAGTTTTATTGTAATATTTCGTTGAAAAGGTATTTAAAATCATAATATTTACATAAGAAACATCATATATTTTTCACACGTGACTCTTGATATTGAAAGTGGGTGAATGGCTTTTGCTGATTACCAAAAATAATGTTCTGACTATGAATATCGAATTACTGATTACGAATATAAATCTCCAAGGATTTCCCTACGTTTTTAAAACGACAGGAAGTAATAAATGAGTTAAAATGTACCTATTATACAAATATACAAACGTGTTAAAAGTAATACATGATATTTTTTTTTGATGGTAGTAAAAATAAAAGATGAATTGCATTATCCAATTTATTTTTAAGTAAAATATTTGTGTTGATATTATTTTTTTAAATCCCATTTGAAAGAGTCTGGGAAATTTTTTATAAATTGCAATGGTTGAGGAATTTTTTGAGTTTGGGAGGAGAGGAAAATTGGTGGATATTCTAAAGAATTATATTTTTAAATGGTAAATTAAATTTGCATCAATAATAATTGAATACGATAAATGCATATTATATTCTACTCTCATAATATATTCAATGACAATAGCACCTGAATTATTTCAGCGTTCTCTGTTGAGCAGTAGTATAATATTAAATTTAATAATAATCAATAAATATATAATAATAATAGAATAATAAATAAATATAATAATTAATAGAATAAAATGATTTTATTAAAAATTGTGTCTTATTTATATTAATATTGATATTCTTTCGATAGTACTAATTTTGATAATATTGATATCGAGTCGAATGAAGTATCGCAAACTAAAGTGCATTGTAAATGTAACTTTGTAATCTATTGGATTAAAAAAACCGAAAAACCGGTTTTTGTAAAAACCGGTTTTTTTTTTGGCCGGTTATAACCGCCAGGTTAAACCGCAAGCAAAAAAAACCGGTATAACCGAAAACCGGTGTTTTTTCAAAAACCGCCATCCCTACTTCAATGTTCAGCTTTCAAGCCCATATTGCAGTATCGAAAACACATAGCATCTCAGTGCTCTTACTCTCAGTTCTAATCTAAGGTCTTTGTGGCAGAGAATTGTTTTTATTTTTACAAATGCATTTCTGGCTATTACTATCCTGTCTCTTATTTCTTTTGTTTAATCATTATTGCCTGAAATCCAGGTTCCTAGATATTTGTATTTATCAACCCTTTCTATCGGTACATTTCCCAAATGTATGTTTGTTGGTATATTTGTTTTTTTTTGTTATTATATTGTATTTTGTCCTTTTTATATTCATTTTAAGTCCATATTTTTCACAGAAACTGTTTGTTTTGTTTAGGAGTAAATCGAATTGTTCAGCAGAACTTGCTATATCTATATTACGGTGTCATCTGCATATCTTAGGTTGTAAATAGATCTTCCGTTAATTATTTTTCCTTCTCTTTGAGGTAGGAATGCTATTACGATTTGTACTCTTTGATTCCAGTAGAGGTATGTTATTATTCGTAAATTGGTCTATGGTCTATGTTTTTTGTCTTTAGAAGTTGGACTAATTTTTCATGTCCTACTTTGTCAAATGCTTTTTCAAAATCTACATACACACGTAGAACACAGCACAACAAATTGGTGATAAACTCAACAAATTTACCTCTACATAAAAAGAGTTGCCCGGTTTTGAAGAACTACACATCGCAAGATATTTCTTCCGAATCAAAATCTTAACCGTCACTTAAACTTTACATTTAACTACTACCGTTACTTAATACTATATTTCCATGACAAAAACGAATAACAAACAACATTAACGAATTTGAAATATCCGGACTAAACAATAAAACCAAGTCCTATCGTTGTCTATTGCAGAGTGACATCATAATCTCTCCGCATCACTTTCCCCACTAACATATGTGGATATTAATTTGAAAAGCGCAATATTAGTTGCCATCACTATCAAAGAAATACAAAAGAAATACCCATCGGTGTTATATAAAATTAAAATGTTTATATTATCAATCTCAGTGACGCGAAAAGATTGAAAATATTTTTCGATGTATGTATTAACGTACGAAACAGAATATACAAATAGAAATGCTACAAAAGTACGCCGTAGCGTCTTTAAATTTAACTTTAAAAAACGCGCGTGTTTGAAAGTTTCGTAGGCAATATCAACAGTTTTAAATATTTATCTGTTCTATTAGGAGTATATAACGTATTACGTCAAATAAATAAAATATGAATAACATATTACTAACAAATATTTCAAAAGCTTTATTGAAATATTTGGAAAGGAATGTGAAAAATGCAGTTGGTATTATTTGAAATATTTGTATTTCCGTTTTTTAAATCAGAGGAAATGCTATTCAAATTACTACTACTGACATTCTAGGAAGCCAGTTGGCACTTCCAATTATGTTTAAAACATTCCTCTCATTTTTCTTTTAAGCATTATACAACCAGTAATAACAATCTGATGTGACAGATGGCAAATTAATTTTTGTTTATTTCATTTCCTTAATAACGAAAGGTATACTGATGTACATCACAAATTCAATCATTTTACATTATTAGTTTCTTGTTTCAATTTTTTGTTGTAATAATACATTCAAAGTGTACGAATAAGAAAAATAATGTAATAAAATAAAGTATTTGAGGTTAACTGTATTTAACACGTTCCCTGCCATGTTGGTCCGATGGGACCATTGCTGATATTGCTTCAATAGGCCACAAGGCCGACGGACAAAATTTTTTTTTGCTAGCAAAAAACTTATATACCAATTGTCGGTTATTAGCGTTCTTCCTTGATGTACTAAATCCTACATAAGATACAGTACAACGATTTCTGAAGTGACGTTAGAACTATTTTCTTTCCCTGCATATACTTTGAAATTGTAAGTATATCCAGATCCAGAACTTACTTTACAATTTGTTACACCATATTTGTGTCTTTTTGACTTAATGTACTGTTTAAACCCCAAGCGTCTCCTAAAGGGTAATAGGGTTTCATCGATGCAGAGACATGTTCTTCCGCACATATAAAGACTTAAAATTTTCAGTCAGAATGGCGACAATTGGCTTTATCTTATACAGTTTATCACTTGTATCTGCCAATAAATTATCATTTTAAAATGAAACATGCTTAACAATATCTCGAATCAATTTCTAGACATTACATTCTTTGCAAAATTATTATAGAACATGTTATCATCACTCCAATAGTCTGCGATTTTCGGCAATTTCACAAAACCCATCCAGGCGACCAGACCTAAAAATTTTCTGATTTCAATATTTGTCGATAGAATCCAGTCATGCAAGCGAGAACTTGGTGTTGCGTCTGCAGCCAGTACAGACTTAGTTGCATATATATTTGTTTGCTTAAAAATCACAATAATCACTCTGTCATCGACCACAGCATCAAAAAAGTCTCCAGGCATACCATTTGCCGACATTGCAGCTACTTTATCGTTTACTCTGACGGAATGGAAAAAGGTGCTATTAGCTTATAATTACCTACTACTTGACGCCAATTTGGTTCTATATTCTGTACTGAATCTTCACTACGTTGTGAATCTAAGTTCAATTCTGGATCGAGTAGTGAATTTAAGTTTGTTCCTGGAACGACATTACCTTAAAGATTACGACTAGGTTGTTCTGGATCATGCATTGAATTCAAGTTTGGTCCTGGAATAATATTATCGTGAACATGACGAGTATGGTGTGAATTTAATTTTATTTTTTTTCTCTGTAAAACTTTCCTACATTGTCCACCGTTTCTTCTGAATCTGACGAATTTGATTCTTCTTCTGAACTACACAGGTACTCACTATCAGAAGCTTCGAATGGTTTATCATCGTCATCGGAAAATTCTCCAAAATTTATTGCAATGTTTTGCAATTCACGCTCTGTCAGAGGTTTATAACATTGAGACATCTAAAATTACCCAATATGTTATAAAAATATTGTATTTTAAACATTATTTGATACTCACAGTAATTTATTTTTTCAATTTATTGAAATGAAAAACAATCCACAAGAACAATGCACAATGCGCATTCATTTATTTATGTTAGGTTATGTATACTAGATGTAAACTATGCTATGTAACTAGAATTGGAAAGGCTTAAGCTGCTTTTGTTAATATGAAGGACATTCTGGGAAGTCATGACATTAACCTAAACCTGAAAATGAGATTGGTTAGATGCTATATCTTTTCGATACTGCTGTACGGAGTAGAGACTTGGACTTTAAACAAGAGCGATATCGATAACCTGAGGTCTTCGAAATGTGGATATATAGAACAATTTTGAAAATACCTTGGACAGACAAAAATAACAAATAGTGTAGTTCTTCGAAGAATGAACAAAGAACGGGAGCTGTTGATTACCAACAAGAGAAAAAGCTGGAATATCTTGGTCATGTGATGAGAGGGAAAAAGTACCGATTCCTCCAGGTAATTATCCAAGGAAAGATTCAGGGCAAACGAAGCGTAGGGAGACGACGTATATCTTGGCTGCGCAATTTAAGAGACTGGTTCCAGTGCACATCTAACCAATTATTTAAAGCAACAGCTTCAAAGATACGAATAGCAATGATGATTGCCAACCTCCGTAGCGGAGAGGGTACTTGAAGAAGAAGAAGAATATTTACTGCGATAGACTAACGGCGCACAGAACCATTAGTACGGTTCACTGGGCCGCGATGTCCGGTGGGACCAACACATTTGTTATATGGTGGATCATAGTCGCATTTAAAAAATGGAATGGTTGGCTCACGGTGATATTGATTTAGAAAATACAGTTGGCAGCGAACGTGTTAAAACACTTTTTCTATTTCGAGCACTCCGGCTGCGCCGTCGTGCTCGAAAAATAGCGCGTGTTTTAATAACTTCAATATTCACTTATACCTTCACATACTATATTTAGGTAAGAGTGATGTATAGTCGCGATATCAGTACAATAATAAAAAAAACAAAAATATAGTTTCGCGCATCCAATCACTATCAAAAGAAAAAGGTTCCAAAAATGCTTGATTGTGACTTTATAGGCGCATTAGTATAATCAATAAATACACGTAAAGAAAAATGTATCTTAGATGATACGAAAACAGATACATTTTCTTAACTTGCTAAAAAAATGGTTGTCTTTCTTTTTCTAAATTAAGTCTGTTTATAGAAATCATCCAGCTTCTTTTATTATCTATTATGCGTTATTTTTGCCATTATGGATTATTACTTTTGTTTTTCTAATGAGACGAGTTAGTCTACTCGAGCCATTTAACCTGGCCTTTTTGGCTCCTTCTAAAGGGAGTTGCAATGGCCACAAAGGCAGAAACTAAGACGATTAAATTAAAAGCCTTTTCACTCGCCCGTTTCCTTAAGGGATGGATACAATCATTTGAGCAGAATTGTCAGTTTGCAAATTTTCATTTTATTTTAACTTGGTGTAAAAAGGAACGGAAACAAAGTAATTACCAAAGAACGACATAGAAAATGCGCTAGGAAATAAAGGAATTTGCACAAAGCCGTACGAGGGCGAAACGATTTGTTACGTCTCTTGAGAGTGTATTCTTATTGTGCGAAGAAATTCGGTTTTTCAAACGATCGTATCTATATGGAAGACTTTACAAATGTATTCTTTGTTAACTTTTGTTTTTGTACGAATCGCTAAAACTTATATTAATATTTGTTTCGTGGCTAAAGGATTATGATTTTTTACATCAAATATCAATATAAAAAGGATACTACCATTTAATAAATAAATAAATAAATCATCATCATCTGCTCTACATCCAACTACTTATACGAGTAGTGGATCTTGGCCTATTTTAGTTTCATTCCTTCATATCCGTGGCGTTGGTTTTTTAATTTCGTACTTTTAACAGTCGTAACTCGCCTTCTACTTGTACCTTAAATCGTGCTCTGGGCTTACCGCTTCTGCTCATTACATCCTGTCTTTGGTTATAAATGTGTTTCGACGGCTCCATCTCCTTCATTATTTGTAAGTGTTCTAGGCACCGCAGTTTGTTTATTTTTATGTACCTATTAGTACTAAGTTTACTATGAGTCCACTATAAAGACGAAAAGCTCAAACTAATAGCGCCTACACCATTATACGTTTTCCTGCACGCTTTTATAAATATGTCTGAGAATTCTACAGTCAAAATAGCCTAATCTTTTTTCATCGCATTTTGTCATCGTCCACGTCTTTGACGCTTAAGTGAGAACGGGCTTAAAAAAGTTCTGTTTAACAATATTTTCTTCAATCCGTAATATGCCGGATATATGTCCATTTTTTCTTGCTGTTTTGAAAACAACAATTTGGCCTTACTCAGCTATTTTACCTACGCAAGTGACGGCATAACAATCCTGACGAAAAAAAGGTAAAAGTTTTTCAAACATTTTCTTAAATCCGAAAATAATCCAGACACAATGTTGGGTCTAAAGTGGAACAGTGTTTTAATCCCTTATAGTTACTAACTGCAGGTACCGTAACAGGTAAACTAATCATGCAAAACTGTGAATTCCAAAACTGAACTGGGACACGACCATCACAGACCAAGCTCTTGTAAATAAATTGTCTGAGTTTATCGATATTCTGTACACTTTATCCAACCTAAAAATTTTTCAGTTTTTGTTCAATTGTCATCCAACCGAAAAGTGGGAATCCATGGATTTGCAGACGCAAGTCAGAAAGCATACGCATAAGCAAACTCGATAAGATTGATATCTTCCAACTCCTAAGTTTCACCACAAAAATCAGTTTTATTACTACGTTTAGAGCTGTGTGCCATGGTTTGTTATCACGATTATATTTTAAGCTACTTGATATCCATATGAAATAGATTTACTCCAGAAAGTGTAAATTTGTGGATTGATTTCATAGTAGCCCTCTGTTGGATACATACAGTCTTATGCATCACGATGCAGAACCTTTGTTTCACTTTTAATCGAACAACAAAGATTTAAGAACGGACTTCAAAGTTTTATTCGCCCCATAATTCAACAGACCCACTATCACGTAGTGTGCTTCCTCACAAATAATAAGTTGTAATTTATGGTGGCAAGGTCCAAATTTCCTAAAAGAACTAAACACAAATGTTTCGGACTTCGAAAAATTTAAACAAGTTTTTGAAGTCCCAGAGGGACGAAAAGTGACTCTATTACATACTGCATCAAGTGTAAAAAAAAATTCTGCAATGAAACGTTCTCAAAACTTTCCTCATTTTCCCGTCTAGAATGCACCATTGTATATATGCTTAGATTTATTAACATTTTTTAATTCTTCGCAGTATCGTAATTGCATCCAGGCGAAAATATCCTGAAAGAAGTAGCAACAACAGTTTTAGAAGAGAAGAAACAAGAAAGGAAGGGGATAAATAGGTATGATGCATAATACGCACAGGCAACTCAAAAAAAGAATTAGGCGTATGGGAAACTCCAAAGCAGTAAGACAAGATAAAATTAACACGAGTACAAACAGATGAGACAAGCAGAAAAAACATACTAAAACAAAATAAAAAAAAGACATTTAGAAAACCAGCTACAGGAACTAGAAATGCTCAATTCACAAGGCGAAGCGCGAAAATTTTATAAAAATGTGAACTACAACAGAAAAGAATTTAAACCTAGAACAACCATAATAAAAATTAAGGAAGCCGAAATTATTAATGAGCCGGATCAAATAGTGGAGAGATGGACGAAGAATTTTGAAGAGACTGACATAAATTCCCTGGAGAGGATGGTATACCCCCTGAGCTGTATGGAGCAAACGCGCTAAAAAAAATACATAATAAAATTTGTTGCATCCATTTGGAGAGAAGTAAAACTCCCAGACAGCTAAAATGTAGCTATTGTAATACCTATTCACAATAAAGGGGATCCACTAATATGGCTATCAAGACCTATCAAGACATTACCCTCTTAAAAACGAGTTACAAAGTACTGGTTTATATACTTTATGATCGTTTACTAGCATAGACTAAAGAAAAAATAGGCAAATACCAATATGGATTCCGAAAAGAAAGGTTAACAATTGATCAAATTTTCCCTCTCAGACAAACCTTGGAAAAGATATATAAATATGGAATTAATACCCACCACCTCTTCATAGATTTTAAAATCGCTTATGATAGTATACACAGAAGTACACTTTATAATGACATGGCAGAACTAGATATTCCGTCGCATCTAATAACATTGGTAAAGGCAACTCTTTTGAAAGTTGAGTGCAAAGTCAAGGTACAAAACAGAGTGTCAAGGCCTTTTCAAACACATACTGGATTATGCTCGAAAGAGTCATAGAGAAATCGGGCCGCACAGGCAGAGGTAGGATCATCAACAGAAGTGTACATATATTAGCCTACGCAGATCACATTGACATCGGACAAAACGAGACCTAATACAGGCTTTTAAAACATTACAAAAAGCCGCGAAGACAATGTGACTGCAGGTCATCGTATCCAAAACAAAATACATAAAGGTCACGAACAGCACAAAAAGAGCGGCACCACAAGATCTGGTGACAGAAGCACTCACATTCGAAGGGGTCTCGGAGTTTATATTTTGAAACAAAACTAAATAACAGCAACCTAGTAAGCGTAGAAATTAATAGAATAATATATCTGACGAACAGAGCTTACTTTGGACTGAAACAGTTCTTAACATCACACATAATTAGCAGAAAAACTAAGGTACTAATATATGAAACTCTTATTAAACCTGTCCTAACATACGCGTCAGAGACATGGACTACAGTAAAAAGCGACGAACAACTGTTAGGCCCCGTTGAAAGAAGAATAATTAGGCACATATATGGAGGAGTACAAGAAAGCGGGATATGGCGCAGGCGCTAGATTTTGTGTTGTATCAATGCTATGAAAAATACAACATCGTCCGATCTATTAAAATTAATAGACTAAGGTGGCTAGGACACCTTGAAAGAATGGACACTGAAGACCCCCAAATACAGATATTATATCAAGAGCCAGTAGGAACCAGAAAGGGGGCTAGGATAAGATCTAGATTTAAAATTCAAGTCGAAGATGACTTGAGGAATCTAGGGTTAGAAATTGGAGAGGCAGAGCGAAAGATAGGGGAAAATGAAGACTAATTCTTGAACAGGCCAAGACCCACCCAGGGTTGTAGAGCCAAAGATGATAATGACTCGAAGTGCGAGAGGAACGAAAAGTGACTCTAGTTCATACTTCACCATGTCCAAAGGAAAAATTCTGCTATGAAACGTTCTCAAAACTTTTCTTATTTTCCCGTCTGCAATGCACCATTGTATATATACTTAGATTTATTCACATCTTTTAATCCATCATCATCATCATCATTAATATTGACAAAAACATGTTATGAGTTGGTGGAAGGTTAGGGAATGCTTCAATTTAATTTAATTAAAAGCACCCAATATTGCTACTACCTCAAAACCAAATAGTTTCCATGATGCTTAAACAGCATATCCGACTAGAACATGCCGGAGCCCAAACAGTGTCATCAAATTTTAGGCTAAAATTTTGGCCACTAATCGGTCTGCGAGAGACCAAAACTCTTATACAAAGTTGTGCCATATGTTTTCGGTTTTATGACCAACTAAGTCAACAAATAATCGCTGATCTTCCTAAGCATTGTTTAAGCCTTTGTCTATCCATTCAATAAGGTACGGGGTAAACCCTCACACATCCATAGTGATAATGCGACAAATTTCTTCGGTGCAAATAATAATTTAGAGGTATTGCACGACTTCTTTGGAAAAACTAATAATTCCATCAACATTCACAACCATTTAGCCCAAGATAAAATAAAGTTCACGTTTACTCCCCCACAAAGCCCTAATTGGAGAAAATGTAAAAGGCTGCTTTGAAAAACACAAAATACCATCTCAAATGACTTGGCAATGGAAACCTCACCGAAAAACTTTTTCTATCGTACTCATAAAAATCGAAGCTATTTTCAACTCCAGATCGCCATTTTCCATCTCGAACGATCTGAACGACTATCAAGATCTAATTTCTTGCTTAAAAAAGCACATTGATTATCCCTAAAAACTAAAGTTGTGGAACCGATGCACTTAAATTCAACAAGGTTTTGATTTTAGTAGGTTGCAAAACCGACCAAAATGGATGAAACCATTTCCAGATATCCAGGTCAACATCTAGTTCTTTCAAAAGAGTATAATAACTTATTCTTAAATGGTCACTTGCTAGAGTCGTCCACTACAATCACAGGATGAGACGAAAAAGTTTGTCTCGTATAATTTCGAATCCAAGCAGGTACTTTAACTCGGAATGTTACCAGGCTATGTCCATTGCCGAAGTAGCTATTATGACGCATTGTAGTTATACCTCTTATATTGTAGTTTGTATTTGTATCGTTGCTTGTCGCTTTGTTGGGTCCATTATAAAGAAAAATCTTCCTTAGCGGTAGGACTATATTGTAAAAAGAAGAATTCAGCCCTACTCTGTAGGCAACCACAGAAACTAATTTGTTAAAATTTATTAAAAACAACTAAGTAGTCAACTTACAATACATTAAAAAAAAGTGTTGCGTCTGTTATCATTAATTATTGTAAAAAAATTATGCAGTTTTTCTGTTATAAAAAAATCAGTTCTTTGTTATCTGTAAACAAGTAATCATCTGCGTGAACCATCCGCAATAAATCCGGTAAAATCATCATAAAGCCTGTGTTTAATTAGCAGTGGCTAGTTAAATTCAATTCATCTGTAATTTGTTAATCCATGTATCTTGTGTGTAATCGCCAATATCCTGAAAGTGTATTTTCAAGTCAAATCGAAATCTAATGCGGTGTGATCACAGAGTTACATAATTAGTAATCCACGATAATCTTCAGCATCATCCACTAAGAGATAAAATACCAGGGTTTATTTCTGCCTTCAAACAGTTACAGACAGTCTTTATCCCATTTATTAAAATTAAAAACTAAACATCTTCTATTTCTACAAATTCATTTCAAGACAGATATGTATATTAATTAAAATAACAACGTTATTGTGTAATAGTTTAACTCATTTTGTAATTTAGTCAGAATAAGTGTAATCATTTCTCTCAATTATCAATAGTATTTAGTTAACTTTGTTATAAATATTTATAAAAGCAATTTAAGTATTTCGATTCTCTTTTTCACGGTGAACCCCCTATAACAGTAGCTCCAGCCGTATGTAAGTCATACACAGATAGTGCTGGCATACCCGAAGTCACTGCATTAATTTGGTTTATTTGTGAGCCCAGATATATAAACTTTCTCAGTCCTTCGAAGGTGTATGTTCCCATCTTTTAATTTTCGAGTTTTGCTACTTGTTTATTATTTGTCCCCTCATAGACTAAGTTTTACTAGTGTTAAAGTACTGCCTTATTCTTTTTGTTGTTTTTCCAATATTGCGATATCGATGTCATCCGCATGCGTTAATATTTGTACACTCATATTAATAATGGTTTTTCTTGTTGTTATTCCAGATTCTCTAATAGCTTTCCTTAGGTCAATGTTAAATAAAGGTCACGATAGGCTATCTCTCTGTCGAAGTCCTATCTATGTCTAGAAAATTCTCTATACTCCGTTCTGCACACTGCTCTTATACTCGACTGTTGTGACGGTTGCTTTCTTCAATTTCACTAAGTGTATTGAGATATTCAATTCTACCTGGGCTTTGTATAGTGTGTTTCTGTCTACACTGTCATATGCATATTTAAAATCCACAAAAAAATGGTGAATATAAATTTTATTTTGCGAAACTCACACTGGTCTTGACCTATGATCTTGATCTATTTGTTGTTGATGTTTTTATATTTTTATAGTTGATTATTAAGAATGTAGGCCAATATTTTGTAGGTCACGTTTAGAATGGTACCTACTTATTATGTAGTTTTCACAAATGGTTTAATCTCCTTTTTTGGCGAATAGGTACAATTATACCTACTTTTTAGTCTTCTGGCAATTTTGCCTGCTTGCAAGTCAATTCTACTAGCTTACTTTTACAAGAGATTAGATTTTTTGCGTTATTTTTTAAAACTTAGAGGGAATGGAATCTACTTCATAAGCTTTGTTTTCATTTAAATTTTGTATTTCTTTGATTTCTTTGCTCTGTTGGGATCTTTATTCTTCCGTCTTTAATGCATTCGATTGGATTTCTGCTTCTTGCAACCTCATGTCACTTCTTTATTCTCTTCTCAAAATTGTCTGCCCTTCTTTCTAGTATCTGGTCTCGATTACCAATGATCTCTCGTACTCTTTTTGTAACTATTGAATAATTTGAATTCCTTTCTATCTGGTTTGTCTTTTTCTTGAATTTTCGCGTATTCATTTTTGTGGTATACTTCTCCAATTCTTTCAGTTGACTTTCTTCTTCTTTTTTGTCTTCAGTATTTGTATTTCGTCTTGTCTTAGCTGTCTTTACACTTCCTCTACTTGTCTTGCATTGTAGCCTTGAATTTTCTTCTTTGAGTTGTTTGTGCACATTCCTCATTGTATTATTTTGACCGTTATACCGACCGTCTTTCAATATAATTTAATACTACCTTCAATATGTATTAACAGCTTTAACTATACCCTATACACTCCTCTACCTCACCTTTCAGACTTTATATATATATATAATATATATATATATATAATATATATATATATTAAATTTGTATATAGCTAAATAAATTTTAAAAATTATAATAAGTATATCAATACAAAAAGTAAAGTTCTCTTTTAAGAACCTGCCTATCTACACGAAGATATCAGAAAACTAAACTATCTGTGTTTAAAAATAAATAAAAAATAGAACAACAATAAGATATAACGAAAATGTTAAACAATGCTATATCATCATCATCATCATTCTGGCTTTACAACCCTGTCAGTCATAGCTTTAGTCCTAGCCTCCTGAAGAATTTCTTTCTAGTCATTGACTGCTCCATAGATTTGGTTAGTACTTTTCTTTCAAAACATCCTAACATGTTTTCATTATTTTTTATTGAAGTCCAAGTCTCACCATATGTTAGGACTGGGCGTATTATTGTTTTGTAGTTGTTTTTTTATAATACGTGGTCATAGGATTTGTGGGTGCGTGCTTACTTATTTTTGTAACTGATTCTTTAAATGGTACATACGCCTCTTATAGATCGTTTTCCATTCTCCCAACAATATTGATATTATCAGAATAGGATTTGCACTGATTTATTATATATTATTAAACCAGTGGTTGTGATTTGTGATATACGTATACTTTTTTCAGAGCCAGATTGAACAATATACAGAAGAGAGGATCTACAGAAGAGAGAGAATGCAATATTTTGTTGCATTCTTGCATTCATCGTCAAACCAATGTTTCGACAGACTGTGTTCAAGAAATAAAGTTCAGGAAATAAAGGGAGGTTATCTCAACTTTTTCTTCTTCGTTTCTTTTTAAACTACGGGTAAGGGTTGGTTTCCCTTACTCTTCAAGAAAGGCAAAAATGTAATTCGACAGTATTCATCATTATAATTAAAGTAAATGCCCTAACACAAAGTTAAGATTTTAATCGACATTAGAACAGGGACACAGCCTTCTCAAAAGTTACAAATTGTCTTTTACCTTTACGTGTAATATATTTTTTAGTAACCAAAATGTTTTAAGAGTAAACATATCTAAAAACCCTGGTAGACGGATTGTACATCAGTTCATCGAAAAGGAAAATGAAAAGATTTGCCCTGATATCCAGCCAAATGACCTTACGAAAATCGTTCTGTTATTTCTCAAGCCCGAATGGACCGAGTCTTGAGCTTAAATTAAAGATTTTATTCGAATTTTTAGACAAAACGAAGAATGGAACGGTAGTAAGGATACGACATCAATGTAGTTACATAAAGGTTTAATTTAATTGAAAACTCAGTTAAAGATGTTGTAGGTATAGAAAGATTTGACCTGGCAAAATAACAATAATTTTTGTTCCATGATTACAATTTCATAATAGGTTATGGATATAAGACACTAAATTTGCATGCTAACATTTAGTAAAACAATAAAAATTGAAAAAATTACACAAAGATAATAGACAATATCTTTTGAGGTATAAATTAAATCGCAATAAATATTAATATGGCATGTAGTATTAAAATCGATAGAGAAACAATTTCAAGAATAAAGGCATACATAAAATATTAGTCCATTGAGAATTTATATTTAGAATATATTTATAAGAGGACGGAAGTTTATTTTTTTTGATGTGTGAGAATGGTTATTATAAACTGTAGTATAAGTTCAACTTTGCGGGTTCCCCACCCTTATCTCCTTGTCTCTATCTTGGGATAAGCGAGGTATTGATATGGGGGTTGAAATCTTGGGACAGAAACTATTGGGCTAGAGATAGGATAAGCAAAACAAACGAAACTTATGCAAACGCCACTCAGTTTTATTTGGATTAGCTGGGTCGTGGATAACTGAATGGCAAGGGGGTTGAATTGAGACAACTACAAAAATGAAACAAAGAGGTACTTACATAAGCCTCCTGAACAAATGGTCAAAGCAAAACATAAGAAAGACCTCTAGCAGTTTAAAATGGACCCCGCTTCGAAGTGCCAAATTATAACTGTTACAACAACTAGTTGTAACGATTGAAATAATTATTCTTCTTCTGCTAGTGCCTATCCTCTATGGATGTTGGCTACCACAATAGCCCATCGTATTTTATTAGCAGCTGTTCGAAATAGATCTGTGGTGGTTTTACCTGTCCACTGTCTCAAATTCTTAAGCCAGGATATTCGGCGGCGTACTGGTCTTCTATTTCCTTCTATTCTTCCTTCTAATATCAATAGTAGGATTCTGTATTTATTTTTCAGGATCCTCTGGAAATCCTTTTAATGGATTTCAGGTTTCTTTTTGTAAACGTTGCATTACTGCGTCGTTAGTTCTATGATGTACATATGATATTTTGAGCATGCGACGATAACACCACATCTTGAAAGACTCCAACCGTCTGCAAAACGCATCAGTGAGTGTCCATGCCTCTGCGTCATACATAAGAACAGAAAACACATAGCAATTAAAGATTTTGAGTCGGAGATGTAAGTTCAAGGTTAAATTGCAGAGAACTTTCTTTATCTGTTGGAAGGCACTTCTTGCTTTTTCAGTCCTACATGTAATCTCGTTTAAGTGATCCCAGCTGTCTGTGATGCTGCATCCAAGGTATGTTAATTTTCTGTTCTATCCAAAACCTGATTGTCTGCCATAAACTTTGCATCTGCATCTTTGTTTTTGCTTATGATCATAATTTTCGTCTTCTTATTATTAAGTTTCATTCCATATTTCCTACCGATATTAGCTACTTGATCTATCAGTCTTTGTAATCCTTCAGCACTATCCAAAACAAGGACAGTGTCGTCTGCATATCTTAGATTCTTTATTACGTTAGAGTTAAAAATCACGCCATTAATCGTTTCTCCCAAAGCTTCTCAAAATAGATATTCATAGTACACATTAAACAGCAAAGGCCAGAGTATACAACCTTGTCGTACTTCTCTTTATATTGGGAATTCATCGGATAATTGATTGTCTACTCGAATCTTGGCTACTTTTTTTTATAGACATTGGCTATTTTTCTTATATCATTGTCATCGATGAAATAATTATTAGCAATGAAAAATATATCTTTTTAAATAAACTCAAAAAAGGGTTAGAGAGTTGGTTAAGAGAACTAAACAAACTGGTTAAAAAAAATTTAACATTTCTTGTGTTTTCACCAAAAAAAGTTACAAAATAAAGATGGCACAAAAAATAGTATATTAATAGTTACAGAGCTTTATACCAAAATAATAAAAAAGAAAAACTTACATATGTCTTATTCGTTTTACAACTCTGTTTGCAAGTGCGAGATGCTACAAAAAACTTGTTACTGTATGGAGGTTAACCTTCTTTAACAAAACAAAGCAAACTCATTTCCAATATAATTAGATATTACAATATTAATACAAAGTCTTTTTGGTATAAAAGCAAATTACTATTATTAAACAAAATGTCTATCTTTACTTTAAGATTTAATCAAAAAAAAGTGACCTGATTTCACCAAAATGCACACTTTTACTTGTAAACCGGACCTTACTGGACCATAGATTTTCTGGGAGGACTGGACTCCAACAATGGTCTGGAATGACGACTACAAACAAAGGTTAAAATTGCACTATTGCTTTACTTCTTACAAAACATGAATAGATACAACTGGATACAATGGCAACATTTCAAAACTCACTTTAACTATTAATTAAACAATCAACTGCCACCAAACTACTTATTTTCCATAACAAAGAAACAATAAGGAAAAACCAATACGAATGTGAGGTGAAATTCGGACTGACACTGTAAACAACTGCTTTTGCCAAACGCCTCAGCGAGAGTGATGAAATTGTTCTCAAAATGCATTAGCATAACTTGGTATAAACAAAACATATATCGGGTATATTTATTTGAAACTTAGAATATCCTAAAAGCGACCTTCGAATTAAAAGAAATGAAAAGAGACATACGCATCTGTGAAATGTAAACAAACTATAAAATGGTTTATATTAAGTCCAGAGATGCAAATAAAATGATTACACTTTTGGGTATTTTAACTTGTACGAATAAGAAATGAAATACACTAAAAACATTCTTCGATGTTTTAAATATAAACGAGTGGATTTCAATATATATCAAAGAAAATGCAAATGCTACAGCATTTGCAGAAAATTAATTTCAGAAGTAAGTTTTCCCAGCCATAATCTTTAGAATATCACTGTGTTTTTTCGTGGTAAACTCTAAGACTATGTTAACGAGCTGCATCTTGTGTTGGCGGAAGCAGTTATACGTTAAATGTATTTTTGGTCAATGTCTTGGCGAATCGTTTGTATCTCATGCTGTGAAAAAATCATATTTCTTTTTATGATATAAAGAGGTGAAAAAACGTTTAATAAATGATGAGAACACAAAATAAAATGGATGGCCGAACTAACAAAAACGAGAAACATTCAGTAGGAAACATGAGCAGAATAGTTTTGATCCCTGAAATTTGCAAACCAGAAATAAACTTTAATGAGGAAAAGGTAAAGGAAGCATTATTGAAATTAGAACATAGATAATTATCAGAATACCAAACGAACTCCTTAAGTAGAGAAGGCCAAATATGTCCAAACAACTTATAATCTGTTGTTATGTCCAACTAGATCAATCATTATAATACCTATGTTTACTGTAAAAAGGTTGTTATACATCGCTAAAGACTAACGATATTACCCAATTTAGTAGTTGAAAAAAATAATGCTTTCTTAATGTATTTAATCAAATTTGCACTTTTATAACTTTCCTTCACGGTATATTTTTCTCCTTGTTTTATTATTAATTTTATTCTACATAACTAAACATTTTTTTTATTAGAAAAAATCCCTCGTCGAAATTCTGCACAGTCACTCCCGCTAGTCCGTCTGTGTTTTGTAAACGAATCGATGTCATGCTATAGCATTATCTGAAATATTACGGTAATCATCATCACCAAGGGATATCAGAATGAAAATAGAGCAATTTTGTGCTTCCCTAATTCATTTCTCAGCTGGACGTGTCCAAGGAAACGACCGACACGGCAGAGATGAAATATATAGGCGTTTTATTAAGAATAACAGTTTCTTAATGAGATTGTGTTCGTCTCAGTTGGCAACAATGCACATTAAAAAAATTAAAAACTAAAAAGTAGTAGTTGATTAATTTGTTATTACAAAATGTATCTTTTTGATAGTTTTTTTCTTTATTTTTGTAGATGATCTTGGTGAATTAATATCTTTCTTGGTTAGTTCTTAATATTTAAAATGTTGATGAGCAAATTTTGATTTATTACCTGTTTTTTTTAATTATTTTAATATATACATAGTTATATAATGTGTATATACAGGTTGATTGATTAGTAGATTGATACATAAATATATATAATATATATATATATATATATATATATATATATATATATATATAATATATATATATATATATATATATATATATATATATATTTATGTATTCCTACTTTGAAATGGTTGTGTATTTATTATAGCATAAAATATTTTTAATTTTAACTTTTCTAGCTTCAGAAAACATCCTGTCGCTTTCGTGTCTTTAACTTCTGAATAATTTTGCAACATTATAAACTTCCAACTTCTCTCCGTGTTTTCGTAGTTTACTATTCAGCTGCTTTTCTAAAATTTATGCACAAACAAAGGGTATAAACATATTGAATGAAGTTTTCGGCAAAGAATGTCGAAATCAACAATTTAAAACTGGAACCTCCGAAGATTTTGAATAATTCAAAAGTTAATTTTAAAATAATTTTCATGAGTTGTCTTCCTTACTTAATTGTATCATGATTAAAACTGTTTTATTGAAAAGCGCGATGAAAATCAAATCTTCCTCGGTTACCAGGAGCGTATCAAACAAAATTTAGACTTATCGTTAGTAACGGACTTTAGTACTTCTTATCGTTAAAATATACAATTATTTTGTTAGTTATTACGTCAGTAGTCAATTTGAGAGTTGTGTTTAAAAGATGTTTGATTTTGCCGATTTAAAGATTTCTTTTTTTTTAGACATAATTATGTAGATATTTACTTAGTCCTTCATACTTAGTCCTCAGCTGTTAAGGTCTTATGTTTTTTTTAAGAACCCCTCGATAGTTTTAAGAGTACATTGGGTATGTTGTCTGGTTTTGGTTATTTTTGGGCCGTATGGATTTTTTATTCCAGTCGGACTTCGTGCTGCATCTTCGAATAATTCTTGCATATATTCATTCCATCTTTGAAATTTATCTTCAATTTGTAGTCAAAATTTGGCCTTCTACTTCATCTTCAACAATGACTATATTGCGTTGTTTTCTGTTAATTTATTTGTGCATATGAAAATCGTCATGTTTGCGTTGTAGTGTTTCAACTTACATACATTTTTCCTTGCTCCCTTTGCTCATTTTATTTTCTTTAGTATAGTCTTATGCAACTTTTTGTATTCGTGTTATCTCTACCTTTTAATTTTCTTCGCTCTTTCATCATCTAAAATATTTAATCTGTCATCCATTCTTGCTTCTTTTCTCTTTTTGATGTTAGATATTCATGCTAAATTGTGGTATGTCTTCATGTAGATGAAGAGATGTAGATGTCTTCATTTCGTTCCATTGTTCTTTTATGCCTCTAGTATTGTCTTCAACTATTTTTGCAAAATTCTCGACTGTACCTATTTTGGCATTAAAATAGCCCATGATGTAAGTTCATGTTAAATGAAATCGTAGGCTTCCACGGCCAGAGTCAGAATTATAGTTTATTCGTCTTCCGGGTTTGGACCGTGTCATTTGTGAGTGACCCATAAGTGGGTTCATCTCGACGTTTCGATACAATTGTATGTAGCTTCTTCAAGAGAACAAAGAAAAAAGAAATCAAAAGACAGGAAGATGGGTAGTTAGCAACGGTAACTCAGTTACTCAAAGCAACCAGAGGCGAATACTAACTACCAAGATGGGCATTTGGTCACAGTAACTCAACTACTTAACGCAGCCAGAGGTGAAAACCAAATGCCAGGACAGGGATTCACGTCCAACAGCTCAGAACACTAACGCGTCGAGAGGAGTGGGATGTGAGGAGGATTCACTCGAGAGGCGGGGAGTGAATCCCCGGAGGATTCACTCCCCGCTTCTCGAGGCGTTAGTGTTCTGAGCTGTTGGACGTGAATCCCTGTCCTGGCATTTGGTTTTCACCTCTGGCTGCGTTAAGTAGTTGAGTTACTGTGACCAAATGCCCATCTTGGTAGTTAGTATTCGCCTCTGGTTGCGTTGAGTAACTGAGTTACCGTTGCTAACTACTCATCTTCCTGACTTTTGATTTATTTTTTCTTTGTTCTCCTGAAGAAGCTACATACAATTGTAGCGAAACGTCGAGATGAACCCACTTTTGGGTCACTCACAAATGACACGGTCCAAACCCGAAAGACGAATAAACTATAATTAAGTTCATGTTTTTTAGTCAGTTTTAGAGAGTCTTCTAGAGTCTGATAGAAATTTTCTATTTCTTCTCAGTTGATTCTGATGTCGGTACGTAGACCTGAATGATGTTTATATTAGTAAAACTTAAGTTAATTTTCAATAGCACAACTCAGTCTGATATGGGCGAAAATACTATTACTGCTTTAGCTTTTTCGATGTTTATTATTATCACTACTCCATTTCTTTTTCTTATCGTGTCGTCTCCAGAATAATATATATGGTGTTTATCTATAATTCATATTCCAGAAGTTGGCCATCGAACTTCACTACATCCTAAAATATTTATGTTCAGGCGAGTCATTTCTTGAATAGTATTTTCTGCTTTGCCTGCTTGGTACATGCTTCGAATGTTCCACGTACCGATCCTTTTAACTTTTGGTATATTATTGGCTGACCGGGGGATTCTTAGCCCCCTCCCCACCTAAGGGGTGCCCGGAGTAAGGCCCGTTTTGTTTTGTGTTTTTAGCCACTGTGGTGTCCTGGGGATATCCTTACGGATCTTTATTGTGGTAGTCATCCAGCTTACTTACTTACTCCGTGGCGTTACAACTCTTCGTGGGTTTTAGCCGACTCGACAACATGCCTCCACTGTTTTCTGTCTTCAGCAACCTCCATCCAATTCTCCACGCCCATAGTGCTTAGGTCTCCTGCTATATTATCTCGCCACCGGAGACGAGGGCGTCCACGTGGTCTCCTTCCTCCCACACCAGTCTTACTGTTCGTTCGTCAGAATGGCTTCTAAGGTGTCCTGCCCATTGGAGTCTTCTGGACTTTATTTCTTTTATGATGTTGGCGTCTGGGTAAAGTTCTTCAAGCTCTTTATTAGTTCTTATCCTATATTGCCCTGATGCTCCATCAAGCACCGGACCAAAGATCTTCCTTAGGATTATTCTTTCCCAAATAGGTAGTCTCTCTTCATTTGCCTTTGTTATAGTCCACGTTTTGCTTTTATACATCACAACGGGTCGTATGATTGCTTTATAGGCCTGTATCTTCGTACGTCGTGTTAGTTGTTTTGATTTTATAAGGTTTTGGAGGGCAAAAATATATCTGTTGCCGGCCTGAATCCTGTTGTTTATTTCTTGTGATCCGTTATTGTCTTCAGTTATTGTTGTTCCAAGATACTTGAATTCTCTAACGCGCTCAAAGTTAAAGTCAGCGATGGTAATGTTCTGACCGATTCTGTCTCTGCTTTGGTTATTGCGGCTCATATACATATATTTCGTCTTGTTTTCGTTGATTTGGAGCTCCATCTACTCTGCTTCCTTCTCAAACCTTACGAAAGTCTCCTTAATCCTTAATCGCGTGTTTCCTATTAGATCTGTATCGTCTGCAAATGCCAGTAGTAAGTTTTGTCCTTCTCGATGAAATACTGTATTCGGTTTTTCGATTCTTGCACTTCTGATTATGTGCTCCACAGCTAAGCTGAAGAGTTGTGGTGAAAGTGCATCTCCCTGTTTTAGTCCATTGTTTTATTTCAAATGTCTCCGAGTATTGTTGTCCAACTCTCACCTTACATCGTAACCGTTCCATACACATCCGTATCAACCGGACTAGTTTTTTTGGAAAGCCAAGTTCCTGCATCGCTGTCCACAGTCTGTCCCTACATACTCTATCAAATGCTTGTTTAAAGTCTATGTACATCTGACGAAGCTCACGATCAAACTCCCAGCATTTTTCCATTATCTGTTTTATTGTGAATATCTGGTCAATTGTAGAGCGGCCCGGTCTAAATCCGCATTGATAATCTCCAACGATTTCTTCTGTGTATGTTTTGGTTCTTTCTAGCAGGATGTTTGCAAGGAGTTTGTAGGTGGTGTTTAGGAGTGTTATTCCCCTGTAGTTAATACATTGCTTTTTGTTTCCTTTTTTGTGTATTGGTGCAATAACCCCTTCCTTCCATTCATCTGGCACTGTTGCTTCTTGCCAAATGTCTTGAATTAGCTTGTATATCGAACTGTACAACGCTTCTCCTCCATATTTTAGGCACTCTGCGGGTATACCATCGCTACCTGGTGTCTTTTTATTTTGAGTTTTTTAATTGCCTGTATTACTTCTTCGTATGTCGGGTATTGGTCTTCTATTTCAGCTGTATGTACCTCTATGTTTGATGTACTGCTGCTAGATTGGTCATTCAATAGTTGATAGAAGTATTCCTTCCAGGTTTTTAAGATTTCCTTGTCATCAGTGATAAGCTGGTTACTGTCGTTTTAAAGAAAGTTTCCTGTTCTTGCTTGGTACCGGGTCTTGATATCTGAAACTCCTTTAAAGAACTGCCTCGCTTGTTTGTTTCTTTTATTTTCTTCTGTATCTCTGATTATTTGTTCCTGATACTCTCTCTTCTTCCTTTTCATTAGTTTTCTTGTCTCTGTTCTTCTTTGTTCATACATTTCATTGTTGTTGTGCGAGGGGTTTTGTAGCATGTTCCTTCTAGCCATATTTCTTGCTAATATGGAGTTCAGGCAATCATCATCGAACCATTTTTTTGTTGTTTTTTTTGTGTTATCCAGCGACTTAACCGTATATTATGGATTGGTTGGCCATTTTATTCCCATAGTTAGTTATTCTAGTACTTCCTGGATTATTTCCTCTGAATATAAATTGAACAAAGTAGAAGACAGGACACAGCTCTGCCTGACGCCCCTCTCAATCTGTATTTCATTTGAAAGGACGTTGTTTTTTTTTACCACCGTGATGTGATTATAATAGATAGCGCTAATGATCTTAATGTTTCTTATATCTAAGTTATACCTACTACATGGGGCTCCTCAGCACCCACACTTAGATCGACAGCATTAGGACTGGTATACCCCGTAGCGGAATACTGTGCACCAGTATGGATAAACAGTCCACATACTCACCGTATTGATGTCCAACTCAACCAAGCCATGCGAACTATATCGGGCACAATCAAGGCCACGCCCACTTACTGGTTACCAGCTTTGAGTCATAAAGCTCCACCACCCATCCGCCGGGAACATGCCCTTGTCAGAGAATTTACAAAAATCAATACTGATCCTGAGCTCCGCTCCCATGTCGGAACTTCCGCCAGAGACATAAATAGGCTCCGTTCAAGACACCCGCCTCTAAAAACAGCAAAAAGGCTAGTAGATCAAAACTTTAATGTAACTGAACGGTGGAGAGAACAATGGGAGAATAACGCTGCACCAGCTAACTGGAACATGCCATGTATTACAAGCAAACCTGAGGGCTTCAACCAACCGAGACGAATTTGGACCACACTCAATAGAATAAGGACGAACTGTGGCAGATGTTCCGACTCACTTTTTAGATGGGGAAAAATACAATCACCAAATTGCGACTGCGACGCCGAAAGGCAAACAGTAAAACACATGGTAGAGAAATGCCCGATTAGATTCTATAATGGCAACCCTTCAGATTTCCTGGCTGCTACAAAAGAGTCAATCGAGTATATTTATAATCTAGATGTTTGTTTGTAGAATAATATTTTTATATTACTGTTGTTTGTAATTTATATAATTTATATATTTATATTTATATGAACCTGTGATGTAGCCATACGCTAAATAAATAAATATATCTAAGTTTTTTTTTTCAAATAATTCGATAAGACGGTTATGTCGAACCTTATCTAAGGCTTTGTTGTAATCCAAGAAACACATATATACTGGCTGATTAACTTCCATGTACCATTACACAAGTATATTCACAACAAACAGGCTTCCCTCGTTCACAGTGCATTTCTAAATCCAAATTGTGTCACTTGTGCTCCTGCTCAAGTTTGTTGTGTATTCTCCGGTGGATAATTTTTAAAAATATTTTGAGCGTATGACTCATTAGACTTGGTCTCTGCATTCTTTTGCAATTGGATTTTTTGGTAGTGTTATGAATGTTGACATCCATCCATGAAGAATCCATGACTTGCAATAAAAATGGATTTGTTGCATTGTCTAGAGCCAAGGATCACTTCATCGTGCATAGTTATTTTTTAGTTTCACTGCATCATTCAGCAGCAAGATCTATGTGTAAAAACAAAGATATTGATACAAAAATCATAAATTAATTCGTGCGCGAAGCTTATAACGTTTAAATCTAGCTACTCTACTGATTACACTAATTTACCTCTTCATACAGACGTAAGATAACTCAGCCACAAAATATTTTTAAAAAGATTTTAAGACCTACTATCTGAAATCATTTTTCTATATGAACGAGGCGTGGATATTGAGATAATAAGAAAAGAAAAACGGCTTCACGATTTAGTTTTCTTTGCGAATGTGTGCCAAGTAAATTACTTGTGAGGGACTGACTTCTATATATTCATCTTTAATTTTATTCTCAGAATCAAAATATATTTCTTGGGTCTCTACTATACTCTCCTTTTCGCCATCTTCGTTATGGCCGTTCACTACCTCTTCATGATCTTCATCTTTAGTGAGATAGTATATCATTAGCCGTTGTAGTCCTTCTTGTATGATGCCATCTATTATTAGTTAACAAAAACAATTTTCAGAATACTATCTTTTACCTTTTATGAAATACAAAGAAAATATTGTTCTGAAGCTATTTTCTTGTGGCATTGTAAATTAATTACTATTTAACTGGGAATAAGCCACAATTAAAGATAAAAATACGTTTATTGACGTTTCAATTTCCACTTCGGAAATCCTTCTCAAAATACAAACAGTAAATTAAACAAATTTTGTTTTTTGTTACATAGTGAAAAATTCTTCTTATAATTTAATTTTATCTGACTCATTTATATTGACAATTCTGACATATATTATGCATTTTAAAGTAGACGACTTTAAAATGATATTGCCAATATTGTTGAGTTGCGCTCCTGGGACGACTTTACTTATAAGATAGTTCATTCGATTACATGAAATCAACTTTAACTTGAGAATATCCGTCAGAAAAAAACATAGCATGTAATTCGTCTTTAAAAAGACAAACACATGACATGAAGAGAGTAAAATTCTCCTGTTAGTGATTCCATAGTAAATTATGAGGGAAAAACCAGGAAAAAACCTCATAATACTATCCCGACATTGTAAGTATTTATTCTTGAATTTATTTTACCTTCAACAAACATCAAAATTCTGATTTTATATGTTACGTTATTTAAAAAAACATAAATGATGTATCCTCCATATGTTACTGACTTACTAATACTGGTATTTTCTTATTAATTACTTCCTCTTTCAATATTGGTAACCAGATCCTACTACATTCTGCCGAGGAATTTGCGACACAATTGGCCTCATTTAGCATAATTAGAGCCGCTTCTTTAATTTTTCTTTTTTACCATCCGTTTCTTTTAGGACTACATTTGAATTATTTCATTGAAACCTATGTTCATTATCCCATGCGTGTTTACATATTTGAGATCTATCAAATTCTCTATTTTTAATATAAGATTGATGTTCACTTATTCTAACATTTAATGGCCTTGATGATTCACCTAAATAAAACTGATCGCATTCACAAGGTATTTTATAAATGCAATTCTTTGTCCTTTCTTGTTCATTGTTAGGTTTGGTTTTGGACAAAATAGATCTCAACGTGTTTGTTGTTTTGAATGTGGTTGAAATGTTGAATTTATTTCCTATTCTTTTAAGTTTTTCTGATAATCCTTTTATGTACGGTATTGTTATTTTCCTCATATTGTTCCTTGTGTATGCTGTAGGATCTCGTTCTAAGTTGTTCTGTTCTATTCGATCGATTGTTGAAAATTCCTTATTTATAAACGATAAAGCATAATCATTTTTTAATAAAACAGATGTTAACAAATGTTTCTCCTCCAAGAACGAATTTTCGTTAGAACAAGTAATTTTGGCTCTATCGTATAAGGATTTAATTATTCCCTTTTTTACATTAATATTGTGATTTGATTTGAAATTTAAATATCTATTGGTGTGTGTTGGTTTTCTATACACCTGAGTCTCATATCCAGTATCGTTCTTAGAGATTAGAAAATGTACCAAATCTTTTTATAAGTTTATTTGTGAATTTACTATGTAATTGCTACAAGCGCCGGACTGCCGCTACGCAGCTTTCTACCAAACAAAAACCACTGCACGTAAGTAGGTAATACACTAAATATACTAAGCACAGTTAAGACGTGGTCAAGAAATACAGAGCGCGTTGTGGGGAAAATTGTAATAAATTTTAAAAAACATGTCGCTGCGGACTGTGAGTCCGTGCGCCAGTTACGGAAGGTTAATAATTCCACGAATACATAGGCTGTTCTATATTTGTATTTCAATTTAAACTATTTTCAATAATTTTAGTAATTGATAAAGTTCGTCTCTTGTAATAACTAAATAATCATAAATATGCTTTTATGCCTTTGCTCCTTTGATATGATGTTTCGTCATCCGAAGCATCAGATTTCAAAGCGTAAACTTTAATAACGTTTATTTAGAAGGATTGTGCATTTGATTGAATTTTAATAGCACGGTATGGTATCAGTATATTATGGACATTATCAGTGTAATGAGTATTTTTGCACAATTTTGTTTGTACACTTTAATAGACAGGAGCGACGAAAATTAAAAAGTGCTGTACTTCTAACTATTGAATATGAGAAATTTTTATATTTAATGAAGATAATCCTCGAATATTAGAAATTCCTTAGTGACGGGTCAATGTTAGTGATAAATTTTATGAAAATCGTGAAAAATAGCAAGAAACCGAGCAATGTTTATTTATTTTACAGATTTATAGAAACTAAAATAAAGTAATATTTATGAAACAATAAAACACTAAAAACTTTGTTTTCAAACTTCCACAAAATTTATTTTAAATATTATCACTACAGCTGTTTTGGCTGATTGCCTTTCTCAAGTGATCTATTTTGGCTTGGGTTTACAAATTTATAGTCTCTAATGGAATAGGTTGAGGAGGGGAAAACTGTTTGTCTCAAGTTGGTCATTCAGAATTATATCTGTGTTTTTATCAATGTCAAACAGTCCTTCTGTGTGTCTTCAAAGTGTCCTTCTTATTAAGGATCACAGGATCTGGTGAGGAACTCTATCGTATCTTTTCTGAATGAACATCATAAAAACAATAATTTGAAAATATAGGAATATTTTGTTATAGACTAGAATTATCCATCCGGGTATGATTTTTATAAATGATAAGTGTTTCTTCTTCTTCTTTTATTTCCTTTGCAAAATTTCTGTTTTATTTATTTATTGTATTTCTTAAATGTAAATGCAGAATAGCAATTAAAAGCAGAATATCTGCAATCTGTGCAGTTTAAAATATTTTCCCCTACAATTAGATTAACAGAATGGGGAGAAATTGTTTGATTCTTCCTATGTTTCCATAATATCTTCTTGTGTAATACTCTCTTTATTTTTTTACTCCAGTTTATAATTTTGGCATAGAAGCTGCTATAGGATTATGAAATATATCGAATAGTAAATGAAATATTTTGATATTAAAATTACCCTCTTTTATTTATTGCCGATCCTGCTTTAATGATAGCAGTCAAGTAGAAGGACAGTCATCAAAATGTTAAATTTATTAGAAGAAAAGCATTTTAAAGCAAGAGATGTTACCATTACAGCAGGTAGACTATGTAAAAACTCACGTAAACTTTGCACTTAACACAACACAAAAATTTGAAACAAACATACATATATGAAATCGTCTATAATAGTTTTAAACTACTAATATAGCTAAAAAAAATATTTTGTTGTGTCATTTGACAAGTGTGCCAAACTTCCAAAGTAGATTTGCCCCAAATTTAGTCCCTAAAAATCTACCAAGTAACTGTATGTTTTAATGAATATGTGAATAATTTTATGGTGATTATTCGTTTCACTCGCCAATGGAGCTAGCTGTTTTGATGTAAAAAGAATTAGATTGTATTGTAATGAATTAATAATTGAACACTTCCACAAAAATTTCCAAGTACACCAATGAGTTAAGACGAAAACCCGAAGACTTCAAGATTTCAAGTTTTATTAATGTTCGGAGTTCAGATTACTGCGAATCCGATTATTTTGCTAGCAGAAATTCCAATGTTAAATATTCTTATCAGAAAATAGAGATTTGTTGGCAAATAAAATTTTCCATGAAATTGGCTGAAAGCTGTTATCGTAGTAATCGAACATTGCAGAACTTGGGGTTTGATTTATGTAATATACTCTGCTTATATATATATATATATATATATATATTATATATATACTATATATATATATATATATATTGAGATAATTGTAGATATAGAAGAAATTAGCATAATAATATTGTGATTTGTATTAAATAAACTTAAATAGTAATTAAAGAAATAATTTATAAGTTATAGACTAGAGAATATTATAAAAAATATTTATATAAGAGTATTTTTAAGAAATTAGCATAATGATAAGTTTAAAAAGTTTATTTTTATTTTTATTTTAATATTAAATATATTTGAGTGAGCCATGTATATAGACAACCAAATATACACTGAATTGAGTCTGTGTTATTATGACATGAGTGAATTTTAACTGAATAAGTGACATTTGAATAATAATTACGGATGTGAAATAGTATTATGTATTAATTTAAGATGTTTAGTTTATACATAAGTGTATATTCTGATCTATAAGCCTAAATGTGCATAAAGTTCTCGATAGAAATTAAAGAATTCTCTAGAGCACGTCAATATAAGAAAGTTAACAATATTTGCGAGGTAGACTATTCGAGAACATTCATATATCTAGGAAATAGAACAAATTCGTTTTAGAAATGCTATTAAGAAGAAAAATATATTAAATTGGTGGAAGCTCACAATTAAAACATTGTGGTATATTTGGAAAAAGCAATTTCACAAAAACAACGATAACCGAGGCTGGTAAAGAAGATATTGAGTGGTGATTATACCCTTTATTTTGGAAAACAGTTTCATTTAGGCATTCAGTAATAGAAAGGTACCAAATTTTGTTAATATAATTTAATTATTGTAAGAATTTCAAATTTAAGATAGGTTGTTATAAATTTATATTGTCTAGTTTAGATATATATAATATATATATATATATATATATATATATATATATATATATATATATATATATATAAGAAAAAAGAAGTGCTTGTGACTCGTTTGGAAAAAATATAACACTGTTTTTGATGGTTGGAGTCAATAGAAGGGGCTATTTGTTGACTATTTTTTACTCGAGCTTTCAATTGTGATTACAATTTTTATCAAGAGCTTCTAAAAAATACAAAATGTCTTACAAAGTTGAACTAGGAATAAAAAATTTTTTGCTAACTCACCAAATAAAATTAGTTTTTTAAATAAAACTACTGCTTACATATTAAATACAAAAAATATTAATAAAAAAATGTCTTATTCTAATAAATGTTTCTCTGAAAAATTTAGATGAAGTTTCTTAAGAAAAAAAAAATTGAATTTATAAACAAAAATAGAATAGCTACAACCAGCCAAATGTCATAACTACTAACTTAAAAATTTTTATTTTTGACATATTGTCAAAAATAAAATTTTGTTTAAAAAATTCTTCTTTGTTTAGTAACAAAAAAGAAGAAGATTTATTCACCATTGATAGATGCCCGAAAAAATGTAACAAATACATGGAAAATTCAAAATGTGATATTTTACTGACTGGATAAATTAAATAGAAATTATATAATTATAAATTTTGCTTAAATTTTGAATTTCTGACCTTTTGTTTAAATTATTATCACTTTTGCTAATACAAACCATTTCCAAAAAAGTTCTTTTAAATTTATTACTTTCATTACATAAAATTTTAATATTATCAAAATCAATAGGTAATATGGTCTTTGTCTATTACATGCTCTGCCAAAGCACAAGATGGTTTCTTAATTCTACAATCACTCTTGTGAGAAATAATGCGATTTGAGAGATTTCTTCCAGTCTCACCAATATACTCAGCTTCACACTGAGTACAAACAATGCTGTATACTACATTTGTTTGATCTAATTTGTCTATAGGATATTTAGTTTTGGAATATAAAGATGAAATAGTTTTGATGTTCTTTGTTGCTATTTTTATATTGTCAATAACCTTTAATGTTTGTATTAATTTAGGAGTTAATGATGGTATAAAAGGTAGTGAATGATAATATTTGTTTTTGATTGTTGGATACAGTGTTTTGAGATTTAGCAAAAAATGGTGTTAAGTTATTTATATTTAATAAATTAGAAAAAAGCATCCTATGTAGCATATCAGGAGGATAAGAGTTTTCAATTAAAATATTTTTTAACAAATGAAGATCTTCTTGTAGATAGTCTGGATGAGAAAGTTTTAAAACACGTTCCTTTAATCCTTTAAACAGTCAACATTTCAACAATCATAATCAACATATACAATTTACAGTTGAGGAAGAGGTAGATAATTCTCTACCATTCCTTGACATGAGAATTGTAAGAAATACAGACAATATGTTGAAAACTAGATGGTTCAGAAAACCCATATGTAGTAATAGATTTATAAGCTGTTACTCTAATCATCCAAATAAAATGAAAATGAACCTTATAACAGGATATTTTTTTGATAATAATTTAAACAAAAGGTCAGAAATTCAAAATTT